>OY856351.1:29183200-29702803 GCA_963693475.1 Ectropis crepuscularia | reverse complement strand
TAATAGAGTAGTTTTCTATTTTTAAAGCTATTTATTTTTACTATTTACTATGCTTATTATATCTTTACAGTATTCTATAAATTTATATCTTATGTCTTTATTCTTTATGATTTCCTAACTTTAAATTTTTCTCTTTTATTTCTATGTCTAACATCATCTCTATATTAAAGCGTTTCCTTCCGTAAATTGGACATTCAGCGATGACATGTACAACAGTCTCCTCTACCCCAGGGTCGCATTCGCACGATGGACTCTCCTTACACCTGAATCGATAGAGGTATGAGGAGAATCCACCGTGTCCCGTCAGTAGTTGTGTAGTGTACCTGTCCATGTGTAGGTGTCTAGTAGTACCGTATGCCACTGCGGCGTCCGGGAAGAAGATTTTTGTTGTTGATCCCGTGTGTCCCCCCCTGTACCTTCCATCCCATTTCAGTATTGAGTTCGCTCTTATTATTCGTTTGGCATGTGATACTGGGCATTTATCATACTTAGCTTTCGTTTTTAAGTGTAGTGCTGCAGACTTGGCGAGTTCGTCGGCCCTTTCGTTTCCGTCCATCCCTGCGTGTGCCTTAATCCAATGCAGTCTTAGAGTTTTACCCTGTGTTTTCATTTTTACGGCATTTCTCCTTATTTGCAGTGCTAAAGGGTGCAAGGACGTTGTATTTGACATTGTTTCCAGGGCCGACCTAGAGTCACTGTAAATGTTGCATTGTGACTTGCAACTCCGAACCGCGATTTCACTTGCCTCCGCCAGCGCCAACAGCTCCGCTTGGAATACAGAGCAGCAATCTGCGAGTTTGAGCTTCCGGGTACTTGTTTCGGCTGTTCCGTTCCACACAGATACTGCCGCTCCAACTTTCCCCTGGATTTTGCTTCCATCAGTGTAGATGTTCTGTTCACTGTTTCTGGATTGCTCGAGTGCTGCTCTGTCTTCCACACACGCAAATGCCAGATTTACCCATTCTGCAGGATGAGGCGACGCCGTAAATGGCGATGGCTCTTCTACCTCCATATTTCCCATTGACTGCTGGGATTTCCCTTTCCTTGCCTCATAAAGTAAGGCTGCTTCGCGGATCCGTAAGTCCAGCGGAAGCAGACCAGCAATCAATAAGGCCGAATGAAGGGACACCGTTCTGTGCGCCTTGATAACCTTTTGCACAAACTCTCTTTGTACAGCCTCTAAGCGTTTTTTGATCTTAGGTTAGGTTAGGTTTTTTTTTTTTTTTTTTTTAAATATACCGGTGCAAGGACCGAGCCCGCGAGCTAAGGGGTCCCACCATGGGGTAAGTGGGTCAACTACAGTTTTATTTATTTTCTAGGTCTATTCTTAAAGGTAAAAAGTTAAACATTATTTCAATTTGTTCGTTGGTTACATGTGTTTGTTTACATTTTGTCTGGCAGTTTTTACATTTATGTGTTATTTCGATCTGTATTTCATTATTTTCTATACAAGTAATTACGCAATAAACCGCCTTCGCAGAGCAAATAAAAGTAAAATATGGTTATTTGCTTTGCCAATCCGGCATTTTTGATCTATTATGTATCCTCCAATGTATAGGCTAGTTTATTTTAACATTAAAATTTTTCATAATTACCTACGTGATTGGGTGCTTCCTATTTTAAATTTACATTTTGTTTAGCAAGATGTGCTACTTTTAATAATCTCACTTGATTATTGTTTAGTTCGAATTTACATTTATAATTTCTGTTTGAGCTTTATTTAGCTTATAAATAATTAACATTAACTGTTGCTTTCTATTTTCTTATTTCATTCTATAACCTTAAATGATATTCAATTACAATGTTACTACGGCTATAACAATATGTTCCCCATTCTGAAACGTCATATATTACACTTTCATCTTCTTCTTATAGTAACTGTTTCCCTTACAGGTATTTCTTTAGACTTCTTGCTACTTTTCTGTTTATAACCTTTATCTTGTCAATTCACCTTTATTATATATAATCATATATATATAGGTGCAATTATTTCATAGCTTTTATATATATTTATATCAAAGTTTCATAATCTATGTGTGGTGTATCTTAATGTTTGTATGTTCTTTTTGTGTAATGTATGCGGTGCTTTGTTACTTATTTTATTCTGTGCGTACATATAAATACATAACAGTTCTGATTGTGTCAAGGGTTCCCGGTGGACAGGGAGAGTTCCCGGTGTACATTGTTGGGTCTTTACGTGGGTGCGCGTTTGTGTTGTTTGTATTGTGGAGATTTGTTTTCTGTGGTGGATAGTATTATTCAAGTATCGATTTTATATCTCATCCGTTTAGTTTGCAGATATGTGTGTTGTTTTTGTTCGTTCATCCGTGTAAATGTGTTGTTATTTTGACCGTGCATGGTGCCATCTTTATAATAATATAGTTATTGGCATATTCGAGCTTTATTTAGCGGTCTGTATTATGCTGGGTGATTTATGGATTTGTGTTGTTAATTTTTGTATATCGTTTATTATAACTATTTGTAGATCTATCTTTTAAGTGTTGTGTGATAAGGTGTGTTAGTTCAGATTTGTTGTAGTTCGTATTCGTTGTGTTTTGTGATCTGGTGTAAATGTTTGCAACACAGACCATCTTGTTCTTACATTTACGGTTATGTTCGGCCAGTGTCGGTTCGGGTGTGATGTATGTACATGTTTGTGTGTGTGTTCTTGCGCCCATCCTCGTTTTGATCTTTTTGTGATTCCATCGGTACCCTCTGTTGTCTTGTTTTTGTTTTCGCGATGACCTCCGCTCGTGGCAGCGTAGTGGGTGTGTGTTTGCGTGTGGTTTTGACATAGCGTATATGTTTTGTGTCTAGATCCTTTAGTGTTTGAGTTTATCAATTTATTTTGTTGTTTTGTGCATGTAAAGTATATTTTGTTTGTGTTTGTAAGTTTGTTTTCGTACGAAATATGGTCTTGTTTCAAATGAAACCTGGCCTCATTTGCATGTGTTGTGTAATGCGATTGTGTTGGTCTTTTGGTTTCTCTGTTTTTTGTTTTGTACTTGTGATCGTTTAGTGTGTGGCCACCGCGTGCAGAGTTCACGAATCCGTTCAGCCGTAGATTTTTATTTGCGGTGCCCTCAGCAATACGCCACGGTGGACCGCGCCAGTGCATCCCACTTGCGCCTCACCGGGCAGTCATTGCTGAATGTACCGTGTTCTGTTACGTCAAGCTTCGATTTACTGCAGTTCACGCATGTCGGAGGCCCCCCCGCGAGCCAAATCGAGCACCCGGACCGCAGGTGCGGGCCGCCGCAGTGGCCGCACACGTCAACAGTATCTTGGCAAAATTTCTTGCCGTGACCGTACCCCAGACAGCGCGAACACTGGATTAGCAGGGTCTGGTCCGTCACCCGCAAGCGCTGCATGTCAACGTGTACTACCCCCGCGGCGGTCACGCCCTGCCAGATAGCTGGTGGCACCCTGACCACGACGTTAGATGGCAGAGGGTTTCGGGCCCTAGCCCTGTAACGGACCTCGAGTTGGGCCCGCTCAATGTCCACACCTGCGAATAAGTGTGCGTTTTGCGTCTTTAGGGATTTCACGATGTCCTCATCGGTATTTACCTTGAGGACACCGTGAATCCTTATGAGCGGGTCCTTATTCTGCATTTCTATAACCGAAAATTTATCCGTTTTACTGGACAATTTTTGTTTAATTCTATTTATCCCCTCCATGCTTCTACAGCCGACGATAATTTTATTTTGGCGAGCCCGGCGGATTTTATCGATTTGCATTCCCTCCCCTTTTGCATCGATTACTTTTCGTATGTTATTGAAAACCTCATCGCCGGTCTCGCTACCCCTTGAGCCGATGATGATGGAGTGCATGGCCGCTGGCATCACCTTCGTGTGGGGTGAGCCCGCGGTCACGCCTGCGTATGTGGGTCTATTTCTCGTGTTGTTCCAATTTGTTTCTACGTAGTCCGTAAGTTTTTCTATTTGTTCTTTACTCTCTATTATTATTTTACTCTGTTTATCTATTTTTTCTTTTAATATCTCTGTCTGTCTATTTTGTAATTCTTTTATTTTGTCGGTCTGTCTGTCTAGTGTGTTCTTTATTGCGTTTATGTTGTATGTTTCTGATTGTGTATCGGTCATCGGAAGCTGTCCAGCGGCTGCCTGGCTCTCCTTCACCAGCTCAAACATTCGCTCGACAGCGGAAGATGTGAGCGGAAGAAGGTGGAAGACCAATCCCCGCTGGTCCAGTGCTCACTGTGCCTCGGCTATGGCCATGGTCGCCGTTTCTGCCTCGAAAAAATCGAAAGGTGCAGTCACTGTGGCAAAGGGCCCCCATATGCGGGAGAAGTGTTCCGATTGGATGGCGGGTGTACAACCAACGTGTTGCAATTGCACTCACGCTAAGATAGCAGAAACAGACCACAATGCCTTCAGCTCCGAATGTTCGGTAAGGAAAAAGTGGGATAACTTAGCTCGAACCACTATAGCCTATTGCTAAGGTGGATACAAAGGCAATCCAGAGACGAAAGAAATCTGTCAACCAAATAGGGCCATGCCAAAGCAGTCGACAATTTATACAAGCAAAAAACGTGACCATGAAACGCACAATAACAACCTTTACAGCGATGAAGTCTTATCAGAACAAACATGGCAAAACCACACCCGGACACTCGGCCTAAACTCCAAACAAACGGTGAAGTCGACATACCTACACTCATACAACTACGCATATGTCGTTCGAACACATTTACGCATGTGTGCGTGTCATCTAGGGTTACTAAATTATTTTATGGAATAGCTGTGACCCGTGAGTTCACCTGCCTGTGGCTTACAATCTTACCTAGTTAGTGATCGATCTTTAATGTAGGTAAATATAACTTTCATCAACAATCAGAAGGGAGAAGATTTAAAACAAAATATGAGATAATAAAGGTACCATGTACGAATTGATTTTTAGTTAAGTACACTTACCCAAAGATTTCTCTTTGGGTAAGTGTATTCTGACAATTCAATTCTGACAACGAAAGCCGCAGTTTAAAAACAACGAGTTTAAAAATTTCGTCACAGGACTTCAGTGTTGGCGCGTACTTCTAACCAGAATAGCTTCACAGTTTATAAAAATGATTCAATCTTTGTAGAAATTCTTATGAAATTAAAAATCTCTTATTCTTGTTTCGTATAATAGACGAAAAATTTGGTACCATTTTGTTAAAAAATAATACAGCATCATGGTCGTATTCTCATAGAAAATTATCGTCCGATATAACCCTTCGTTGAATCCGCCTCGCGTCCGCGAGGGGGAGGAAGCTTGAAATTGGCGGGGGGTGGGGAGTGTCCGTTCTATCTGTATTATCTATTCTATGGCAAAACACTACACAAACTTAAACTCAAGTGCACCGATAGTTCCGAAATTGCAACAAAATTGTCGACTATTTGCAACATGGCGTCGATGTATGGAGCTAAGTTACAGATTTCTCAAAAAGCACGTGACGAAATTCGTCTCAAGCGAGAGTTAATGAATGCTACACCATCCATTACCATATTGTGGACAAAAGAAATGCAAAAAGTAAACCACTTGCAATTATCTTTAATGGATAAAGATAAAACAAATTTGATAATGGATGGGGTTGCGGAAACAAAGTATCGCAAATTGACAATGTATGATAATATAAAGTAACAAACACACTCTCACATCAAATGATGCAATTCAAACACATGCACAATGTAAACAAAAACGTTAGCAAAAGAACCACACACACATGAGATTGACATGAAATATACAAACAGGTAAAATATCTTTTACACGCAAAACATAAACACAAAAACTACAAACGAAAACGAGATAAAAAATTATATGTATTAAAACGGAAAGCCCTAAAATTGTACAACATAAAAGACCACAGGAAACATGAGTGAATGCAACATAAAATATGAAGGATAAAATAAAAGAATATAAGATGTTAAAAATGAACATAAAACTTTACTGTAAAACGAAGAAAATGACTGATAAATATAAACAGCTATAAAATTGTAAGCAACACGCTAAAATTTATAAGAAAACAATTGTATAACCAAGAAGTCTTAATTTTAAATTATAACAAACATAAATGTTGCAAAGCAAAATCTCGTACGAAAACAATGGTATGTATCTATAAATATGACACATATAGTGTGATGCAAATAAAAACGTTACTTTAGAAACACAAACAAGGTCAACGCCGTGTCAGAAAATTCAAATAACATTCATACCAGTAATAAGCAAACAATAAAATAAGACAATTCATAAGGCTGATCACTATATCATACGGATATAAACCAATCAGCCTAGATAAAACAGATAAAAAAAAAAAAAATAGCAAAAGAAACAAAACAACTGCGATTAACGTAAAACACAACAACGCCAAACAAACACACAGAAGACACATCACATAAGGCTAAAACAAGAAAAAAACTGACAGTAAAGCATGACAAGTGCAGATATATTATACATATATATGTACGAGTGAATCTATACCAACAACTAACACAGTGAAAATAACATAGTATAATTAAGAAAGTACTAACAACAAATGTAGTAGATAATAATAAAACCCTGTAAATACCTCAATAAAGTACAAACCCTTAACCCATACTTGTTAGGGATAATCTCTCGGGCCCGGTCCTTGCACCGGAACAGGAAAAAAAAAAAAAAAAAAAAAAAAAACCTAACCTAACCTAACTGTCTCGTAATACGTCCAGAGAAATAATTAAGAAAGTCGTCGAGGCTGTCGAGCGAATGTTTGAGCTGGTGAAGGAGAGCCAGGCAGCCGCTGGACAGCTTCCGATGACCGATACACAATCAGAAACATACAACATAAACGCAATAAAGAACACACTAGACAGACAGACCGACAAAATAAAAGAATTACAAAATAGACAGACAGAGATATTAAAAGAAAAAATAGATAAACAGAGTAAAATAATAATAGAGAGTAAAGAACAAATAGAAAAACTTACGGACTACGTAGAAACAAATTGGAACAACACGAGAAATAGACCCACATACGCAGGCGTGACCGCGGGCTCACCCCACACGAAGGTGATGCCAGCGGCCATGCACTCCATCATCATCGGCTCAAGGGGTAGCGAGACCGGCGATGAGGTTTTCAATAACATACGAAAAGTAATCGATGCAAAAGGGGAGGGAATGCAAATCGATAAAATCCGCCGGGCTCGCCAAAATAAAATTATCGTCGGCTGTAGAAGCATGGAGGGGATAAATAGAATTAAACAAAAATTGTCCAGTAAAACGGATAAATTTTCGGTTATAGAAATGCAGAATAAGGACCCGCTCATAAGGATTCACGGTGTCCTCAAGGTAAATACCGATGAGGACATCGTGAAATCCCTAAAGACGCAAAACGCACACTTATTCGCAGGTGTGGACATTGAGCGGGCCCAACTCGAGGTCCGTTACAGGGCTAGGGCCCGAAACCCTCTGCCATCTAACGTCGTGGTCAGGGTGCCACCAGCTATCTGGCAGGGCGTGACCGCCGCGGGGGTAGTACACGTTGACATGCAGCGCTTGCGGGTGACGGACCAGACCCTGCTAATCCAGTGTTCGCGCTGTCTGGGGTACGGTCACGGCAAGAAATTTTGCCAAGATACTGTTGACGTGTGCGGCCACTGCGGCGGCCCGCACCTGCGGTCCGGGTGCTCGATTTGGCTCGCGGGGGGGCCTCCGACATGCGTGAACTGCAGTAAATCGAAGCTTGACGTAACAGAACACGGTACATTCAGCAATGACTGCCCGGTGAGGCGCAAGTGGGATGCACTGGCGCGGTCCACCGTGGCGTATTGCTGAGGGCACCGCAAATAAAAATCTACGGCTGAACGGATTCGTGAACTCTGCACGCGGTGGCCACACACTAAACGATCACAAGTACAAAACAAAAAACAGAGAAACCAAAAGACCAACACAATCGCATTACACAACACATGCAAATGAGGCCAGGTTTCATTTGAAACAAGACCATATTTCGTACGAAAACAAACTTACAAACACAAACAAAATATACTTTACATGCACAAAACAACAAAATAAATTGATAAACTCAAACACTAAAGGATCTAGACACAAAACATATACGCTATGTCAAAACCACACGCAAACACACACCCACTACGCTGCCACGAGCGGAGGTCATCGCGAAAACAAAAACAAGACAACAGAGGGTACCGATGGAATCACAAAAAGATCAAAACGAGGATGGGCGCAAGAACACACACACAAACATGTACATACATCACACCCGAACCGACACTGGCCGAACATAACCGTAAATGTAAGAACAAGATGGTCTGTGTTGCAAACATTTACACCAGATCACAAAACACAACGAATACGAACTACAACAAATCTGAACTAACACACCTTATCACACAACACTTAAAAGATAGATCTACAAATAGTTATAATAAACGATATACAAAAATTAACAACACAAATCCATAAATCACCCAGCATAATACAGACCGCTAAATAAAGCTCGAATATGCCAATAACTATATTATTATAAAGATGGCACCATGCACGGTCAAAATAACAACACATTTACACGGATGAACGAACAAAAACAACACACATATCTGCAAACTAAACGGATGAGATATAAAATCGATACTTGAATAATACTATCCACCACAGAAAACAAATCTCCACAATACAAACAACACAAACGCGCACCCACGTAAAGACCCAACAATGTACACCGGGAACTCTCCCTGTCCACCGGGAACCCTTGACACAATCAGAACTGTTATGTATTTATATGTACGCACAGAATAAAATAAGTAACAAAGCACCGCATACATTACACAAAAAGAACATACAAACATTAAGATACACCACACATAGATTATGAAACTTTGATATAAATATATATAAAAGCTATGAAATAATTGCACCTATATATATATGATTATATATAATAAAGGTGAATTGACAAGATAAAGGTTATAAACAGAAAAGTAGCAAGAAGTCTAAAGAAATACCTGTAAGGGAAACAGTTACTATAAGAAGAAGATGAAAGTGTAATATATGACGTTTCAGAATGGGGAACATATTGTTATAGCCGTAGTAACATTGTAATTGAATATCATTTAAGGTTATAGAATGAAATAAGAAAATAGAAAGCAACAGTTAATGTTAATTATTTATAAGCTAAATAAAGCTCAAACAGAAATTATAAATGTAAATTCGAACTAAACAATAATCAAGTGAGATTATTAAAAGTAGCACATCTTGCTAAACAAAATGTAAATTTAAAATAGGAAGCACCCAATCACGTAGGTAATTATGAAAAATTTTAATGTTAAAATAAACTAGCCTATACATTGGAGGATACATAATAGATCAAAAATGCCGGATTGGCAAAGCAAATAACCATATTTTACTTTTATTTGCTCTGCGAAGGCGGTTTATTGCGTAATTACTTGTATAGAAAATAATGAAATACAGATCGAAATAACACATAAATGTAAAAACTGCCAGACAAAATGTAAACAAACACATGTAACCAACGAACAAATTGAAATAATGTTTAACTTTTTACCTTTAAGAATAGACCTAGAAAATAAATAAAACTGTAGTTGACCCACTTACCCCATGGTGGGACCCCTTAGCTCGCGGGCTCGGTCCTTGCACCGGTATATTTAAAAAAAAAAAAAAAAAAAACCTAACCTAACCTAAGATCAAAAAACGCTTAGAGGCTGTACAAAGAGAGTTTGTGCAAAAGGTTATCAAGGCGCACAGAACGGTGTCCCTTCATTCGGCCTTATTGATTGCTGGTCTGCTTCCGCTGGACTTACGGATCCGCGAAGCAGCCTTACTTTATGAGGCAAGGAAAGGGAAATCCCAGCAGTCAATGGGAAATATGGAGGTAGAAGAGCCATCGCCATTTACGGCGTCGCCTCATCCTGCAGAATGGGTAAATCTGGCATTTGCGTGTGTGGAAGACAGAGCAGCACTCGAGCAATCCAGAAACAGTGAACAGAACATCTACACTGATGGAAGCAAAATCCAGGGGAAAGTTGGAGCGGCAGTATCTGTGTGGAACGGAACAGCCGAAACAAGTACCCGGAAGCTCAAACTCGCAGATTGCTGCTCTGTATTCCAAGCGGAGCTGTTGGCGCTGGCGGAGGCAAGTGAAATCGCGGTTCGGAGTTGCAAGTCACAATGCAACATTTACAGTGACTCTAGGTCGGCCCTGGAAACAATGTCAAATACAACGTCCTTGCACCCTTTAGCACTGCAAATAAGGAGAAATGCCGTAAAAATGAAAACACAGGGTAAAACTCTAAGACTGCATTGGATTAAGGCACACGCAGGGATGGACGGAAACGAAAGGGCCGACGAACTCGCCAAGTCTGCAGCACTACACTTAAAAACGAAAGCTAAGTATGATAAATGCCCAGTATCACATGCCAAACGAATAATAAGAGCGAACTCAATACTGAAATGGGATGGAAGGTACAGGGGGGGACACACGGGATCAACAACAAAAATCTTCTTCCCGGACGCCGCAGTGGCATACGGTACTACTAGACACCTACACATGGACAGGTACACTACACAACTACTGACGGGACACGGTGGATTCTCCTCATACCTCTATCGATTCAGGTGTAAGGAGAGTCCATCGTGCGAATGCGACCCTGGGGTAGAGGAGACTGTTGTACATGTCATCGCTGAATGTCCAATTTACGGAAGGAAACGCTTTAATATAGAGATGATGTTAGACATAGAAATAAAAGAGAAAAATTTAAAGTTAGGAAATCATAAAGAATAAAGACATAAGATATAAATTTATAGAATACTGTAAAGATATAATAAGCATAGTAAATAGTAAAAATAAATAGCTTTAAAAATAGAAAACTACTCTATTATTTTAATATATAGAATAAGTACTAGAATAAGAAATGTATTCAATAAACGTATAAAAGTAATTAGACATAACATTAGCTCTTAAGCTTATCATCAAACTGTAAAATTGTAAAGAAATAGAATAAGAATAATAAAGAAACCATGTGTTAAACCCTGACTCTGTTAGAGACCTAGCTCGCGGGCCGCGCTTCTGAGCCCGGACAGGAAAAAAAACCTAACCTAACCTAAATCTAAAGCATCCCACTGTACTCGTCATTCCACCACGCCAGTCAAACCTAATGATACTTCCCGTTAATCCTGTAATTGAAAATATTCAAGACACTGACATACAGGAAGCGGGACCTAGCTCGATAGATCCCGTACGTCCCGTATGGGCTGTTGTGTGCGAAGACTCGCACACAACAGCCCATAACGGTATTTGTACTAAATTTGAGACCTGTTGGACCTCGTCGATCTGAAAAGTTTGACGAACAATTGGTAAAGATGATTGCTAAAGGCCACCACCCATTTTCTATTGTAGATGAGCCAGAGTTCAAAAAACTACTTTTAATGTTGTGCCCTGGATATTCCTTGCCAACAAAAAAAACTATTTCTAGGTTGTACAGAGCGGAATTGGAAAAAGCGAAGATTAAAATAGCTAATGCTCCAGCTATATGCCTTACGACAGATGGATGGACATCTTTAAATAATGAACATTCTATCGCTGTAACAGCGCATTATATTCAAGAATATAACTCGGAATTACAACTCCAAACTACAATGCTAGGATGCGTTCAATATCCTGAAAGAACGTCAGCGCCAAATCTTGCTGAACATATGAAAAATGTAATGCGTGAATGGGATATTGAAAATAAAATAACAGCAATAGCCAGCGATAATGCTGCTAATATAATTACCAACGTAATAACTACGTAATAATACGTAATTTTTTACCCACTGCCACTAAAATTGCTCTTGCTCAGTCCCTCCTTCTCCCTATCCTGGATTATGCTGACGCCTGTTACCTTGATCTTAGAGAAGACCAGCTTGACAAACTTGAGCGGCTCCAAAATTATTGTATTAGATTCATATTTGGCTTACGCAAGTATGATCACGTTTCTCAATATCGCTCTCAGCTCAAGTGGTTACCCATTCGCCTTCATCGGAATGCTCACATTCTCTCTTTATTGTATAATATTTTGTTGAATCCTTCCACTCCCTGCTACCTTAAAGAACGCTTTACCTGTTTACATGATTACCATCAGCTTCCTTTAAGGTCAAAAAACAATCTCTCCCTTAAGACTCCCTCTGCTCGAACCGAAACTTTCTATGGCAGGTCGTTTACTTGCAGGGCGACTCAGTTGTGGAATGAGTTACCTGTGCACATCAGACTTTCCTCTTCACTAAACACTTTAAAAAAAGATGTGAAACAATTCTATTTGTCGAAATTGTAGACTTGTTGTTGGTCGATGTCCTAATATTGCAATTACAGCTGTTTTTTTTTTATATGTTTGTATATATGTATACATATATATATTATTTGTGTATATATATATTTTTAAAATCGTATTTATTAGTCTATTATAATTCAACATTTAAGTACCTACTAGTATTAGTTTGTTCTATTTTTATAACAAATTTGTTTTTATTTCCGTTATTTATTTATATTACTATCCCAAACTAATCTCAAAATCATTTGGAAGAGCAATTTTTGTCCTCATTCCTAAAATGCAAGAAGTAACTCATCCAAAAGACACCAGACCGATAGCCCTAACCAATACAATTTCAAAATTTTTTTCAGTATATTGCAAACAAAAATGACCACATTTATGGCTAGCAATAGGTATTTCAGGCCCAACCACCAGAAAGGCTTCTTGCCTGGTATTTCTGGATGCCTGGAACACAATACATTACTAGCGGAAAGTTTGAAAGATGCCAGAACACATGAGAGACAAATAACAGTCTGCTGGATAGACCTAGAGAACGCATTTGGTTCCGTGCAGCATGAACTTATGTTATTTGCCCTGAAATGGTATAACTTTCCTGCTGTAATTATTGACATAATTAATTCATATTACAATCACTTAAAATTCGTTATAGCAGTAAACAACGAATACTCAAAACCACTTAAATATAATGTGGGACTATTCCAAGGGTGCTGCTTATCACCAATAGTATTTAATATAGTTATAAATATTCTAGTAGATAAATTAATATCCCGTGAAAAGAAATGGGGCTACCGGTTTAAAATCAACAATAAGTACACTGAGTCAATTTTAGCCTTTGCGGACGACCTTGCAATACTTACACGAAATCCCAAACAGTGTCAAGAATTGTTGAATGATGTTGATGAGTTCTGTACATGGACAGAGGGAATGAGGGCAAAACCAAGTAAATGTCATTGTTTATGTCTGGGTAGACGAGATACCAAATATACTTCTTACGATCCGGGACTCTCCATAAGTGGCCAAAAAGTTGCCACAATTGCAGAGGCTGTGCCTTTCAAATTTCTTGGTAGAAAGATAGACTACAAAGGACGTACACCATCATTAGAGGTAGTTGTTGGAAATTTCATGAACGACCTCAATAAGGTAGACCAACAGCCTATCAGCAATATCAAAAAAGCATGGATATATGACAACTATCTCACATCACGTCTCACTTGGCCTTTCCTAGTATATGACATCGGTAAAACCCTCCTCGCAAAACTAGATGCTAATGTAATAAAGATATTAAAGTCATGGTTTGGATTGGCACATCCGGCTGATCCCTCTACTCTCTTTAGGGATCACAATAGTTTTGGCCTGAAACTAAAAAAACCATCCGAACTCTACAAACACCTAAGAGTTACAAAAACGCATGTTTTGGGAAAGTCGAAAGACGAATTAATCGCATCTCTCCCAAAAGACAAAAGCGCTTCGGACCTTGAATCTAGACTTCAATTCCATAAACAATTTATGGCAGGTGCACAAGTAAATACAGCTGGGTTGGGTGCGAGAAAGAAAAGGGAAGACCGAGACATGGTAAAAACCTTTCTACAACAAGATGAAAATGACAGTTATAAAGTGCACGCTATGAATTTAGAAATGCAAAGTGAGTGGTTAACCATAGGTGAGTTTTGTATCCCATTAGCTCTAAAGTGGCGCACCTTGCTATATGACTGGTCTCCTGCCTTATTAAAATTTTATCTAAATGCTTTTCAAATGACCCTTCCTGACCAGAGTAACTTGGTAAGGTGGGTAAAAGCCTCTGAAAAATGTTGCTATACTTGTGGTGAGGCGATATGTACAGCAAGGCACATATTGGTGGGATGCAAGGTGCTCCTTAATAGGGGTCATTACTCACAGCGCCATGACAGAGTACTTGAAATCATACGTGAAGCCGTAAGGCTTTCGGTAGCTAGAGCCCAAAAGGGATTGACGACAAACAAAAGACAAATTAACTTTGTGAAAGAGGGTTCAACTTCAAACTCCAAGAGCAAGCCTTACTCAATCCTGGGTTTAGCACCTGATTGGACTATTTTAATGGACACGTATGAAAAGCACTATAAAATCCCAGAGGATGTGGGTGTTTCGTCATCCAGACCGGACATTTTCCTTTTTTCTAGGGCTACGAAACGCATAGTCCTGGTAGAACTTACCGTACCGTGGGAAACTAATATACCTAAAGACCACGCGATGAAACAAAATAAGTATTACGACCTGCAAAACGAATTAACAAAAAATGGCTATGTAGTTAATTTATAATTATGTTGTAGAAGTAGGAGCGAGAGGTATACCAGCAAAATCTCTCTGTAACCTGCTTAAAGACCTTGGATTGTCCAGAAGTGCAGTAAGTTCTATACTAGAACGAGTATCTAAAGCTGCACTAGTAGGATCATATCGGATTTGGCTGGGCAGGGAGAGAAATACGAGTAGTGAAGGTGAGTGTTGACGTACGTCAATATAAGGGGCCCCTTTTAAACCTACGCCCGAGTCACAAGTCTTGGGGTCTATTCGAGATTTCTTTCTCTGCCACACGATGGACCCGGCACCCGCACGGTGAATCCATGGAATGCTAAGAAGTTCGTCTCGTCTCTATGAGTACTTATGTTTTTGAAGTGAAAACTTCTTTAGGCGCGCTATAGACAGAATTTTCGTGGGCTGTGAAATGGACTCATGATCACGTGATCATCACGCTCGGATATGATAAGAAATTTCGGGTAAACTCGGGATGCTAGAGCGAGAAAGATAATGTGGTCAACAAACGTGCCAGACCGAGAAAGATAATTGTTAGAGGAGGACATGGGACAATACATACTCTTACTCTCTCTCGCTGCTCACTACCATAGTTGACACTTTAGCGACTTTCTCGCTGAAACTGGCGAATTTTTAAACTTTTTTATCACGACATTAACTTCTAGGTACTTACCACATCAATTGAACCTGTTACGAAATGTTAAATTTGCATTTCACGTCCATTGCAAAAAAGTTATGGTTGTAATATTTTATCACAGCACTTACACTACGTAAACACACAAAATGATACCCATTTTCATAAGAAGGTGCTTACACAAATACACTATAACACAACATATTTATGCATTTTTAGCGAAATACATCAATATGACATAACTAAATAGACCATATAGCATTTTCGACCCGCGTATTTTTTTTTTAAATTTATTCTTGGCCATGGATACTAATCATTCAGCCGTAAAAGTTTTAAATTAAAATTATTTAGTAGTCATTATATAGTTAAGTATTTCTTATTTTAGTTTTCACTTCTGCCGTGCGGTTTTAAGCGCACACATTTTTTTTTAGTACTTCTTATTTATGCACCCCATTTTCTGATTTGTCCACATGTTGTTTTCCATCCTAAGGTTGCCTGGAAGAGATCGCTTTCAGCGAAAAGGCCGCCCACTGTCGCACTAATTTACTATGTTTTGTTTATGTTTGGTATGTATTTTTAGTTTTGGTGTGTCAATAAAGAGTATCTATCTATCTATATTACCGCTGCGATTAGGGCTGGAGATTGGCGCCATATTCCATGGTTCGCTCACACTATAAACCTTTGTGTACAATCGGCACTAGTGGAGATTGCTGATACAACCGCGTGCGTCAAGAGAGTCGTGGAATATTTAAAGAGAACCTCACACGCCCTAGTGAAGCTAAAAGAAATACAGAGTCAGTAACATGTTCCACAGCTCCAACTAAAGCAAGATGTTGTGACGCGCTGGAACTCAACTTTTGATATGTTTAGACGATTTATTGTAGTAAAAGACGCTGTTATGGCTACTTTGGCTATTACAAAACCAATATTATGCTAAGTGTCAATGATTGGGCTACAATTGAAGCAGTTGTACCAATTTTGAAGATGTTCCATGACGTTACCGTCGAAATATCGGCAGAAAAAAATGTAACACTTTCAAAAGTTATCCCTTTGTGTCGCATATTGTCTGTTTCTATTCGAAAACAGATAAGTGAGCTGAACGATCAGACTATACCGTCCATCAAGAAACTGGTCCAAAAATTAAACGCAGAATTCGATGGAAGGTTTAATTTCATAATTTCTTTATTGCGATATGTAGGTAATATAATATAGATGACACTGATTAGGTAGTACAAGCACATATCAAGCTTTTTTATTATTTCATAGAACTTTCCGTATTACATTCGGAGGCAACACTATTGGATCCTCGATTTAAAGATAGGGGTTTTCGGAGCAAAGGTACCGCTGAAAAAGCCATTAGCTCTCTGAAATTAAAAGTTGGACGTGGCCAAGCCAATCAAGATATGCGTGGACTTCAGACACATGAAGAGGATCAGTTTGACACCTAGGCATCCTCAACTCAGTCATCTTGATGGGAAGAGTTTGACAAAGAGGTGGCAAAGTTGACGCCTTCAAACCCCACAGCAGCTGGAGTTGTAGAATTGGAAAAATATTGACCCTTTTGTGTGGTGGAACGAACGGCGCTACATATACCCGCTGTTGTACCGCTACATGCAGAAGCGCCTTAATTTAGTGGCAACGTCAGTACCTTGCGAACGACTATTTTCAAAAGCTGGAAATATTCTGACACTGAAAAGGAGTCAACTGAAATCCGCAAAAGTCTCAGCTTCTCTTTATTAGTAGTAACACAGATTATAAGAAGCTAAAGATAACTTTGTAAATATTGTAAATTTTAATCATTGTACATACCACAGATTTTTAAATACGCCAAACTAGATTCTAAAATATTTACCTAGATTGTCAGGCCTAAGCCTGATCAAGTATGAAGGGAAATCTGTGATACCTACCTATAGCTTCAATGTTTAATTGTTTACTACCTATAGCTTCAATGTTTAATTGTTTAACTACACAGCTATTTAATACGACCTAGATTAGCTACCGCGACGAGTTTGACTATTATTTGACAATAATTACTTACCTGTTCTTTTTTAAACTTATTCTAATTAGGTATCTGAATTATGTTTTGAAAAATGAGACGTTACAGTTGAAACGTGCAAATGGAACTGTCAAAGACAGTTCACATTATCATCATCATATCCTCATCAAAACGGAACTTAAACAAAATTATTTGATGTATTGCAACTGAACTAATGAACTGAAACAGTGATATAAACACCAAGAATTATTGCATTGTTACATTTAATTAAAAGCTGTATTTTCAATCATTATTGCTTCGACAAATTTTACTCAGAGCAATCACACATTCACACAGCCATTACAGCCACAGCCAAAATACAGTTCATTTCTAGTTAAGTAAAATAACTAATAAAAGAGTCTAACTTCAATGATAGGCGAACTAGACGATACTACTGAACGAAAAAATTCACGGTGATCAGAAAATTTTAACACATCTTTTCAATTCAGTGATACATGATGCGTTTGTCTAATTCTACTTCAAATGAACTAAATGACGTAAATGATGCATTCGACTGGTTCTCCTTCAAATGAAGCGTTCGACTGGTTCTCTTTCAAATGAACTAAATGAGTGATATACTTCAGTGAGTTGAAAAGATTTGAATATATCTTTTCATTTCAGTGACACATTTGGCGCACGACTAGTGTCAAATATTGACATATATGTGATTCAATACTTTTAGTATAGATGAAGTACTATAAATATTTATTGGACCTTTCCGCCACACGTTGTATATAGGACACAAGTATTTTTTAAGTGGTGAATGTACTAGAAATGTAACGATAGACAATACTACCAAGATTTTTTTTGACAGATACTAAGTAAAGAATGAGACAAAATGAATAGGGAAGAATAAGTCAGGAAAGCGCAAGATTACAGTTATCGCAAATCTAAGAAACATTTAGTAAATTAAATAGATAAAACAAATTCATGTAATACGAGCAGTAGAACAACGCAAAAATAATTCACTGCTTAAAATATAAACAATAACAATGTAGAATCTAGATAACTAATGCAATATATTTATAAGAGAAGGCTAGAACGAACACTGTAATTAATTTTAACTTTTAATTTTAAGAATAGACTTATTAAATAAAGAACTCTGTAGCTGACCCACTCACTCGTGGTAGGACCCCTTAGCTCGCAGGCCCGGGCTTTACACCGAAACAGGAAAAAAAACCTAACCTAAACTAACCTTTTTTTTTTTTTTTTTTGTGGGGGAAATGCATTGACGCACCGTCCACCGTGTAGGGACACAGCAGGTGTGTCGGGCTCGGCACCACTGAAAGTGGTGCCCCTACCGACTAAAACCCCCACAGGTTTCTCCGGCATAGCAGTGGGTCAAAGTCGCGGGGTCACTCTTCGCACTCCCTCTACAACTTTGATCCAACGCCGCACCCTTGCGGGCCCGCCTCGCGGGGGGACGAGGCCCCCGCATTTGGCTCCAGTGACGCACCAGAAACCAGTGGCGCGTCACCGCCTCGGGAGGACCTATCCCTAGGTGGGGTGCCGGGCGGCCCTAAACGCTCGACGCCCCAGGCCCTCCAAGTGGAGACGGGGTGCGAGCCCGAGTGGCTCGCCCCCGTGTCCGCTTCCTCCTCCGCGGAGGAGCGAGAGGATCCATCTCTCTCTCTCGCTCCTCGGTCTCCCTCCGCGTCATGACTGTCTCGCAGAAGGAGACCATCGCCTCCCACGACCTCTCGCTGTCAAGCATCTTAGCTAAGATGATCGGCAGCGAAAGGTCCGCCCCCACGACCGCGGCTAGGGATAGCCGCGGTTCCTCCTCCCCCGGACATGCCTCCAGCACATGTTGCGCGGTGTCTTCCACACAACCGCACCGGTGGCACACTGGGGTTTCTTCCCTTCTGGCGACTCTACACAGGTACCTCCCGAAACAACCATGTCCCGAGAGCACCTGTGTAGTTCGGAATGTGAGGACTCCGTGTCCTCTCTGAGCCCATTCAGGAAGAATAGGTCGGATCGCTTCGAGAAGCCGTCGAGCGCCGGCTCCCCTCTGAGTGGGTCCCGAGAGAACCTGCTCCTTCCACCTCACCAGGGCTCTGGCCCTGGCCTCTCCATGCCACCGCACCACCTCCTGTGGTGCGAAGCGGAGTTCTTGCCTTCTCGCACGCACCCGACACTGATAGACCGAGGACAGAACCTCGGCCTCCAGGCACCATGGCAGCGATCCAGCGAGAGCGCAAGCCACCTCGTGTGAGAGTGTGCGGTATCCCCGACACACTCTCACGGCCAACCTAAACTAACCTAACCTAACCGTGAAAGAGGCACAGATCCACAGTTGGAAGGATTTCTGTGCAAGGCAGAATAGAGAGGGGATGTGGGAAGAGATTTACAGGGTAATCGGAAGAACAACAAAGCGACAGGAGGATCTGCCTTTAATAAGAAATGGTGCTGTGCTGACCCCTAGAAACGAAACTTTTTACCCGGAGGATGTTACATCGGAGGATAACCAGGAACACGGGCATATAAGGGCTGAAACTGGCCAAATAAATGCACGGAGCCTTGATGAACAGCATGACCCGCCATTTACGCTCGCAGAGTTCAAGACATCAGTGGACAGCTTCAAGCCAAAAAATTCACCTGGCCCAGACGGACTCACAGCGGACATCTGTCAGAGGGCAACAGGCCGACACTCTGACATATTTCTGGCACTGGCAAACAATTGCCTAGAAATTGGTTACTTCCCAAAAGCCTGGAAGAATGCTACCGTTATAATCTTGAGGAAGCCAGGCAGCACAGATTACACGGAGCCGAAAGTCTACAGGCCAATAGGCTTGTTGTCGGTGCTGGGAAAAATACTGGAGAAGATGCTGGTGAGCCGCTTAATATGGTATCTCGTTCCCCGCCTGAGCCCCAGCCAGTACGGGTTAATGCCGCATTCCGTACTCCTGTACGGAAGACTCCCTCTATGACCTCATGAACAGAATAAAAAAGAAGATTAGTCAGAAAAAACTAGTCACACTAATCTCATTGGGCATAGGGAGCCTTCGATGGTGCGTGGTGGCCCGCAATACGGGTCAGGCTGGCGGAAGAGAAAACTCCAGTAAACATCCGAAGGGTAATAGACAGTTACCTCCGAGACCGAGAAGTAAATGTTGTGTATGCTGGGGAGCAGGTGTCCAGGAGAACATCTAAGGGATGTGTCCAGGGATCCATTTGTGGACCCATCCTGTGGAACCTTCTCCTCGACCTTCTCCTCCGTGGCCTGAGGGTACGTGGCGATTATTGCCACGCCTTTGCCGATGACGTGGTGTTGGTCTTCGACGGGGATACAGCCCTCGAAGTTCAAAAACAAGCAAATGAGGCGCTCGCCTATGTTCAACAGTGGGGTATCCGCAACAAAGCAAAGTTCGCACCACACAAGACCAACGCTGTAGTGTTCACGAACAAACTTAAATATGATGCTGCACGGCTGAACATGGGCGGGACCCCAATTACAATGACTAAAGAGACCAGGCTCTTGGAGCTCTGGATAAATGACAAGCTTACTTTCAACACCCATGATGCGAAAACTTGTATCAAAGCAATAAACATATACAAACATCTGTCCAGAGCCGCAAGAATAAGTTGGGGCCTACACCCGGAGGTAGTCCGTAACATTTACACCGCGGTAGTAAAGCCAATTGTGCTGTATGCTGCGGCAGCATGGGCGTCGGCTGCCAAGAAAAAATGTGTGCGAAAGCAATTGGACGCGGTCCAACGTGGTTTCGCGCAGAAGATCGGTAGAGCTCACCGCACGGTCTCCCTTAACTTGGCCTTGGTGCTGGCCGGGACTCCCCTTGGACCTCAGACTGCGCGAAGCTGCAGCCCTTTACGAAGCTAGGAGGGGAGTGTCCTTGCCTGTACCGGAGGGCGGGGAGATCAAGCGGAGAGCTACATTTGCAGACATCCCACATCCAGCGAGACGCGTTGAACTGAAGTTTGGAAACCTGGTAGACGAGGAGCAAGTAAAGGAAACATCCCATAAAAATATTCACCGACGGCAGCAAAATTAAAGGGAAAGTCGGAGCGGCACTGTCCTTATGGACGGATACCGCCGAGACCGAATCCGAAAAATTCAAGCTGTCGTCCTATTGCACCGTTTACCAGACCGAGCTTTTCGCAATCCACGGTGCTATGGAGGAAGTACTTGGCAGCCCAGGCTTTTCGTTCGGGATATACAGTGACTCCAGAGCGGCCCTTCAGGCAGTGACAGGCGTCTGCTCTCTCAATCCCCTCGTCATGAAGAAAAAAGGCAAAAGACATCCAAGAAACAGGCCAAGACATACAATTGTACTGGATGAAAGCCCATGCCGGACTCGAGGGGAATGAGAGAGCAGACGAGTTAGCAAAGCAATCGGCTCTACAACTAAAAACCAGGCCACACTACGACAAATACCCTGTTTCATTCATCAAGCGACAGATCCGGATGGAGTCGCTTGATGAATGGAACAGGAGATACACAACAGGCAAAACGGCATAAAACACAAGGGCGTTCCTCCCCAATTCGACCGACGCGCACGCAGTTGTCAGGAGGGTAAAACCTTACGGAATCCTGACACAGATGTTGACGAGTCACGGGGGTTTCTCCCAGTATTTACATCGGTTTAAGCTCAGAAGTGACCCGTCATGCGTGTGCGAGCTGGGTAGGGGAGAAACGCCGTTACATGTCCTGACAGAATGCCCAATCTACAGCAAATAACATTTTGAAACCGAGCAGGAAATTGGTGAGTCAATAACATTGGAAAACCTGGTAAACATTTTAGGAAATAAGCTAACATATAAAAGCTTTTTGGATTTTGGCGAATATATATGTAAAAAGGTAATTGATAGAAATAATTAGACTAATAATAGGGATTGGCACAAGTATTTCTGAATACTTGCCCCCAACCTAAACAAAAAAATAGTTGTCTGTAAAGTCGGTTTACTGACGATAGCTGAACGTGACAACGTCTTAAGAAAATACTGATTGTGTTAAGCGCCATCTAGGTAAAACATTCTGAAGCGTTTTGAAAAGCTGTTCAAAGCGCCATCTCTGGGTACATCATTGTACTAGCACAAGTTCTTAACTTCATATCGTCGCTTTTCTAAAACATGGACAGACTCCTTGAACGTAATACACATTTCACTCACTAGATGGTGCGAAAAGTAATAAGGCGAGGTAACGGCGGTAAGTTATTATCTAATCTATGGCGGTAACGTTACATGACGTCATGTTTTGCGGGCGTGCAGCCGGCTCCATCGAATTATAAGACGTTATCACGTCAAAAATGTAAAGTTAAAAACGCTAAAAACTTCGTTTCAAAAATCTTGTAGCTAGATTTTTGAAGTTCTATGGTTTTATTTTCAACACTGAAGAATTTCCATATTATAAACGTTCAACCTTTTCAACCTCTTTTTTGTGATAAAAAGTAGCCTATCTCTTTTATCAGGGTCTATTCTACACAAGTACCAAATTTCATCAAAATTCGTTGAGTGGTTTAGGCGGTAAAGGCGGACAGACAGATTTACTTTCCGTTATCAAACGTCTGGGAATTTCCCGTGAATCTTTTAGGGTTGTGTGAAATAAAATAACAAATAATGTACTATTTCAATCAAGTTTAATTACAAAACATAATTGGCAGAAGAAGGGGATCCGCCGCCGTCAAGCCGCGCTGGCTGGCGCGTCAGGCCAGCTCCCGACTGAACTCGTCGTATTCTCGGATGACACCGCGGCCGGTGAGTCGTACGCACGCTGCAACTATTACACTGAATTAAGTTAAATTGTCACGCTCCGACCAAATTATGCTCAAATCGAAGGTCCCGATAACGTTTAACTCGAACTTCAAAATCGCTTCGAAGCCTTAGAACGCCATAAATGCGTAACGGCGGACGAAATAAACGACAGGCTGGTGGAAACTGTTCAAGCAGTTGGCAGGAAATTTTATAAGAGCCGACGCCAGAATATAACCCAGATGCTCTCCGATCATACTCTGAATCTCATGGCGGTTAGGCGAGATATGCGATTGCAGTCTTCGGTCGACATGACGGTATACAGACGGCTCAATAGACAGATATCTACTTGTGTGCGACGCGACATACGCTGCTTCAATACTTCGTGTATTGAAGAAGCGACCTAGCGGAACAAAGGCTCAAAAGTGTTCGCAAGAAATCTGTCTCTTGGGCAAAGTCAATTAACCAAACTGAAGACCGATAGTGGTAACGTCGTCTCGTCGAAGATTTTTCTTAATTTTTAAACTCAGAATTTGATAGCTTACCTTGGAAACTACCGCCTAAAGAAGTTTTCACTTCAAAAAGCGTGCAAAACAAAAATCTTAATACAGACCTTGGTAAGGATCGTACCCGGCACCCAACAATCGTTAAGCCGAAACTGTAACAATTGCGCCAAACGCCGTTTGAGAGATGCGTCGAAAATGACGCTTACTTGCAGTATGGGACAAAATAAGCAAACTGAAGTGGCAATGGGCAGGCCACATCGCTCGCAGAACTGAAACCCGATGGGGAAGAAAGGTTCTCGAGTGGAAACCACACGAACCGGAAAACGCAGTGTTGGACGGCCTCCCACTAGATGGACAGATGACCTCACAAAGGTCGCTGGAAAAATCTGCTGGTCGTTGTGGAAATCTAGGGGGGAGGCCTATGTTCAGCAGTGGACGTGTTGCGGCTGACGATGAAGGTACATTATGTGAAAATGTGTCATGGTAGTGGTGGCGCTGAACTTCGAGGGCGAGCGCTCAACTCACATTTGATCAGGGTATTTCCTGGATTACTGTTGTCACTCGGACGAGACGGGAGAGTGAACTCTGTTGTCTGGATGAGAGAGAAAAACGATCGGAGCTTATAACGGACGCATTTCATCAAGTTCCATACTCGTATATAACTACCTTAACTACGGTTTAATTATTAAATTATGTTCAAGTCGAGTGTACTAAAAATGAGTCAGTTTCCGATCTAACATTTATTGACTACTTTAACTTAAAACAGTCGGTGTGCGGGGTGCGGGGCGCGAGGCGCGGGGCGCGGGGCGCGGGGCGCGGGGCGGGGCGCGGGGCGGGGCGCGGGGCGGGGCGCGGCGCTCAGGCGAACTTGGAGCACTTGTCCCGGTGCAGCGGCGGCGGCACGCGCAGCGCCGCCACGCAGCTCTTGGTGGCCGACAGCTCCTTGCGCAGGCGCACGATGTCCAGCTCCGCCGCGCGCTTGCGCTGCGGACACACTGCGGTCAGCGCGCGGGCCGGGCGCGGCGCGGCGCGGGGGCGGCGCGGGGCGGGGGCGGGGGCGGTACCTTCATCTCGTGCGCCAGGCGCGCCTCCACCTGCGCCACGCGCTGCCGCAGCTCGGCGATGTCGCGCATCAGCCGCGCCGCCGCCAGCTTGTTGTCCGCCTGCGACACACGGCGGCGGTCAGCGCGCGCCGGCCGGACCGGGCCGGGCCGGGCCGGGCCGGCTGGCGGGCGGCACTCACCAGGCGCGACGGCTTGTGGCGCGCGACGCTGCGGCTCACCTCGCCCGGCAGGTCGGCCAGCGAGCAGCCGGCGCGCGCCGCGGCCGCCTCGCCCGCGCCGCACACCACGCCCTGGATCGCCTGCGACACGCGACGGAGCGCCGGTCAGCCCGCGCCGCGCCCGGCGGGCGGGGGCGGGGGCGGGCCGGGGGTACCTGCGCCACGGCGGTGCGCGCGTGCTGCAGGTGGTGCGCCTCCTCGCGGTGCAGGTGCCGGCGCAGGTGCTCGGCCTCCGACAGCAGCGAGCACTTGTCGCGCTCCAGCCGCAGGTTGGCGCCGCGCAGCGCCTGCGGGCGGACACACGTGAGCGGGGCGCGGGCGGGGAGCGGGGCGGGGCGGCCGGGGTATCGCGGACGGCGCACCTTGAGGCGGTCCTTCTTGTCGCGGTGGTGGTCGTCCTGGCGCCGGCGCAGCTGCGCGCGCAGGTCGGCCAGCAGCGCGGCCAGCGCGCCGCGGCCCGCCTCCAGCTCGGCGCGCTCCGACACCACCTGCGTCACGGCCGCCAGCAGCTTCATCCCTGCGCACGACCGACGCCGCGCTTTACTTCCCGACTCACTCGGTCAACCGACTCGCAGTCCGAGTCATATCTCTCGGAGAACACTCTTCGATAATCCGACGTCCCTGCGCGCACTCACTCTGCTCGTTGAGGCGCAGGCGCTGCGCGGCGGGCGCGTACCCGCAGCCGTCCGGCGCCGGCGAGCCGCCGCCCGGCTCCGCCGGCTCCCGGCCGCCCCCACCGCCGCCGGCGCCGTCCCCGTCCTGCCGGCACACAGCGCACGCACTCAGCGAGCCCCCGCCCCCGCGCGGGCGCGAGGCTGCGAGCAGAGACTCACCAGCGACCTGTACTTGGGCATGTCGTCTCCCGTGAACCGCACGGAGTGGAGCCCGCGCGCGCGCCCCGACCGCAGCGTCATCGGCCGCCGCCGGAGCCGCCGCCGATGATGAGTGAAACCCTGGAACGGTAAACACGCAGACCGTATCCCCAGCGGCCAAATCGGTAAATCGTCCTCGCTCCGTGATTTTAATATTTCCGAGTACCCTCGCTCAATACCTCTGACGGTGACTCTGAGGGGTTTTTCGGAACTGTTTTTGAAAGTATGTATAGAATGAGTTAAAATTACGAAAGGTCAAAACTGGAATTATATATTTTCCGGGATTGACGTTCAAGCCAAAAGACTTGCTCATAAAAAGGAATGGAAAATAAATAAGCATCTTCAAGATGTGCGTTAAGGCTAAAACCCGTTTTAAAAACAGTCGAATGACCTGCTGCAGTTTTTTATAACTTTTAGCTATTATAATTTTTTTTTTTTTTTATTAATCATTTATTTCAGACTACAGTCCATAAAAAATATACATAGGGTAATTCCGGGAGAGATGGACCACGTTTTGTTGCGGATCCATAACTTTTGATAAAAAGTAAATAAAACAAAACATTTGTTTTCATGTGAATACAGATGTATTAATTAACATTATCATTACAAATAATTAGAAAAAAAATCAACCTAACTATATTTTTTTGGCAATAATAAAAAAATCGACGAAGTCCATCTCTCCCGTACTGTGCGGGTGAGATGGGCCTAACAATAATAATCATTTTAATGCGTAACAAATCCAAAAACAATATCAAAGGAAGAACTTAAACGTAATTAGTATTTATATTTTAATTGATAAAAGTATTTTTCGTACATAAAATAATATAAAAGTAGCTTTCGTGAGACCAGCATTCGCAAACACTGTTACAGAGAGAAATCACTTCAAAGTTTGACTCACTTGAGTCGTCAGTAGTCTGCTCGTTTTTTTTTAATTTTATAATTGCGACGTTTTTCTTTTTCTTTTTTGGTCTTTTATTTCCTGAAGCTTGTTTTATCTTCAGAAGTGTTTAATACTTCAGCCAATTGCCTTGATCTTTGATGTACATCTTACATCTTTTCCATGTAGGGGACGGGAGAAACAATGTCCAAGATCTTCCCTGGTGTTAAGTCTCCACTGGCAAACACTGGTTGGCTAAAAGTAATAGTCTGACTGCCGAAAGACGATTCTTTGTATTTTTGATAATGTTGACTTTGGTATGCCGTACATATTCGCTGCTTTATTGACCCCTATGCCGTCACCATGAGTTTAAACAGCTCTTGCTAGGCGGATTCCGTCCATTTTCTCCTTGCTACACCACTTATTCACCTGTATTGTAATCAAGCCCATCTCTAGGATTTACTGTATCAAGGTTACTGGATAACATACCAAAATACACAAGCAAAACACCAAAAAAATAGAAAACCAAAATGGTCCATCTCTCCTTTAAAAAAGTGGTCCATCTCTCCCTGAAGTTAAAGGATAGAAGGACTTGCCCACAGAAAAAAATAAGCAGCAAAGTCAAATAAAATAAGAGTTATAATAAAGTTCAATTGATACAAAGACACGTCAATACCGTAATTACCAATAAAAACACAAAATCGTGTACATACCTTCAAATAACTAACACTGGCTGGAAAAAACTAGGACTACCGAAACCTTCGAACACTGATAAAATGAAAATTATAACAAAAACGCATCGTCGTTTACACTTAAACGGAAGAAATGGCGGAAAGAAACATTTTAGTGTTGTTATTTAAAAAAATAAAATTCGTTTTGGAAGTTTTTTGAAGGTGGCCCGTCTCTCCCGCTGGTCCATCTCTCCCGGAATTACCCTATTAAAAATTGTTTTGTTATGTCAATATGAAATTAAAATTAAAGTCAAACCATATAGATAGCTATAGATTTACTCTTGACCACCATCTCGCCTGCTGTTAAGCGGTCTAAGATGGAGCGTGTTTACCTAGAAACCGATTCCCTCTCGATTTGAATACACGAAGAATGACATAAAGTCTAGTAAACTATTCAGATCAGTATGGGTATTCGAATGGGTATTTGAATAGCTTCATGTACCTAATGTTTGTACAGGAGGAATATTGATTCGTGCAGTTCTGATTGTCCTGTTGGTGGCTGTCTTGTTGTGAAAAATCTAAACCACCATCTGAAGAGGCTTTCGCTAGATGATTGGAGAGCTTAATACCTACGCCGCGGCGCGGGCCGCGGGCTGCGCCGGCGGACCCGGTTCGGAAGTTTGCCTCAGTTCTACACTTGAAACAGCCTTCGCACTTCGCACCCTCGTCTGCGAGCGTCGCAGGTAATTATGGGCTTCTTCGACTTCTACCGATCCCTTGCGAGGCCAGGCAGTGCAGCCGCCGCGTGCACCTCTTACCTCGGCGAGCGCAGACCCGAGGTGCTCCGCGGCGCACCGACGTCGCTCGAGCTCCGACCGCACCTGCCGCGGGGAGAGGAACATACAAACATCCTTGTTATTTCGAAGCTCTTTTAGTCAATTTTTAACGATGCACGCGCACACCGGCAGGTTCACAATGATATGACGCAGTCGGCCGACGACTCTCTCGCAGAGTGGGTTCTTACGGTGCGCGCGCACACCGGCAGGTTCACAATGATATGACGCAGTCGGCCGACGACTCTCTCGCAGAGTGGGTTCTTACGGTGCGCGCGCACACCGGCAGGTTCACAATGATATGACGCAGTCGGCCGACGACTCTCTCGCAGAGTGAGTTCTTACGGTGCGCGCGCACACCGATATCCATATTCGACACACTCGAGTTAGTCGCCTGTCAGCTTTGGTAATATTTCTTTAAAAGTAAAAGAAGTAAGTACTTGTAACTTCTTACAGTCGTCCGTGAGTACGTACACACTTTTTTAAATTTACAGATAGGCACTACCGATGACTAGAAAGCGGAAAACTAATAAAGACATTCAGGAAGTAGGTATGTATAAAAAAACAAACAATAAAGTTTCTAATGCTACCAGACGTACAACCGACCGGGATACGATATTGCGTAACAAATGACGAAGATACACGAACGACCGAGATAAAGTAGTTTTAGCCATTTAAAATTGTAATAGCTTGTGATTCTTCTAAGTTTATGTGAGGTGGTGCGGGGTGCGGCGTCACCGACCTCCGGAGCGCGCGGCGTCGCGCGGCTCTCTGCGGCGCCGAGCGGTGCGGAGCGGGGCCGTGCGGGGCCGTGCGGGGCCGCGCGGCGCGGGCGACACGCGACACGCGCACGCGAGGCGCCGCACAGGGTGCTCCGGCGCTCCGGCGCTCCGCCGGCGCCCGAGCGTGCTCCACACTCATTTCACAGAGTATCTAATGCTCTCCCCCTTACTGGATGAAACCCGACAGAGAGGGGTCGCTTTTGCATCGGGAGCATCGAATGGAAAACTCTTCTCCGTGAGACGATGTTCGCCCGACGTAGCCCGAAGAGCTGTCAGCTCGCTAATTAAATACGATGATTATATTTATCTTCGCATAAAAAAGTTCCGTTTCCGTTTCCGCTCTCGGCCGGCGGGAGCACCCTGTGCCAGCAAGCCCCGTGCTAGGCACCGCACAGGAGGATCGTAAAAAATCATATTATCATAACGAATCGTTCCGCCGCCCCCGCACCGCGCGGCACAGCCTCGCCCCGCCCGCTGCCCGCCGGTGACATCAGTGCTACCTACAACTACGAGTACCAAAAACTATACATTCACTTGTGTAGCTCCTGTCTCACACGGGGACCTGCCTGGACATTATGACCCACCTATGTATTTAACTGTATTCAATGTTAAGGGTACTACCTACCTACGTGTGAGTATACCTCTGCCGACCACGCGTGGACATCTACTCGATAATCCGTTACTTAACGAAGTTAACGATCCATTAAAAGGATTAATCTCGAACTGTAAATGATTATTGCGGCACTAGTATAGTGAATTTAGTTTGAAGAAATGAAGAGGTCTGAAGGCCACAAATCTCTGAAAAACAAAGCTCAGAGTTTCATAAAAGAACTTGGCTAGACACGAAGACGAAGAATCTTTTCTGGATACTGCCTTTCTCCGTGAACCAATGTCCATTAATTCACAACCTTTTTGCTGAATATAACACTTCCCTATCCAGTGCTGCAGCAAAACGCCTCTTTTTTTACGGGTATAGATATTTTTTCGGCTTATACGAATAGTCGTCGATCGTCGCTTTCGAATGACAGTTTTAAAATGCTAATATTTATGAAAAAAAACATGCACCTAGTTAGGTACGTTACCAAATGCAAAATTACGATCAGTTTGTCACTTACTTATTAAGAATCCTTATTTCTTCCTACTCTACGACGTAAATAAATATGTGTTTAATTCGTCTACTTGTTTTCATTTTATTTACTTATTTATCTCGGTCTAAAAGTATGTACTACGTTACTTGTAAAACTTGTACAGTTTTACCTAAATGGTTGACTTTCAACGGTTAACGAAAAATGGCGTGATATTTACGATAATTTAACGCTCTACCCTTTATCGAAGTTGAGTTGTTAACTACCGCATTAACGAAGTTTACCCTCAGATAGCTGTGAACCCCCTCCCCTTCCTCCCCCCACTCCACTTTTGCTAGTATGTCGGTTTAGATCTTTGGATACTTGAATGTATTCCCTGATGGTAAGCAACAAGCCTGCCACATAACAGCGCAGTGACATGCAGTTATTATCAGCTCGTCAGATAGAGAGATAAGATGTTTTATCTCTATGCCCTGTAATTTGGCTGGAAACAATACCCTTCAAACCGGAACACAGTAATGTTTTAGCCATTACTGTCTGGCGGTAGAATAACTGGCAAAGGTGTGGTACTTCCCCAGGCGGACTCTGCCAAGAGTCCTACCACTACAAAAACAGATGTAGGGAGAGGCGGGGACCTTCGTAGCAATTCTGAACCCAGTCGGATCGATCAAACCTCTCGGTCTTTGTCTTGTCCGTTTTGATCGACAGAGACAAGGATTGTCACTCCTTTGTTGATTTGAGTCGTTCGGATGACATGCAGGATCAGTATCCCGGAGCCCGCGCGGACCTCGTCGTGGATAACGTCAACAGTCATCACTGTTGGTACTCATCAGCCCCCTACCGGTCAGCCAGCGGTACACGAGGGACGGGGGAGTGGGTGTCCCCGGCGGCGCCAGGCACGGCGGTGGCGGGCGGGGGGGCGGGGTAACGAGGCCACTGGGTTACGGTAACGACACACGACACAGACACGCACCTCCGTACTCTCTCCTTATTTATACATCTCTACATACAAATAAAATTGTAGTGTCTGTTTGTTCTTTTTTTTTACTTTTGTAGTTTTTTTTGTCGTTTATAGGCTTACACTGACAGCTGAATGTTGATCATTTTTCTTTTCATTAGGTACTCATTGAAATATTGTATAGTAGTAGTATAGTAAGCAAGAAACAAGCAGACTCTGTAAAAAAAAGTTTACCCATGTGTATATAAATAACATACCTATTTACCATACTTTTATTGTGATAAATATGTGATAGTACATTATGATATAAGTGCGCTAAGTTGATAATGACAGCTGAGACGTTGTTGCTAGCTCGAGCCGTAGGCGAGAACTATAATTATTAGCAGAGGCTGTAAATATCAAAGCGCACGTATGTCATACGACGTTTTATAATATATTTGCGGAAATAAATTCAACTCTGACGATATTTCCGAATAAAAAAACAATACAACGAAAAAAAGGCGCGCAGAATAGTTTTTACTTGTTCACAGATTAACGATGCGCGCATCAGCGCTTTTTTTTTTAAAGCAAAGACTCAGAACCAGCCATTATCACATTAGTAATATAGTAAATTAATATTTTGTGTTAGTTACAACAAATAAATTGTTGTAATTAGAATTAACAAATTAAATAATTCTTTGTTATTTGTTATCTCTCAAAGTTAATTTTATTCATAAAATGTTGACCACTTTTCTGTCAAAAAAACTCTTTACTAAGATTTAATAAAGTGGTCAAGTGCGAGTTGGACTCGCCCATGAAGGGTTCCTTTGCAGCAAGTAACATTATGTACATGGTACACATAGTTCTTGTAGTTCGTTGTAACTTTGATCGAAGTTTTTATAATAGTGTATTTATGACGTACTAAAAAAAACTACTCATCAGATCGAGTTCAAACCAATTTTAGTTGGTAGTTTGCATGGTACCGTACAACATATATTTTTTTTAGTTTTTTCATTCTCTTACTTTAGAAGTAAGTACTTTAGTTACTTTAGGGGGGGGGGCACACATTTTACCACTTTGGAAGTGTCTCTCGCGCAAATTATTCAGTGTTGACAAAAATATTGTTAGAAACCTCAACATCATTTTTGAAGCCCTATCGATAGACATCCCAGACGTGTAGGTTTGATGAAAAAAAAATTTTGAGCTTCAGTTCGCAGTATGGGGGACAACCAAATTTTTTTTTTTTTTTGTAAAAATCTTAATGCGGTTCATAGAATATATCTACTCACCAAGTTTCAACAGTGTAGTTCTCATAGTATCGGCAAAAAGTGGCTGTGACATACGGACGGACAGACAGACAGACATGACGAATCTATAAGGGTTCCGTTTTTACGTTTTACGGAACCCTAAAAAGGTACCGTTGGTTTAGACGGAGGATTTTGAAACCATGCGTTTTACATTATACATTACCGCACAAGTACGTAATGAGATACATTGCGATACAGAAATTGGTGCAATAGAAGAACCTTTACGAGCAAATGTGTTATAATAGTACATTATGATATAAGTGCGGTAAGTTGATAATTACAGCCGAGGCTTTATTGCTAGCTCGAGCCGAAGGCGAGAGCTATAATTAGCAGAGGCTGTAATTATCAAAGCGCACGTATGTCATACGACGTTTTATAACATATTTGCGAGGAAACAAACAAAACTCTGACGACATTTTCAAATAAAAACAATACAGCGAAAAAAAACGCGCGGAATAATATTTACTTGATCACAGATCACAGCACAGAGTAAGTAATCACTATGGATCACAGATTAGCAATGCGCGCGCATCGGCGCCTTTTTTTTAAGCAACGGCACAGAACCAGCCGGTATGCCATTAATAATAAAGTAAATTAATATTTTTGTGTTTTGTTACAGAAAAAATAAAGTAATTTATGGTCTAAATTAATTAAATTAACGAATTTAATAATTCTTTATTATATTTTACCTCTCAAAGTTAATTTTATTCATAAAATGTTGACCACACTTTTCTGACATAAAAACTCTTTACTAAGATTTAAAAAGGTACCGTTCGTTTTAGACGGAGCATATCTCTCTACCTAGTCTGTGGACGGAGCATTTTGAAACCGTGCGTTTTACATTATACATTACAGCACTAGTGCGTAATAAGATACATTATGTTACTGACGCTGAACCGCCATGGAAATCCGCTGAACCAAGTACCAGCCTGCCCGGGAATCGCGCCCTCTGTCACGCAAACGCCGTCCGAGGTCCAGCACAAATTTTCGAGCCTCCGTGCAGTCTCGACAGCAAACGGGACGAAATCATATGCCGACCCCAAACACGAGTATTTGAGGTGCCTAGCTCTGGCAGCCGCCTCCGGTCTCCGGTCCGGCCTCCGGTCACTTTACTCAAATATAAACCGAAACTGGTAACACTGGTTATTTTATTAAAATTAACAATGATTCAAATTATCAAACTAATTTTAATTTGATTTAATATGGCCTACAACATACGTGAAAATCACTTATTAGAAAATATGTGAAGTAAGTAATGTTTGTATGTACCTTTATTACCCCATATCTCAAAATTGGCCGTCTAAGCAAGTTAGCGAGTAAGCATGTGTTCTTAGTACTTACTAACTCTACTCAATCGTCCACATTTCATTCATCAGAAAATAGGTGACGTCTGGGAGCTCTGGGATCTAGATTTAATAGAGATTTCTATGAAGTTTGGTGAAAACTTACCTTATTATGTCTCAAATACACTAGAATTTATTTGATTTAAAATATGTATTCACCTTATTTTAACTTAATATCAAAAAAGCACCTTAATTTCAATCGAAAATTCTCGCGTCAAAATATTTCGTTGGAGGAGGCTTTTTGTTCTTTTAAACTTTTACTTTTTGATGGCGTAAAAAAAATACATTACAATAGTAAAAATATGTTCTCAGAAAATTGAAAAAAAAACTCGATTTTTTAAAATCATTATGTAAAATTTTTAGCTATTTATTAAAATTAACACTTTAATTACTCAAAAAACATAAGATTTCATGTTACATTGATAAACGAAAAATTGCAAATTGAAATATTATAATTATTAACTATACTATAATTATTAATTAATTAATTAAATTAATAATAATATAAGTCAGTCAGTCAGATTTACCGTCTAAACCAGTGAACCGATTTTGATGAAATTTGGTATACAGATAGACTAGACACCGAGAAAGGACATAGGCTACTTTTTATTGCGGAGAAAGGGTTGCGGGGTTGAAGAATGTAACAAAAACGGGGGAAAATATTCCTCTTTGAGAGCTTTAGCTGCGTGTGCTATTCTCCTTGGCGTGCGCTGAAGTCTGTGACAGCACGTGTCACAGGCGTTCGAAGACATGTGTCACAGATTTGAAGGTTGCGTCATTTTAGGTAATCAAAGGAGATGGCCCATTTTCCATGGGCATTTGCCCCACAGCAAAAGTGCAGGAGACTTGACCAAAATTGGATCATTGTATAGGATTTTTAAAATATATTGAGGAACCGTTAACGTTTTTATTTTGCATGGCGGGGTTTACAAGATATCAACTAAAACATTGGAAAAAAAATTGGCAGTCATAGGAACTGCCGATAGAAGTGAAAACATGCTGTTGCCCTGGTACTGGTACCTAGGGGCAAACGCAACTCTTTTATATTTCTGTTGTCCTGGTATCTGGAGATAAACGCTGTTGGAGGTAGGTAATCAAAACTCTTTACTGTTTCTGTTGCCCTGGTACCTACCTGGCCGTTTTTACCGAGTTTACCCGAAGATTTTTTATCATATCCGAGCGTGACAATTGATGAATCCATTTCACAGCCCACGAAAATTCTGTCTATAGCGCGCCTAAAGAAGTTTTCACTTCAAAAATAACGCCGCAAGTAGGTAATCAAGAACGCGATTATGTATTTACTACTAAAAGAAGGTAGTAAGATCATTACTTAGCGACTTACTGTGCTCAAAATAATGTCGACTCAACGCAATTAATGTCGAATGAAATTTGGAACACAGATAAATTATAGTCTGGAAGACCACATAGGCTACTTTTTATCCCGGAAAACAACGGGAACTTCGCAGGTAACACCGCGGCGCGCTGCTAGTAATTGATAATTTTAATTGATACTTTTTAATCTTACGTGTATATACTATTTTTAATATAATTATTTTTTTAAAATTATTCTTGTTCTTGTATATATTATTAGATCTAGTATGTATCTTATAATTATAAGTTCATATTATTCTTGATGAAAAATAAATTAGCTCAAGATTTTCTGAAGAATACTGGTCACCTGAATGAAATCCTCCAATGAAGAACATAAAGTACATTAACGACGCTCTCAATGTTTAAACGCTGAACGTTGGCGAAATTGCCTGTTACCGAATGGAAGCCATAAGAAAAAAGAAGAAGAAGAAGAATGCATTGTTTGCGGAGGAATTTTTATGAACGCGATGTTAATAATTATCACAAATATTTACCCCTGATTCACCGCTACGGCGTTTACAACTCAGGCATGAGAGCCAAATCCGGCACGAGACCGTCAACTGATTGCAGCATTTAAGCCGCTCCGCATTATTTCCACAATAGCGTATTTATTCCTCAAACGTAATATATAATTTTGAGCAAAATTGCCCTTGATATTATTTCATTTAATTAATATTTCAGGAAATATAGTAGGTTTAAAACAACTCCGTAATAAAATAATAGACTAAAATGGTCTATTATTTATATAATCATAATCTCTCATAAGGCTCGCGACCATATTAGCCAAAGTCAAAGTCCTTTGTTCAAAAATGTACAAGTTACACGTCAATTAAAAAAAAAACAGGCAAGAAAAAAGCCATAAAAAGCCAAGACGCTCAACAGTGAGTGGTCGTGTAACTTGGAGAAGCGAGAGAAGGACATTACCTGTCACTCATCCAATAAGGCGAAAGTGGGCACGGGAGCGATCCTAGAAGTGAACTTTTGACTCGCATCCTGTCTCCACAGGAGGGTTTGGGGTATCGGACGTTTAGGGCGGTCCGGCTCCGCACCTAGGTATATGGTTTCCCGAGGATGTGACACGTTGTCGCTGGTTTTTAACGCGTCATTGGAACCAAATGCGGTGGTTCGGACGTCTCCCATGAGGCGTTACCGCAAAAGGCGGCGGCCATAGCAGAGTCACAGTCACATGCGATAGCGGTCCCGAGACTGCTGCCAACTCACGGCTGGAAAAACCTGTATAGGTTTTATCAGAAGGGGTACCATATCTGTACGTAATGGCGATTCCAAAATATCCCACTATGTCAATGCGTGACCATGCGTAAAAAAATGTAAATGTAAAATGTGTACATTGTGTTTTTCGCCCATACAAAAAAAAAATTGGCAGTCATAGGAACTGCCGATACAAGTGAAAACTTATAACTCGGAATTTAATAGCTTACTTTGGAAACTACACGGATGTAACCGGAGGGCGTGGCCTTGCCATCATGGCATGGCCATCCAGAAATGCGTCAGCATTTCCCATTGGCTTACGCATTTCTAGATGACCATGCAATTGTGCCCAGGCGACGCCCTTTCAGCATTTCCCATTGGTTGACGCATTTCTAGATGGCTAATGGCCATGGTCCCGAGTTTACCCGAAGATTTCTTACCCGAGCGTGACGCTAGAATTCAATTCACACCCCATGAAAAATCTGTCTAGGCGCGCCTAAAGAAGTTTTCACTTCAAAAATGCGCACAATTTTCAACTATTAAAAGATCGCGGCGAATAGAAAGAAGACGGTGGGCGGCCGCCGGTTGCTCTACGAGATACCATTTTGCTTCCTTCCCGAGAGGTTCCTGCATTGACGAGACGAGGGGTCCAGTAACCGTGGCCTGATCAGCCACGAAGATAAGTGAAGCTAAGAGAAACCGGCAGTGCGACTGCATGCCAGGGCTATGGCCTCCAAGCCTTGCGGTCCAAGCGTTGCGGTCAGGACTAGCAGGAGGGAGTTGAGCGGCGTAGATGGTGCCGGCGCGAATGAAACGTGAAACGCGATGTTTGGTGACATGCACCGAGGCCTTAGAGGAGAGACTCCGGCTGAAGAGGAATACCGGTATAACGCTGCGACGCTCTCCCTGCCCATTGCGGGCTTGCGTGGTCGCCAACGTGGGCCTTGCTGGAAAAAGAGTGCCGGTATGTCGGTGAGCAGTCTGCTGCAGTCCCCGTCCTCTTCAGCCGGATGTTGGTGATGAAGCCGAGCATTTGGCCTGCCGCGGGAGACAAAGGGTGTCTAGACGTAAGGACGTCTGGTACCCACTGTTGGTCGCCGAGGTAATCACGGCGTGCATTGTCCCGCGGCGGGTTCGCAGAAGAGCGCGACAGCATCCCCGTGTTCGCGCCGTTTGTGGCAAAGGTTTTAGTCGGTAGGCCACCACTCATGGTGTCGAATCCGACACAAATCAACCATTCCCTTCAAGCGGAATGATATGTTAATGCATTACCTCCACATTAAATGGTACTTTGCCGATGGGTGCGTGAAGGTGTGGTGACTGGCAAATATAAAATGCGTGTTCACTTGATGGTGTTTAATATCTGACTCCTTACTTTTACAATGTGACTGTCGCTTATAACTATTTCTTAATACAATGGAGCACTGTTAGTTGTGGTTAATATTTACGTTATTAGTGTTTATGTTATACGATTTATTTTATCCGCTAGGGGCACAATGAACAAAGGCAATGGAGTTAGTAGGTGGGCACTTGAAATATGAAATACGATGCAGCCGCTACAGTACCATTTGCCATTTAATTTCAAAATAATACAATTTCCCGTTAAGGAGTCGTTTGCTGTAACTATTATTAAAGTACAGGGGCAAACATTTAAGCACCTAGGAATCGATTCACGCCAAAACTGTTTTTCATACGGACAACTACATAGGTACCTGTTGCGTTATCAAGATCACCAGGTGACAGAGATAACCAATTTGTTCTTCTACTGCAAGAAATAAAAAACTAAAAATATCGTATCCACATAAGTAAATATCCACATTTAAAAAACCTTGTACTATAAACACATTTAAGTAGATCCCAGTATTTTTACCTATACCTCATTCCAAATGTCTGTGAATAAAAGGTAAACAAACCAATGTCACTCTCAATATGACAGACCAGCATTTGTCAACCTTTGTTGTACAAGATAGTTTGTAGTACCTTTCATTGCCTGCCCTTTTAAATTTTCATCGCAAAACAAGGTTAAATATATATGTATGGATATCATAAACACCCAAATATATGTTCCCACTGCTGGGACTTGGAACAATCAACACATTAACGCTGTAAAAAATCGTCAGACACAAGAATCTGCAATTGCTGAACATCTGATTGATGCTAAAATTGGTCATTGGATCGAGATCCACGACCCGAAGGTTCTATCTACCGAATGTCATTACTACGCAAGAATGGTTCGGGAAACATTGGAAAATAAAAAACATAGGTATATATTTCAACTACGACGCGATGACCACGATGCCAATAACCGAAAACTACCCGGTTTACGGTTATCGGCGTCGCGGAATCCTCTAATAAATAAATGTGTGCATAGCGCACTGAGTTTGGAGAAACCTGATATGGTTAGTGTTGTTTGTAGTGTTGGTCACCCTGCGATTTTTGAAGCCCAAATGAGGGTAGATGGAGATCTCCTCTCATTTCATAATGAGAGTATGGCGGGCATACGTACATTTATTTCTCCCACGTAAAAAAAGGCAAGGCAAAGCATTTGAGTTCGGAGAAGAATGTAACACTAGAACCAGTGACTTAGAAAAGTAATTTAGATGTTTCCTTATGTATATGAAAACGTTCATTTCATTTTTAACAATAATTAAATCTCGTTCAAATTGTCCTCGTATTACCCAAAACTGATCATAACACTATGATGTAATATTCTGGAAACACATATAAAAGTTTCGATCAAAATAACACAAAATTTATGGCATTTTAGAGTGAAAATTATACAAGCTTTTGATAGTAAACAGCGTAATTTGGAACACGTATTTAGAGGTTTGCGATTTTCTCTCAACTCGTTACGACACAAGAAACCTTTTTCTCGGAGTTCTTTAGTCATACTCTTACTTTTTTATTGATAACGAGTAGTTACATGCCATAATATTCAAGATATTCAAATATTACCAATAGGTACAAGTCAATAATTAAAAAAAAACAGACGTCAATTTAAGATCCCATTACAATAAAAATCAAATAATACATTAAATCAAATTACATTACAATTAAAAATTCCAAATTAATGACAAAAATAAATAGAGTAAAATTAATCCATACTTGAATATAATGGAAATGGGCATTTTTACAATATGGGCAGGAGAAAAATATGGCAGGTATGTTAGAAAAATTGGCGCGTCCTTAATAAGAATAATTTGATGAAAAGAAGTATAAATGTCTTGAATGCAACATTGAGAGTTTGAGAAACACAGATCAAATTGCTAGTACTTAAAATCATATTTCTATCATCCTACCATTACTTTCTATAACTTTTAAAATAAGATAGTATAGAATTATTTGATCAATACAAATCTAAGTACCTATATGGTATTTAAGATCGCAATAAAGTCGAATCCTATTTGTGAAAGATATTTTCAGGCAATTTCATAAAAATACTAAGATTAAACGATGTTTATGTTATGGTATCACCTTTTTTTTTGGTTTGTTTTGGTTTTCTACACAGCTTGCTGGAACGCACTTTTATAATTGTTTGATAGTTCTCTTACTGATAATAGCTTTTTAAAGCAATGTACATATATTTTAATAGGGGTTTTCCTCAAATAGATGCGGGTGAAACCGCGGGTCACAGCTAGTACTACTACATATAAAAGTTGTAGAATCTTCTTTAAATAATATTTGTAGATGCCTATTTATTGCTGCTTTAAGATAATTAATATACCTGAGTGACCTACGGTAAATTTTAGCCCTCTCTCTCTCTTTGTGGTCGCTCCCTCATGACTGAGGATCGTGGTCATCGCTGGATGTGGATGCTCTACACCTAGTGTACTACCGGTGTCTGCTCATTGCGTCTCTGACGACCGTGCAAAATGTGGTTGATGAAGAGCCTCTCACTTGAACGCTCCATCTAGTTGGGATCTACCCCGGGCTCGCTTACCCTCCGTATTTCCAACTATGATCAGCTTTTCAAGGCTGTCATCTCCCCTCCTCATTGCGTGACCGAAATAGGACAAAATGCGCTGCTGGCAGATTGTTGTCAAGCGGGTTTGGACTCGAAGCTATGAAAGGATCGATACATTGGTGCGCTTGGCTGTCCAGGGTATCCTCAACATCCGCCTCCAGCACCACATCTCGAATGCATCGATCCTTTGCCTTTCTCGGGCTCGTATTGTCCATGTTTCAACACCGTACAGGAATATTGGGAACACTAGAGCGCGCACTAGTCGGGTCTTGGTGGTAACGGTTATACCCCTCTTCCTCCAGATGACATTCAGTCCTTAGCCATGCCAATACGTCTCTTTATCTCTGACACGCAGTTGCCATCGTCGCAGATCAGAGCACCCAGATAAATATAGCGATCAACAATGCCAACCCCTGGGATGATGTTACTTGTGCTGGGTAGTTTTCTGGCACGATCTACTACCATTAACTTTAGCCCATTGTAAGGTATTTCATAGAGAAGTGGGGACGGACCTAGGAGGGTCTGGGCCTAAAACATACCTGCTATTTCGTAGCAGCTGCAAAAACCGTAAGCCAGTATTCGAGACACAGAGCAGTGTACTACATAGTTTTTAAAATTGAGAAATGTTTGAAATCTACATAACAATGTAAATACTATCTGTATTTTAATCTATATTAATCAACTTTAAAATAAAAACAGTAATATTTTCTTTCATAAACAATCCAAAATTATCATGTCTCTTTTAATTACATGACAATCGATATCGTTCTGAAAATGCTCTTTCAATTAATTTTTAATAGTTGTGTAGACCGTAGACATGAGAAAATTGGTGTACACGTGAGCTTTACTTCTGCACTATGCTTATTTTGTGGCGGAAATGTCTGCCAAGCTTCATAAATCTGAACGGCAAAATGTTTTCTTTTAGTTCCAGATAACAATCACAAAACCCAAGATGATACCGAAGAAGTGAGAGATGCAAGTTCAAGAAGGGAAATTAGTTATTTTGGAGTCATAAACATAGATGACACTTTTGAAAATAAAGCGACGTTGGAAAGACCTCAACAATTTATTGAAGCCATGGAAACGGGTGACGATAAAGAGTTTATTGGTGATTAGATTGATAAAAAGAATACGTCGGTCAGAGTGATCATGATAGTGTTAACAGAGATCAATTTGATATTGAACCGATTCCGGAAAATCAGGTACTTGTACCTATTACTGTATCACAGAAACGTGGAGAGTAAGCTGACTGTATCGGTAGTTTACATCCACGAAGTGACACTACAGGCAATACAAATAGTCGTCATCATTATAGCAAATCACCTAGTCATATAGATAATGAGTCTAGAAAATGTTTATCAACAAAATCACCTGCGTTTGAAATTAAACTAATTAAAATTCAACGAAATCCGAAACCTAATTTAGCTATACTGTGGAAGCTATAATTTCTTAAAGACTTCAAGTTATAGCAATAAAATAGCTAAAAAAACTAATACTTTTGGTTTATGCCAATGTGGATCTGTTAATACGGTTCAAAATCACAAATCAGATTCAAATGAAAAAGGTTCATTGGCTACTGAATCCCATGAACCTGAGCCTGGAAACACAAATAATATTTCAAGCCAACATGAACCGAGTTTACGAACAGGATCCGGTATGGACGCCAGAAATTCACAAACCACCAATACTGGATCTATTCATGACACCCAAAGCTTAGACTTAACTGATAGAAAACACGAAAGCACAAATAATATTGGATCAATTTACCAAAGCGTACGACCTTCAAAAACAGTTAATGAACAGCATGTAGCTAACTTATGGCAAAATCAGACTTCGGTAGTTGAAGCCGAGTACAACCTGCTTAAAAGATCAGAACAAGAGATCGATAAAATGAGGAAATTAATAAATCGTCATTCCTTAGACATTGAAAAGGGAATCAATTCACAAAACAAAGAAGTGAGCCAACTAGCACAACTCGGAGAATTTACTTTAAGCACGATAACAGCAAGCAACATGTTGAATTATCTCAAAAATATTCAAAAAATCCTGTTGAACACCGTAACAGATATCTATCATGGAAAATTTAACTTCCACTTGGTTTCCCCAAAACAACTCAGAAATGAATTAAGTATTATCTCAAGTCAAGTATCCCAAGATCTATCTTTGCCTATCAAAAACACGCAAAACGATTTCAGCAATAGGTATATATCAATTCCTACAAATAAAGACAAGAATGCTACAAGAGTACTTAATTTTTGAACTTTCCGTTCCACTCACAAGTCGAGATAGCTATGAAATTTACAACATAATACCTGTACCTATCAAAAGCATGATAAAAATAGATTATATTCCTGTATCAGAACTGATTGCTATCAACTTAGCAAAGGATACATATATAAAGATTTCATAAAAAAAAAACGTCTGTTCGTGTCAGCATAATACAGAAACATACTTTTGCTATTTGAGAAAACCATAATTTCATATGGAATCGGAAGACAGCTTATGTGATATCGACCCAACCACAGGACAATGTCGATTCAGCACGCTAACATGTGACAATCAATGGAATGAACTAAGCAGTTTGAATAAATACCTATTCTTTTGCTGCGATAAATGCCAACTACGAATTGTATGCGAGAATCAAATGTCCATTGAACAATTAAACGTCACTGGAATTATTAGCATAGGTGGTTATGGTTATTTCTTGAAAGATGATAAGTTCACCATATACGCTCACAGCAACGATCAGAGTATTTTAAAAATAAAGCCAATGATTTACCACCCAAATTTGGATCCCATCAATGACATTATAAACATATCGATCCCGTGGGAATCCATAAACCAAACTACCGACGACAGTCGTCAAGCCCTAAACTCTATTGCACACGACATTCAACAAATGAAAGAAAGGAGTCCCAACATCAGCGAGATAAATTACCATGACGTACATCATTACATCCTTATCTACCTGATCCTGGGTGCGGTCAGCATAGTAGGTGCTATAATGGTTTGGAGGAGATTTCGGAAACCGCGAGCAGATACTTCTACTCTTCTCTTCTCTTAGACCCTCTCTGCCATTTAACCCTCTTATTGTTATTCTTTTACACTCTTTTCATATCACTTACTTTTCTTATACTCCCTTTTAATCTTTATTTTTTAATAAACTTGTATTTGTGACCCTCTTATTATTTCCCCTTTTACCTCTCACCTCCTTTTAAAAACCTTTATGTTTACTAACGTGACAATCTGTGAACAAGTAAATATTATTTTGCGCCCTTTTTTTCGCTGCATTGTTTTTGTTTGAAAATGTCGTCAGAGTTTTATTAAGTTCCTCGCAAATGTGGTATAAAACGTCGTATTATATACGTGCGCTTTGATAATTACAGCCTCTGCTAATTATATTACAGCGTTAAAGAATAACGCTGTGCCATTGGTCCTCGTAAGTGGTTATCCAGGATTCCAGGAGTATAATAAAAGACGTGTGTCACGGACTATGTTTGCTTTATTACTGCTCAAACAAAACACCTTTCACTTTTAAGCTAAGACACGTATATGCACAGTACAACGCCTCGGCTGTAATTATCAACTTAGCACACTTATATCATAATGTACTATTATAACACATCTGCTCGTAAAGGGTCTCCTATTGCACTAATTTATGTATCGTAATGTATCTCATTACGTACTTGTGCGGTAATGTAATGTAAAACGCACTGTTTACTTATTTTATTTGGCTTCGTATTGATACATTACAATAATACAATGCTTCTTAAATTAATTATTCTTATTCTAATATCGTTAAGTGTATTTATCATTAAAACAAAGCACAACCTGCAATTTACTTTTAAAATATTTTGTTTAACTATGTGTAGGGGTATTAGGTATCTACATCTATACTTATAATAAAACTGTAGCGGGTCGAATTTTGTACATTGAAGATATTAAAAAAAAAATTGGGGGCACTCCATAGTCGATACTGATGGCGAAACTGCATTTTTTTTTCTTTCTTGTCTGTCTGTCTGTCTGTTTGTCTGTGTGTATAAGGAACTCTCATCACGCCGAAACTACTGATTCAATTCGAATGAAACTTGACATGATTTAAGATCATACTAAGTAGATGGTAGCTGTCTACTTTTAATCCCCAAATTCTGCACGGTTTTCTTACAGAAAGGGGTGAAAGTCAGAATGTGTATTTGGTTGTAACTCATGTTTGCGTTGTTCAATTTCTTTAATTCTTGTTTTGTTAGAAAGAACACATTTTAAGTACAGTCTCATCAAATTTTTAACAATATTGGTCGTGTGGTTCGGAAGTGCCATAGAAATTAAATAATAACGGTAATAATAAGTTCGGTACAAACTAACTCCTAAGTATTCTGTGGCATTGTAAACACTAGGGATGTAACGGAGGTCATTTTACCGGAACCGAAGGCGCGGTCGGAGGTTTTAAATTTGATTTATCGGAGTCGGAACCGAAGTCGGAGACAGAGGCAGGATCAGAAGTGGTGGCAGGAGAAACATTTTTATTGGGTAAATATTTTTTTTGCCCAACACGTGGACACGGTAAACATTGACGAGCAATTGATTTAGGAAGTTGGGGTTTTTTATTTCCATTTACTATCCACCACAAAAAGGGATTATCTGCATTATTTATACACCTTACCTCCGATTGTAACCTCCGTTTTAAAAATTTCGGAGCCGAAATCGGAACCAAAGGTGTAATTGTAACCGGAAGTTCCGACTTATCGGAGTTGAAGCTCATCTCTGGTACACATACCGCACTCAAATCCGCCATCGGTGACATCGGTGACATATATTGTCAGGTCATATTATGACAATACCTTTCTATAATATATGAAAACTTCTTTTTTTGTATGGGAGCCTCCTTAATCATAAATTTTAATTAATTATTTAAAGAGAACATAAAACGAAATATTGTGTGAACAGTTAAAGCGTCTACCTGTCACCATTATTAGCATCGAGCAAGAAACGGTAAAAAAAAAACAAATTTGTTCTATGGGAGCCCCCCCTTAAATATTTATTTTATGTAGTTTTTAGTATTTGTTGTTGTAGCGGCAATATAAATACATCATCTGTTAAAATAACAACTGTCTACCTATCACCGTTGTTGAGATACAGTCTGGTGACAGACGGACGGACGGACGCACAGCAAAGTCCAGTAATAGGGTCCCGTTTTTACCATGTACATAGGAGATGTACTTCTTAGCATTCCATGGATTCACCGTGCGGGTGCCGGGTCCATCGTGTGGCAGAGAGAGAAATCTCGAATAGACCCCAAGACTTGTGACTCAGGCGTAGGTTCAAAAGGGGCCCCTTTAGGTGACGTACGTCAACACTCACCTTCACTACTCGTATTTCTCTCCCTGCCCAGCCAAATCCGATATGATCCTACTAGTGCAGCTTTAGATACTCGTTCTAGTATAGAACTTACTGCACTTCTGGACAATCCAAGGTCTTTAAGCAGGTTATAGAGAGATTTTGCTGGTATACCTCTCGCTCCTACTTCTACAGCGTATAAATTAACTACATAGCCATTTTTTGTTAATTCGTTTTGAAGGTCGTAATACTTATTTTGTTTCATGGCGTGGTTTTTAGGTATATTAGTTTCCCACGGTACGGTAAGTTCTACCAGGACTATGCGTTTCGTAGCCCTAGAAAAAAGGAAAATGTCCGGTCTGGATAACGGAACACCCACATCCACTGGGATTTTATAGTGCTTTTCATACGTGTCCATTAAAATAGTCCAATCAGGTGCTGAACCCAGGATTGAGTAAGGCTTGCTCTTGGAGTTTGAAGTTGAACCCTCTTTTACAAAGTTAATTTGTCTTTTGTTTGTCGTCAATCCCTTTTGGGCTCTAGCTACCGAAAGGCTTACGGCTTCACGTATGATTTCAAGTACTCTGTCATGGTGCTGTGAGTAATGATCCCTATTAAGGAGCACCTTGCATCCCACCAATATGTGCCTTGCTGTACATATCGCCTCACCACAAGTATAGCAACATTTTTCAGAGGCTTTTCCCCACCTTACCAAGTTACTCTGGTCAGGAAGGGTCATTTGAAAAGCATTTAGATAAAATTTTAATAAGGCAGGAGACCAATCATATAGCAAGGTGCGCCACTTTAGAGCTAGTGGGATACAAAACTCACCTATAGTTAACCACTCACTTTGCATTTCTAAATTCATAGCGTGCACTTTATAACTGTCATTTTCGTCTTGTTGTAGAAAGGTTTTTACCATGTCTCGGTCTTCCCTTTTCTTTCTCGCACCCAACCCAGCTGTATTTACTTGTGCACCTGCCATACATTGTTTATGGAATTGAAGTCTAGATTCAAGGTCCAAAGCGCTTTTGTCTTTTGGGAGAGATGCAATTAATTCGTCTTTCGACTTTCCCAAAACATGCGTTTTTGTAACTCTTAGGTGTTTGTAGAATTCAGATGGTTTTTTTAGTTTCATCCCAAAGCTATTGTGATCCCTAAAGAGAGTAGAGGGATCAGCCGGATGTGCCAATCCAAACCTTGACTTCAATATCTTTATGACATTAGCATCTACCTTTGCCAGGAGGGTTTTACCGATGTCATATACTAGGAAAGGCCAAGTGAGACGTGATGTGAGATAGTTGTCATATATATCCATGCTTTTTTGATATTGCTGATAGGCTGTTGGTCTACCTTATTGAGGTTGTTCATAAAATTTTCAACAACCACCTCTAATGATAGTGTACGTCCTTTGTAATATATCTTTCTACCAAGAAATTTGAAAGGCACTGCCTCTGCAATTGTGGCAACTCTTTGGCCACTTATGGAGAGTCCCGGATCGTAAGAAGTATATTTGGTATCTCGTCTACCCAGACATAAACAATGACATTTACTTGGTTTTGCCCTCATTCCCTCCGTCCATGTACAGAACTCATCAACATCATTCAACAATTCTTGACACTGTTTGGGATTGCGTGTAAGTATTGCAAGGTCGTCCGCAAAGGCTAAGATAGACTCAGTGTACTTATTGTTGATTTTAAACCGGTAGCCCCATTTCTTCTCATGGGATATTAATTTGTCTACTAGAATATTTATAACTATATTAAATACTATTGGTGATAAGCAGCACCCTTGGAATAGTCCTACATTATATTGAAGTGGTTTTGAGTATTCCTTGTTTACTGCTATAACGAATTTTAAGTGATTATAATATGAATTAATTATGTCAATAATTACAGCAGGAAAGTTATACCATTTTAGGGCAAATAACATAAGTTCATGCTGCACGGAACCAAATGCGTTCTCTAGGTCTATCCAGCAGACTGTTATTTGTCTCTCATGTGTTCTGGCATCTTTCAAACTTTCCGCTAGTAATGTATTGTGTTCCAGGCATCCAGAAATACCAGGCAAGAAGCCTTTCTGGTGATTGGGCCTGAAATACCTATTGCTAGCCATAAATGTGGTCATTTTTGTTTGCAATATACTGAAAAAAAAAATTGAAATTGTGTTGGTTAGGGCTATCGGTCTGGTGTCTTTTGGATGAGTTAAATGAGTTAAATGGCGTCCCACACTTGGGGCCGACTCAACTTCCAAGGCAATAAAGTCATGCCGTCAGGACTTTTGCCATCGTCACGCGTAAGACCACTCCGGTTTGAGTACCTATGACTGGGACAATGGCGGTGGAAAAAGCCAAAGTTTTGGGTGTGAATTGTCCACCAGTATCTATTTACCTGGACGACGTAGTTCTGGCTTCTTAAATTAGTCGAGTGAACTTTTTACTCGACTAGGAGTTAGTTAGTTGACGTGAAACGATAATTTAATAATTCAAGTCAGTTTTTGTTCCTTCGGATATAATTTCAATCCAAATACTAAATTTAGTGTTTAACAAGCTTCAGTAACCAAAGCAGACCGTTGTTTTTCTAAAATTGAATAAAATGTTATCTTACTACTAAGCATTATAAAATATGTACATTATGTAAAGGTATGATTTGGTTGAAATTTGATACACAGATAGTTTATAGTCTCATATAGTACCTATAATATCAGAAAAAAAGGTGTGTGCTTAAGACCACACGGCAGAAGTGAAAACTTCATTAGCAGATTTTTGTATTAGGTAGGTATATCGTATCATAATAAAATATTATGGATCGTATAAGTTGAATAAACGAGTAAAACAAGCCAGAAATTAGAGTAAAAATTTATTGAAATTTTATTTATATACAAAGTAGCTGTTACCCGCGACTTAGTCCGCGCGAAATAAATACTAAGGTTACTCAGGCAGTACTTATTTGTATACCCAGATTGAGGGCAACACAGTGCCACTGTTTACATCAGCTCCGTACATCTAGCCGAAAATAAATATATTTAGTTGCGAGAACTAGCTATAACTATTAAAAACGTGTACTAGTGCCAATAAATCACCTGGAAAAAGTGAAGTCCACGAATAAAAGTGAAAGACCTAGTGTAAAACTCGGAAACTACTATGCTACATCGAACCGTACAAAAACGATAAACATTCGAGACGATTGTCAGAAACTGTTATCGGAAGTCAAGAGATTCAAAGCAACTATAAAAACGAGTGTTGTTAAACAAGTGCGGAACTAAACAAAACAATAGTAATCAAGTGCATATCACAACAATAACCTAAGTTAACTTCAAAACTTCTGGAAGAATCGAAAGCAATATTTATTTTACTGCACTACTAGCGACATCTATCGGAGAGTAGCAAAACCGTGCAACTAGGTCAACAGGTACCGAAAAGTTGTATCTACTCACCGCAAGAGGGAGCTTACCAAAATTATCTACTTTGATAATCTGAAAATCAATTAAATATGGAAGAGATCAAAAATATGTTAAAAGCAATGCAAGAAGAAATAAGACAACAGAAAATAGACATGAAGGATATGAAGGAGGATATTAAAAACACAATAAACAACAATATTAACGAAAAATTCAAAAGTATGGAAAACAAAAATGAGATTTTAGAACAAAAGCTGGAAGTACAGACTACAAAAATAAATTATCTGGAGAGGACCATGAGGCAAAAAAATATTCGGAGTCGCTGAAAATGAAAAAAGCTATTGGGATCTAGAGAAAAAAGTCTTAGACATATTGAACATTAAAACCGACAGAAACAGCATAGAGTATGTAAGAAGGCTTGGTAAAAAGGGTGAAAAAGTGAGGCCTATTGTCATAACGTTTACAACAATGGGGCTAAAAATAAAAATATTAAAGAATAAGAAAATCTTTGAACAATCAACGCCTTACTACATTAAAGAAGATTACCCCCCTGAAATACTCAACAAACGCAAAGAACTCCAAAAAGCAGTAAACAAAGAAAGAGAACAGGGTCGACTGGCGATTATAAAATATGACAAAATTGTTATCATCAAGAATAAAAACCAACAAGCTGAAACACAAACTCTAGAAAGCAAGAAAAGAGCTCTATCAGAGTCACCCGAAACAACAACACAGAAATCCCAAAACAAGTTAGAAAAACAACCAGCTAAAATAAATCGAAACAGCAATATAGATAATTACCTATTAAAAAAGCAACTTTACAATATAATTCAAACACAAAACAAATCACTGCTAACCCTCAAGACCTAAGAGATATGCAATAGCAACCAAAACAGGCCCCTCTTCATCTCCCAACACGGCCGGTCACCGCGGGAGAAAATGACTGTAACCCTCCAACTAACCAGGAACTCTATATTTGCACATACAATGTTAAATCATTGTTATCACCGGAAAGAATGACTTTACTGAAATACTCATTATCAAATATAAAATACGATATTCTGGGATTGTCAGAAATAAGAAGAAAAGGAAATGAAATCATAGAGGACGAAAACCATATTTTCTGCTATATAGGAGAGACTCAAGGGCAACATGGTGTAGGATTTTTAATCAAAAAGAAATACAAAAATAATATTGAAAACTATGTGGGCCTGTCCGAGAGAGTTTGCCTTCTAAACATGAAGTTCAACACAACAAAAATATCAATAATACAAGTCTATGCGCCAACCTCAGAAGCACCTGATGAGGAAATAGATAATTTCTACGACCAAATCGAAGCAGCACAAAAACTTGCACAAGGAAAAATTATACTAATGGGAGATTTTAATTCAAAAATAGGACAAAGAAAACCATTAGAAAACACAATTATGGGACCATATTGCTACGGAATAAGAAACTCTAGAGGTGATAAATTACTCAAATACGCATTAGCTAACAAATTCACAATAATAAACACAACATTCAAGAAACACCTTAAAAACCTATGGACTTGGATCACACCAGACAAACATTATAAAAACCAAATTGATTATATTATGAGCAATTGCCCTAAATTATTTTCTAATATAGAGATTTTAAAAAATAATATTTTTCCTACTGATCACAGATTACTCAGAGGCACAGTTCAACTTGGAACATCGAGGCAAAGCAGAAAAAACTTTAGAGAAGCTCATACGGATTTAACTTGCGATAAAAACCAACAAACATATTTAAGAACTCTACAAGAAGAAACAGATCAAATCCAGTGGGAAAATAGCAACAACATAGAGACATTCTATCTGAAAATAGAGTCAGCCATCAAACAGAGCCTAAGCTTTGCCACCTCAAAGAAAACCAAGAAAGATATTATATCAGACGAAACTAAATTACAACTAAAAAGACGCTCTGAACTGCAATCGAAGCCATGCAAAAACATAGAGGAAAAGAAAGAACTTACAGGTCTCTATAAAAGAACAAACAAAATGTTAAAACAAGATTATGAAAAGTACAGGATGGGAATTATAGAAAAAAACCTGCTCACTACTGGAAGTCAAAAAAAAGCGTACAAACAACTAAACACAGAAAAAAGATGGATACCTACTCTGAAAACACAGACGACAACAAATAAACAACAAACACGAAAAGAGATAATAAACATTGCTTCAAACTTTTATCAAAACCTCTATGATGACGGGCACAGCAACGAAAATACGTACAAAAAAACAGAAAAGCAAGCAGAACCACCCGTTACACCTTTTGATGGTAGAGAAATCCTGAAAAACATAGACAAATTAAAGACAGATAAAAGCCCAGGACCCGATAACATCGCTAATGAAGCCCTGAAAATAGGAAAAAACGTTCTAATAGGACCTGTCACAACCTTGTTCAATAAAATACTAGAAATGCAACAAATTCCAGAGAAATGGGGAGAATCAAGAATAATTCTACTCTACAAAAAAGGAGAACCCTCCGATATTAATAATTATCGCCCAATCAGCCTGCTTCCGACAATATATAAGTTATTTGCCATGTGTCTAGAAAAAAGAATAGCGATAAGCATAGAGAAGCATCAACCAGTGGAACAGGCCGGCTTTCGCCCGGGTTACTCTACCATGGACCACATCCACACATTAGACCAAATAGTGGAAAAACACCAAGAGTTCAATCAACCTATATACATCGCGTATATAGATTACGCAAAGGCCTTCGATTCAATTGGACACGAGAGCATATGGCAAGCACTCTCGAACCAAGGCGTTTCAAATACCTATATTAACATCATCAAAAACATATACAAGAACAGCACAAGTAGAGTAAAGTTAGACAAAATTGGGCCAAGAATATGTATAAGAAGAGGAGTGAAACAGGGAGACCCTTTATCACCGAAAATATTTATAGCCGTGCTACAAGATATAATGCAAAATTTAGATTGGAAAAACAAAGGAATAAAAATAGATGTAGAGCTCATAAACAACCTACGTTTTGCTGATGACATAATTCTCTTTGCAAAAACATCAAGCCAATTGGAAGCAATGATTAGTGAACTAAATAACGCCAGCAAAAAAATTGGTTTACATTTAAATACATCCAAAACAAAAGTCTCTACAAATAGTATAAAAAAGGCAATAATAGTTAATGGAACACCGATAGAGTATGTGGACAGTTATGTGTACCTTGGAAAACAAATCTCATTCAAGAAATCGCGACATGAAGATGAAATAGAGCGCCGTATCAACATAACTTGGAAGAAATACTGGAGCTTCAAAGAAATCCTAAAAGGAAGACTTCCATTAAAACTTAAAAAGCAAGTAGTAGACTCCTGTCTGTTACCATGTTTGTCATATGGAGCACAAACTTGGATTTTCCAAGAGAAAACTAAGCACAAAATTCGGTCGTGCCAACGGGCTATAGAAAGAAGTATGCTAGGTATTAAGCTTAGCGAAAAAATCAAGAGCAAAGATATTCGTAAGAAAACAAAATTAATAGATGCAGAACGTCACGCACAACAGCTAAAATGGAGATGGGCTGGTCACATCGCACGCAGTACAGACAAGAGATGGACTAAACGAGTCACTAAATGGAAGGGACCCAATGGAAAAAGGAATACAGGAAGACCGAAAGATCGATGGGTCGATGAAATAAAAAATATAGCCGGAGAAGACTGGATGACGAAGGCGGCAAATCGCAGACTATGGAAACAGTTGGAGGAGGCCTATATCCAGAGAGGAGCCATGCCCTAAACACACCTTGTATATATAATAACTATAATTGTTTAAACTTAATGTAATGTGCATGGAAATAAAAAGGCTTTATTATTATTATTATTATTATACACATTTATGGTTAGTAAAAAAAGTGTACATGTTCAAAAAGTTGTTGGCCGGGGCCGGCTTTTTAAAAGTTACTCCAACTTTGTATGCATTCATACGGTGCACCCCTATGATGCCCCTAACATTGTCCGCAAAAAGGTTGGTGAGTGTAATAGGATTTTTGTTACCGACTTTCTCCTGTTCCGTCGATTCCACATACACTACACTGGAGACTCCACTACGATTTTCTGGGAATAGTCTCTTTCTCTTATAAAGGGGTTTTCTAAATAGTTTGTAAGAAACATTTTCACTTGGATTTGGCTTCAATAGTTTTCTTTTTCTGGTCTGTTCGACGGGGTCACCCCCGTCGCTAGCGACGCTCATATTTATTTATACCTACTATTGACTATATGTATACAAAACTAAATATTTACACGAAAGAAACGAAATATTTACACAGCAAAACTAATTAATTTGATTGTGAAAATTATAAAGCACCCGTCGTGTTTTCCCGCCCAAAGAAAAAAGAAAAGTATTTTGGAGTTGGTAGCTTGGTTGGAAGCTTTTAAGCTTGTCGCCAAATAGTTATGAAACAAAGTCGCCGGTTTTGATTGAATTATTAAGGGAATAACAGTCTGAAAGAATACATAAGCTTTTTCCTTCTCCAACCTTCTACACTACAATAGTATATTCCCCTTTGTCGGTAACACGTCGTCTAAATCCGCTAAAAGGTTTTAAAAATTCGCTAGTTTCAGCGACAAAGTCGCTAAAGTGTCAACACTGGTAACCGGTAGCGAGCAGCGAGAGAGAGAGAGAGTATCTATTGTCCCATGTCCTCCTCTAACAATTATCTTTCTCGGTCTGGCACGTTTGTTGACCACATTATCTTTCTCGCTCTAGCATCCCGAGCTTACCCGAAATTTCTTATCATATCCGAGCGTGATGATCACGTGATCATAAATCCATTTCACAGCCCACGAAAATTCTGTCCATAGCGCGCCTAAAGAAGTTTTCACTTCAAAAAGCATGGGCCCTAACGAAACAAATATTAACGACAGAACGACATTACCAATTAGATTGACATTTGAAACACACATGGCTTAGAGTCTAAAATATCACATCGGCTAATAAGTCTATCACCTATTAAACAATTAGGTAAGTATCAGATTACGCACATCAGCTACATACTCTTCGTAATGTATCCTATAAAATCCTACAAACTTAACACTGCGGCTATGTTCGATACTCCACAACCTGACTACGAGTATGTTCGATGTTGCTAAAAATATAAAATATGAAGTTGCTCAACTCGAATAAATATATTTTTGTGTGGAAAAACAAATTCACTCGGTGTTCAGTATTTATGCCAGAAATACCGACTTGGGGCCCATAGCAAGTCTAGAACATTATAATTTACGTTTATACCGATTTTAATCACTCCCTAATTGCAAACAAGTTATCGAAAAGAAATCACTTACATAGGGTTCCCGGCGTCGTCCAAAGTCCAGTTTGGTCCGACAGGAATGTAGGTAGGGATCAAGTGGGAATGTGGGAAGAACCAAACCAGGCGATATCGAGGCGACCTCCCGAATTCCCGTTCCAGTAAGTAGTTCAACCGGTCCCGCGGTTAAGAAGGGGCCAGTCCCGTAGCTCACTTCAAAAATAGTCCAGCACTAATCCCGAGTGTCACAATTCACTTAATAGTCTCTTCCTGTAGCACTATATTAAGTTTTTATCCCGAAAAACTCCAAAATCTCAAAGGGCGTGACTGTTTTGTTCCAGCGAAAACAAGACAACGTACAAGTGACAGCCGGCTGTCAAACCATAGATACACGCTAATCGTCGGCCGATATAATGTTGCCCGATTATACGGAACAAAACCCCCGACCAATTGAACTCCAGGTCAATTTTAGAAAACCAGTATTTAGCAACTAGTATTTAGTAACTAGTATTAAGTAGTATCCGGACCCCAAATAAAACGAAATTCCCAACTTTGACCCGAAAGTGGAAATCAAACCAAAAAAAAAAACTTTACCAAAAATAGCAATAAAATTAAATAAAATTTTAACCATGAAAAATACGTATATCTAATAAAGAGGCAGGCGTGCCAGAGAGGACACCGCGCGCCGAAGTCTGGAACCAGAAACCAGAATCTCCGCCACGCGGGGTGTGCCATCAGTACCAGATATCAATTTTAAAATACGTCCCCTACGCCAGAGTAGGGGGGCCAAATTTGCCTCTTTTAATAATACTAAGTCCCCTTCCCGAGGGGCCTCCGTCCTATCTGTCCATTTTACCCGTTGTTGCAACAGATGCAAGTACTCGGCCGACCAGCGCCTCCAGAAGTCTTGACTTATTTGCTGCAATAACTGAAAACGGGACAGCCGTCCGGGGCGCTCATCCTTCCAGGGATACTCCGGCAACGCGGTTAAAGGCTGACCGATCAAGAAGTGACCCGGCGTCAAGACTTCTAGATCGTTAGGGTCAGGCGAGATTGGACAGAGAGGACGGGAATTAAGAACTGCCTCCACGCGGCATAGTACCGTGACTAACTCTTCCCAAGTTAACACGGTCTCCCCGATGACACGGCGGAGATGGGTTTTAGCAGACTTCACCGCAGCCTCAAAAATTCCTCCCCAGTGAGGACAGGCCGGCACACTAAATTGCCAGCTGATTCCCCGCTGGGCGAGAGCCAGACTTAAACTATTATTACCAGAATTTAAAAAAATATTAACTTCGCGTAAATAATTCGCCGCCCCTCGATAATTTGTGCCATTGTCCGAACGTATTAAAGAGGGTACTCCTCTTCGCGCTACAAAGCGATCCAGCGCCGCGACAAAGGCCTCCGTAGACAGCGCAGAGACCAGCTCCAGGTGGACTGCTTTGGCGGCCAAACACACAAAGACGCACAGGTAGGCTTTAACGACCTTGGCGTTACGCAACGTTGATGACTTGACCGAGAAGGGCCCAGCGAAATCCGTTCCGACCCCGTCGAACGGCCTCGAGGGAGAAATCCTATCCGGAGGAAGATCTCCCATCATGGGCTGCATGGTAGACGCCTTGAGCCTATAACAAGGGACACATCTAAACAGCACCTTTCGGACCGCCCTGCGAGCCGACAAGATCCAGAATTCACGCTGCAACACAGCGAGAAGCGCGCCACATCCAGCGTGCGCGTTACCGATATGCCGATCGGTGATCAGCAGGTCCACCAGAGGACCTCCTTTCGGTAGCAACAGGGGGTGCCTGCTGCCGTACGGCAGGTTGGCTTTCCGGAGCCGACCTCCTACGCGCAGAAGACCATCCTGATCTGTGAAAGGGTTCAACTTGGCGACCGCACCCTTCAAACGAGCGCGTCCGCAGCGCAGCGCCTCAAGTTCCGTCGGAAACCTTTCACCCTGCACCAGCCGAATAAGGTGCAGCAAGGAACTCCGACGCTCCTCCACAGTGGCGATCTGGTCACTCCTCCTCTGACGAGGGTGACGACAGTTGTAGATGAAGCGTTTAATCCAGCTAGTTACCCCCAACAACTTATCCAGCTTGCTGTAACGACCCGTCAACCAGTCAGGGTCTGGGGGCACTTCCGCCACAATCGCATGCACGCGGACTCCGGGCAGCTCCGCTCGCTCCGAGTCCACGCCGAGAGCTGGCCAGGAAGCTTCTGGCTCCCGCAGCCAGTCCGGACCCCACCATAAGGGGTGATCAACTAGCTCCGGCGCGGAACAGCCGCGCGAAGCACAGTCAGCGGGGTTCAACTCACCCGGGACATGTCTCCAAACAATGTCCAGTCCAATGTTTTGGATTTGGGAAACCCGATTTCCCACAAAGGTCTCCAAAGTGTGAGGGGCTGCTCTCAACCAGGCAAGCACGACCTGACTGTCTGACCACGCATAGACATTCCGGATGTCTATCGAGGTGGACAGTTCCTGATATACATGCTTGAGCAGCCGAGCAAGTAATGTGGCTCCGCTCAATTCCAGTTTCGGAATGGTGAGTCGTGTCCTGATAGGAGCTACCTTGCTCTTCCCCAATAAGAGCGTGACATTGACGTGGCCTCCAGCGTCAACTGTACGCAAGTACACAGATGCGGCATAGCCCAGCTCGGACGCATCACAGAACCCGTGCAGGCTGATCCGGCTACAGCCTGGTGGCAGAATGCGACGGGGCAACGCCACTCGATTGACCGTTTCGAGGTCAGATATCAAACGAAGCCAAGTGTTAAGCGAGTCTCCGACCAGGGGGTCGTCCCAGGAGACCTTCAGAGTCCAAAGTCGCTGTAACAGACACTTGGCTGCGAACAGAACCGGACTGATCCAACCGTTTGGATCAAACATCCTGGCGATGGTGGACAAAACCGTCCGTTTTGTCCACGCGCGTGTGGCTTCCAGTGCCACCCGAAAGGTGAAGATGTCAGCAACCGGTTGATACTGCATGCCCAGAACCGCAATCCCGTGCGGATCGTCACCTTCCTCAAAGAGCCCGGGATCCTGCTGGTGATCGTCCGGGATACCAGCCAGGACGTTGGGGTCGTTAGAGAGCCATTTCCGAAGCTCATAGCCTCCAGATGCGAGAAGCTCTGTAAGCTCATCCCGGAGCAACAGAGCTTCCTCCACCGTCTGCGCACCAGTGCAAACGTCGTCTACGTACAGGTCGCGTTCCAGAACTGCGGCTGCACGTGGGTACCGAGCCCGTTCTTGCTCCGCCAACTCCAGAAGTGAGCGGATCGCAATGAAGGGGCTTGATCTCAACCCATAGGTGTTGGTGTTCAACTCATACACCATCATAGGGTCCTGAGGACTTTCCCGCCAGAGGATCAACTGGAACCTCCTGTCCTCGGGGTGTATGACCGTTTGTCGGAACATCATACGGATGTCCGCTCCCAACACCACCTGATGCCTACGGAAATTCAGGATGATGTCTACAATATCCCGATGTAACTTCGGTCCAGCGTGGAGGCACTGGTTCAGTGACACTCCTGTCGAAGTCGGAGCGGATCCATCGAACACCGTCCTGAGTTTGCCTGTCGACGCTTTCAAAACAGCGTGATGAGGCAAAAAGTAGTGGTCCATGGTCGACCAGTCGTCGCGAGCCGGAGACATGTGGCCCAGTGCCTCATACTCCCTCATGAACTCGATGTACTTTTCCCGAAGTACAGGATCTCGAGCCATGCGTCGCTCCATGGACCTGAGCCTTTTCTCGGCCAATGATCGAGACTGGCCCAGACGCGGGGGGTTATCCCGGAAAGGCAGCCTAGTCTCCAATCGCCCAGAAACCATTCTCCGAGTGTGAGCCTGATAAAAGTTCTCACACTCCACGTGCTCGGGATCCAGCCGAGACACGGTAGGCGGCTCTTCGATCTCCCAGAACCTCTGCATGATCTGAGCGAGGGCCGTTCCCGTAAAGGAAGCCTGATTCGACTGCTGCCACTCATCCACCATTCCCAAAATGGCGTTCCCGTAGATGGTGGGCAGCGCCATCAGCGAAGACTGGTCCAACAGCCTAGGCTTCCCGTTCATGATGTAACCCAGTACATCAGAACCCAACAAAAGATCTACCGGACCCGCCATCCCGAAGCGGGGATCCGCCAACCTGAGACCCTTAGTACAGGACAAAAGATCCGGATCTATGTCCGCCTGAGGAAGCCAACCGACAACCGAATCCATGACGGTGGCCCTGACCGCAATCCTTTCCGAATAGGAATGTACGGACGAGAAGGAGAGGCGGGTCTGTCCAGCCGACCGCACCTCTGTGTTCCCGACTCCCCGCAACGGAGTCGGTGACGGAAACCTAGCCAGGCCCAGGCGATGAGCAACCCGGGTTGTCAAAATGCACCCCTGGGACCCTGTGTCCAAGAGCGCTCGTATCCGGACGTAGTCGCCTCTTGGACCCCAAACCCTTAACCAGAGGGTGGGCAGCAGGACCACCGGTTGATCCTGTGCCAAGGGAACGGAGGCTAGTCAATCCCTCCGAGGCCCGTCCGAACCCGTCGGACTACAGGGCCCAGCCCAGTATGGCTGCCGAGTGCAAAGGGCCATCGGAGGGGGGGCATATCCAGCCGCCCTGCCATACCGAAAGTAGGGCGGGTGGTAGTCCAGCCTCGGATGCTCATGGAGGGGAGGCGTGTACGCCCTCCATTGCATTAATCGCGGATCCAGCGGCGGAGAAGGATAACGCTGGGGAGGTGGCCCCCGTGGTGACTCCGGTATCACCCCTCCACCTCTCCAGTTCGCCCGCGTCCGCGCGGGCTGTGAGGTCGGTGACCGAGCCGCGTGTAGGACGCCCCTTGTTGGGCTGCCCGGTGCTGCCGTGGGTTGGGGTGGAGGGGGTGTGCTCCACGCTGTAGCCACTTCATTGTTGTACAATGCGTGGCTCTGCGTGGGAGCGCCCCCGCCCGTGGAGGGCCCCCTCCCTGAGGGCTGTCGACCAGCACCATCGCTCCTGACGCACAAGAGCTGGTGGTGTGGTCCCCCACACCCAGGACACGGCCGTGCCGTGGGGCAGTCATTGAACAAATGACCCCCCAGGCACCCGTAGCACCGACGCAACCTCCGAACGATGCCTCGTCGGTCGGAAGTCGTCCTCGCAAGCAGGGCCGGACACTGCACCAGCGCGTGAAGCTGGACACAGTTCGGGCACTCCTGCTCCGACGCACTCGTCACCGTCGCCGTCCGCTTTACCCCACCCTGAGTGCGGGGATTGGTAGGTCGCGGTCCTGTTCCGGCAGGGCCACGAGCTGAAGCGGCGGGCTGCGCCTCCTGCGGCGCCGACTCGACCATCCTCGCCTCCCACTCCAGGACCCGAAGCAGCTCCTCAAACGTGGGGAAGACCTTCGGGTCGCCGTGAAGGCCCCTTTCCCGCTCGAACCGGGCGCGCAACTCCAGCGGCACCTTGCCCAGCAGAATGTGGACCAGCAGAAACGACCAGTGTTCTACTGGCAGTCCCAAGCTGCGCAAGGCGTTGTACGCCACCTTCACGGGCGTGAGGATTAATGGCCTCAACTGAGACCTCTCAGTCACCTTCGGCAGCCCCAGTATTTGGGACACGTGAGCGTCGGCGAGGAGCCGAGGGTTTTGGAACCTCGTCTCCAGCAACTCCATCGCCGTGCCGAAGTTGTCGTCATCCAGCTCCAGGTGCTGGATCAGGGAGAGTGCCTCACCCTCCAGTGACGTGCGGAGATACGCCAGTTTCTCCGCCCTCGTCAAGTCGGTGCGTGAATCTACGAGAGCGGCGAACATACTCCGGAAGCCGCTCCACTCTCGCAGGTTACCTGTGAACCTGGGCAAGTCCAGGGTGGGAAGGCGTCCCACTACACCCGAACCCGCATTCCTGATGACGGGTCCCGAGTTCGCCCTTCCCTGACGAGACCTCTCCAGCTGGCGAACCCCTTCGGAGACCTCGTCGTACAAATCCAGGATGCGCCGCATGTCCGCGTCGATCCTCTCCATCTGCTCCTCAGGTGGAGGCGGCCTTGCATCCCGCAGCAATCCTGTGCTCCTCTCAGCGATCTCCAGGCGCCTGTCGAGGTGTTCTGCCCTGTTTAATAGCGCCTCCTCCCGGTCTCTCCTGCCGACCAATCCTTGTAAGGATTCAAACCATCGGAGCTGGTTGGCCAAATCCGAAGCCATTTTAAATTTAAATTTAAATTTTAAATTAGCCTAAAGTTCGGACAATGTCACAACAAATATATCCGCAACCTAAAAAACCGGATACCACTTAATACTAATTTCCCGACAGTTTGGGGAGAAATTATAAACTAGGAACCCCCAAATATTCGGCCTACCCGGTATATTTTGCCAGAAAAATAAAACAAAAAGGGAGTATTTACGGCCAACTACGCTCCTGCTACCAAAAAATGTTCAGTATTTATGCCAGAAATACCGACTTGGGACCCATAGCAAGTCTAGAACATTATAATTTACGTTTATACCGATTTTAATCACTCCCTAATTGCAAACAAGTTATCGAAAAGAAATCACTTACATAGGGTTCCCGGCGTCGTCCAAAGTCCAGTTTGGTCCGACAGGAATGTAGGTAGGGATCAAGTGGGAATGTGGGAAGAACCAAACCAGGCGATATCGAGGCGACCTCCCGAATTCCCGTTCCAGTAAGTAGTTCAACCGGTCCCGCGGTTGAGAAGGGGCCAGTCCCGTAGCTCACTTCAAAAATAGTCCAGCACTAATCCCGAGTGTCACAATTCACTTAATAGTCTCTTCCTGTAGCACTATATTAAGTTTTTATCCCGAAAAACTCCAAAATCTCAAAGGGCGTGACTGTTTTGTTCCAGCGAAAACAAGACAACGTACAAGTGACAGCCGGCTGTCAAACCATAGATACACGCTAATCGTCGGCCGATATAATGTTGCCCGATTATACGGAACACTCGGTTTGCGTAATGGCCACCCATCCAAATATTTTTAGGTAAGTACTACTAATGTACTAATAAGGTCGCAAGATCAACGTACGCGAACGAAGTAGCGGGTTCAGCTAGTTAATGAATAATAATTGAATTGAAAACGAGAGTCAGGTACGCTCGGTACTTCCATTAATTATTTTATTTAACTTAACTTTGAAGTTAATGAGATTATCACCAAATATGTCTATTTCCGAACAATTCTGAAACTCGTTCACAAGTCTACTTAACCTAGGTACAGGTGAGTTTGCACCAAGTACTATTCTCCTAAATATAGGTGCGAACGGAGTAATTGGCATTCTTGGATATCTATATGGAACTCTAAGTTTGAATTTAGAAAGGAGTTCAGGGCAGTCTGTAATACTATGCAGTAGTTTATGAAGAAACGTTAAATCAAGGTAAATTCTGCGATCAGACAATGATTTTTAATTGAAAAACGTTTGCTTTTCCTTATAAGAACGCAGAGTTTTAGTTTTTTTTGCAGCAAACGTCAAGTGCCACAGAAATCGTTTCTGGATTCTCTCTAGCCTCAAACTATGTATAGCATAGTGAGGCCTGCACACTGGACTACTATATTCCAAAACATTTCTAACTGAACAATTATACAATAAAAATTTTGTTTTTGGTTTATGAAACTCTTTACCATTTATAATTAGGAATTCTAACATCTTTGACGCTTTTTTAATAATATTGTCTATGTACGATCCCTAGGCTGGTTCAATGAAAATACTAAGATATTGATTAAATGTAGTTTATTGCTAATAATATTTATTGAATGCTAAGTGCTGATTTTGTGTGCTAATGAGTACGCGACGCGGTGGTCAATTACGAACTAATGATTGATTACTTTTTGGTGTTTGTGTAGAGGTGCAAATATGATGACTTAACAATTAAAATGAGGTGAATGAGGTGAGTGTACGATGCATAGCTCGTACATGCTCCCACAGGCAAAGAAGAGGAATGATTATAACATTATGATGATTATTATTATTATGATACAGCATTAGGAAGTACTAAATTTGTTTTTAGAGAGTGAGGGGAAACGCTACGACTGATTTTTCGCGGAAATATGCACTGCACTACATCGTCCTTGATTTCAATTCTTTCACTGCCAATGTTTGTGTTAGGCGAAGAGAGCGTAGACGTCGTCGTTGTCGGTTGCTGACGGCGCACTCCAACAGGTGCAAGTGTCGTCCTCTGGGGTGGTGTTCTCGCTGGTGACGTCGTAGAAGTATCTGCTCGCGGTTTCCGAAATCTCCTCCAAACCATTATAGCACATACTATGCTGACCGCACCCAGGATCAGGTAGATAAGGATGTAATGATGTACATCATGGTAATTTATCTCGCTGATGTTGGGACTCCTTTCTTTCATTTGTTGAATGTCGTGTGCAATAGAGTTTAGGGCTTGACGACTGTCGTCGGTAGTTTGGTTTATGGATTCCCACGGGATCGATATGTTTATAATGTCATTGATGGGATCCAAATTTGGGTGGTAAATCATCGGCTTTATTTTTAAAATACTCTGATCGTTGCTGTGAGCGTATATGGTGAACTTATCATCTTTCAAGAAATAACCATAACCACCTATGCTAATAATTCCAGTGACGTTTAATTGTTCAATTGACATTTGATTCTCGCATACAATTCGTAGTTGGCATTTATCGCAGCAAAAGAATAGGTATTTATTCAAACTGCTTAGTTCATTCCATTGATTGTCACATGTTAGCGTGCAGAATCGACATTGTCCTGTGGTTGGGTCGATATCACATAAGCTGTCTTCCGATTTCATAAGAAATTATGGTTTTCTCAAATAGCAAAAGTATGTTTCTGTATTATGCTGACACGAACGGACGTCATTTTTTGAAATCTTTATATGTATATGTATCCTTTGCTAAGTTGATAGCAATCAGTTCTGATACAGGAACTATTTTTATCATGCTTTTGATAGGTACAGGTATTGTGTTGTAAATTTCATAGCTATCTCGACTTGTGAGTGGAACGGAAAGTTCAAAAATTAAGTACTCTTGTAGCATTCTTGTCTTTATATGTAGGAATTGATATATACCTATTGCTGAAATCGTTTTGCGTGTTTTTGATAGGCAAAGATAGATCTTGGGATACTTGACTTGAGATAATACTTAATTCATTTCTGAGTTGTTTTGGGGAAACCAAGTGGAAGTTAAATTTTCCATGATAGATATCTGTTACGGTGTTCAACAGGATTTTTTGAATATTTTTGAGATAATTCAACATGTTGCTTGCTGTTATCGTGCTTAAAGTAAATTCTCCGAGTTGTGCTAGTTGGCTCACTTCTTTGTTTTGTGAATTGATTCCCTTTTCAATGTCTAAGGAATGACGATTTATTAATTTCCTCATTTTATCGATCTCTTGTTCTGATCTTTTAAGCAGGTTGTACTCGGCTTCAACTACCGAAGTCTGATTTTGCCATAAGTTAGCTAGATGCTGTTCATTAACTGTTTATTAACGCTTTGGTAAATTGATCCAATATTATTTGTGCTTTCGTGTTTTCTATCAGTTAAGTCTAAGCTTTGGGTGTCATGAATACATCCAGTATTGGTGGTTTGTGAATTTCTGGCGTCCATACCGGATCCTGTTCGTAAACTCGGTTCATGTTGGCTTGAAATATTATTTGTGTTTCCAGGCTCAGGTTCATGGGATTCAGTAGCCAATGAACCTTTTTCATTTGAATCTGATTTGTGATTTTGAACCGTATTAACAGATCCACATTGGCATAAACCAAAAGTATTAGTTTTTTTTAGCTATTTTATTGCTATAACTTGAAGTCTTTAAGAAATTATAGCTTCCACAGTATAGCTAAATTAGGTTTCGGATTTCGTTGAATTTTAATTAGTTTAATTTCAAACGCAGGTGATTTTGTTGATAAACATTTTCTAGACTCATTATCTATATGACTAGGTGATTTGCTATAATGATGACGACTATTTGTATTGCCTGTAGTGTCACTTCGTGGATGTAAACTACCGATACAGTCAGCTTACTCTCCACGTTTCTGTGATACAGTAATAGGTACAAGTACCTGATTTTCCGGAATCGGTTCAATATCAAATTGATCTCTGTTAACACTATCATGATCACTCCGACCGACGTATTCTTTTTATCAATCTAATCACCAATAAACTCTTTATCGTCACCCGTTTCCATGGCTTCAATAAATTGTTGAGGTCTTTCCAACGTCGCTTTATTTTCAAAAGTGTCATCTATGTTTATGACTCCAAAATAACTAATTTCCCTTCTTGAACTTGCATCTCTCACTTCTTCGGTATCATCTTGGGTTTTGTGATTGTTATCTGGAACTAAAAGAAAACATTTTACCATTCAGATTTATGAAGCTTGGCAGACATTTCCGCCACAAAATAAGCATAGTGCAGAAGTAAAGCTCACGTGTACACCAATTTTCTCATGTCTACGGTCTACACAACTATTAAAAATTAATTGAAAGAGCATTTTCAGAACGATATCGATTGTCATGTAATTAAAAGAGACATGATAATTTTGGATTATTTATGAAAGAAAATATTACTGTTTTTATTTTAAAGTTGATTAATATAGATTAAAATACAGATAGTATTTACCTTGTTATGTAGGTTTCAAACATTTCTCAATTTTAAAAACTATGTAGTACACTGCTCTGTGTCTCGAATACTGGCTTACGGTTTTTACAGCTGCTACGAAATAGCAGGTATGTTTTAGGCCCAGACCCTCCTAGGTCCGTCCCCACTTCTCTATGAAATACCTTACAATGGGCTAAAGTTAATGGTAGTAGATCGTGCCAGAAAACTACCCAGCACAAGTAACATCATCCCAGGGGTTGGCATTGTTGATCGCTATATTTATCTGGGTGCTCTGATCTGCGACGATGGCAACTGCGTGTCAGAGATAAAGAGACGTATTGGCATGGCTAAGGACTGAATGTCATCTGAAGGAAGAGGGGTATAACCGTTACCACCAAGACCCGACTAGTGCGCGCTCTAGTGTTCCCAATATTCCTGTACGGTGTGGAAACATGGACAATACGAGCCCGAGAAAGGCAAAGCAAATACGGAGGGTAAGCGAGCCCGGGGTAGATCCCAACTAGATGGAGCGTTCAAGTGAGAGGCTCTTCATCAACCACATTTTGCACGGTCGTCAGAGACGCAATGAGCAGACACCGGTAGTACACTAGGTGTAGAGCATCCAAATCCAGCGATGACCACGATCCTCAGTCATGAGGGAGCGACCACAAAGAGAGAAAGAGGGCTAAAATTTACCGTAGGTCACTCAGGTATATTAATTATCTTAAAGCAGCAATAAATAGGCATCTACAAATATTATTTAAAGAAGATTCTACAACTTTTATACGTTGTAGTACTAGCTGTGACCCGCGGTTTCACCCGCATCTATTTGAGGAAAACCCCTATTAAAATATATGTACATTGCTTTAAAAAGCTATTATCAGTAAGAGAACTATCAAACAATTATAAAAGTGCGTTCCAGCAAGCTGTGTAGAAAACCAAAACAAACCAAAAAAAAGGTGATACCATAACATAAACATCGTTTAATCTTAGTATTTTTATAAAATTGCCTGAAAATATTTTTCACAAATAGGATTCGACTTTATTGCGATCTTAAATACCATATACTTAGATTTGTATTGATCAAATAATTCTATACTATCTTATTTTAAAAGTTATAGAAAGTAATGGTAGGATGATAGAAATATGATTTTAAGTACTAGCAATTTGATCTGTGTTTCTCAAACTCTCAATGTTGCATTCAAGACATTTATACTTCTTTTCATCAAATTATTCTTATTAAGGACGCGCCAATTTTTCTAACTTACCTGCCATATTTTTCTCCTGCCCATATTGTAAAAATGCCCATTTCCATTATATTCAAGTATGGATTAATTTTACTCTATTTATTTTTGTCATTAATTTGGAATTTTTAATTGTAATGTAATTTGATTTAATGTATTATTTGATTTTTATTGTAATGGGATCTTAAATTGACGTCTGTTTTTTTTTAATTATTGACTTGTACCTATTACTATCGAAGATCGAAGATGAAGAATCAGATGACATAAATAAAAACCAGAAATTAATAGAAGATGAGGAAGAAGAAGACTTTAATCAGCTGACTATTATTATTTTTTTTTTTATTTAAAAATTAAGACTAACAAATTGTCTTGCCAGACATATTGCATGCCTCTCGCAGAGGCCAGTTTGTATGGGGCAACTTTTAAAATGTTTTGTATTATCTTATCTTACCTACAAACAGCAATAAAGATTTTTGTATTTGTATTGGTTATATTTGAATATCTTGAATGTTATGGCATGTAACTACTCGTTATCAATAAAAGAGTAAGAGTATGACTAAAGAACTCCGAGAAAAAGGTTTCTTGTGTCGTAACGAGTTGAGGGAAAATCGCAAACCTCTAAATACGTGTTCCAAATTACGCTGTTTTCTATCAAAAGCTTGTATAATTTTCACTCTAAAATGCCATAAATTTTGTGTTATTTTGATCGAAACTTTTATATGTGTTTCCAGAATATTACATCATAGTGTTATGATCAGTTTTGGGTAATACGAGGACAATTTGAACGAGATTTAATTATTGTTAAAAATAAAATGAACGTTTTCATATACATAAGGAAACATCTAAATTACTTTTCTAAGTCACTGGTTCTAGTGTTACATTCTTCTCCGAACTCAAATGCTTTGCCTTGCCTTTTTTTACGTGTGAGAAATAAATGTACGTATGCCCGCCATACTCTCATTATGAAATGAGAGGAGATCTCCATCTACCCTCATTTGGGCTTCAAAAATCGCAGGGTGACCAACACTACAAACAACACTAACCACATCAGGTTTCTCCAAACTCAGTGCGCTATGCACACATTTATTTACTAGAGGATTCCGCGACGCCGATAACCGTAAACCGGGTAGTTTTCGGTTATTGGCATCGTGGTCATCGCGTCGTAGTTGAAATATACACCTATGTTTTTTATTTTCCAATGTTTCCCGAACCATTCTTGCGTAGTAATGACATTCGGTAGATAGAACCTTCGGGTCGTGGATCTCGATCCAATGACCAATTTTAGCATCAATCAGATGTTCAGCAATTGCAGATTCTTGTGTCTGACGATTTTTTACAGCGGCAATGTGTTGATTGTTCCAAGTCCCAGCAGTGGGAACATATATTTGGGTGTTTATGATATCCATACATATATATTTAGCCTTGTTTTGCGATGAAAATTTAAAAGGGCAGGCAATGAAAGGTACTACAAACTATCTTGTAAAACAAAGGTTGAGAAATGCTGGTCTGTCATATTGAGAGTGACATTGGTTTGTTTACCTTTTATTCACAGACATTTGGAATGAGGTAGGTAAAAATACTGGGATCTACTTAAATGTGTTTATAGTACAAGGTTTTTTAAATGTGGATATTTACTTATGTGGATACGATATTTTTAGTTTTTTATTTCTTGCAGTAGAAGAACAAATTGGTTATCTCTGTCACCTGGTGATCTTGATAACGCAACAGGTAGTTGTCCGTATGAAAAACAGTTTTGGCGTGAATCGATTCCTAGGTGCTTAAATGTTTGCCCCTGTACTTTAATAATAGTTAGAGCAAACGACTCCTTAACGGGAAATTCTATGATTTTGAAATTAAATGGCAAATGGTACTGTAGCGGCTGCATCGTATTTCATATTTCAAGTGCCCACCTACTAACTCCATTGCCTTTGTTCATTATGCCCCTAGCGGATAAAATAAATTGTATAACATAAACACTAATAACGTAAATATTAACCACAACTAACAATGCTCCATTGTATTAAGAAATAGTTATAAGCGACAGTCACATTGTAAAAGTAAGGAGTCAGATATTAAACACCATCAAGTGAACACGCATTTTAAATTTGCCAGTCACCACACCTTCACGCACCCATCGGCAAAGTGGTGACCCCGACGTGATAGCAAGCAGACGTGATTCAAGTATAGTTCATAGTCGCGTTAAATTCACATTTTTAAAAGTCAACAAAAACTACAGCAAGACTCGCGAAAAAATGAACGACCCACGCTGCCAGCCTGCGCCGGTTCAACAACCAACACCAGCCACACCACCGACCACCGAGATGATGACAACGGCCACCATCAATGTAACGACAAGGATACCGGACGTCTGGCGAGAGCGACCCAGGCTCTGGTTCCATCAGTTCAACGCCATCGTCGACCCACAGAAGGCAAGTGATCTGCACAAAAGTCAACTTTTAATAGCTAGGCTAAATCAAGCCGAATTAAGCGATATAAGTGACATTTTAGATAACATGCCCGATGTAAACAAGTTAAACAAAACCTTAAAAAACAGGTTACTTTCTGTGTACGAAGTATCCGAAACTCAACAGTTAAATCAATTATTAAACGAAATCGAACTCGGTGACCAAAAACCATCACAATTGTTGCGCCGAATGAAAGATTTGGGTAAACATAAGGTGCCAGACGAGACTCTCAAGCTCCTCTGGAAAGGTCGCCTTCTGCACTCAATTAGAGTTGTTATTACCGCGTGCGATACTGGGGAGATTAAATTAGACAGCTTAGCTAATATGGCAGATAAAATTATGGAAAATGCCACTACATCCCAGCTAGCTCCCATTTCAAAATCTCCGCCAATCACTGACCAACCTCTCACTAAACTATTTAGCGAAATTAATTCTATGAAATCTGAGATTTCAGCGCTGCGCTCAAAATTAAATAATAACAATAACAGCAGCAATCAACCACGCGAGTCGCATAATAGCGAGCGCTATTCTAGCTCTAACTGCTCTCGATCACGCTCAAAAAGCAAAAATAGCGAAAAATTTTCAAAACAAACAGCAAAACCGGGTGACTCAAACTATATGTGTTTTTATCACTTCACCTTTGGTGCAAATGCTTACAAATGTGGCGATATTAGGAATTGTAACTAAAATAAGTCGGAAAACTAGCTCCGACACCGGCACGAGTTAACGTGGCCGGTGTCAGTAACTCATATCGTTTGTGCGTAACCGACAAAACTACTAAAATACCATTTCTTATAGATACTGGAGCTGACGTGTCTGTATTAGCCGATAAAAAGCAAAACAGATCCACGTTAGATTATGTTCTATATGCAGCTAACGGCACAAAAATTAAAACATTCGGAAAGAAAACTATTATTGTTGACTTAGGCTTTCGACGTCCATTTACATGTACATTTATATTGGCCGATGTTCAACGATCAATAATAGGAGCTGATTTTCTGGCTGCTAACAAATTAATAGTAGAGTTACATGGCAAGAAACTCTTATATAAACTTACCTCTTTATCACGCAGCGCAAACATTACTAAATCCTGCGAATCTACCGATATAAAGTCAGTAGATGTTAATGACGAATATCACTTAATTTTACAAAAGTTTCCTGACATTACAAAACTGGAAAATTTTAAGACACACCCCAAACATGACGTACAACATCACATTTATACCACCGGTCCTCCGGTTCACGAAAAAGTACGTCCACTAAACCCGGAGAAATACAAATTAGCCAAAGCTGAGTTCGAAAGAATGATGCAATTAGGTATTTGTAGAGCTTCCTCGTCTCCTTATGCGAATCCACTAGTATGTATCATAAAAAAAAATGGCGAAATAAGGCCATGTGGAGACTATCGTAGACTTAATGCGCAAACTATTCCAGACCGTTACCCATTACCTAGATTACTCGATTTTACATACATTTTAAAAGGGAAGACAATATTTTCAAAAATCGATATCTGAAAGGCCTATCACAATATTTGTATGGCGCCTGAAGATATTCCAAAAACTGCAATCATAACACCGTTCGGTTTATTTGAATTCACTCGAATGAATTTTGGTTTACGTAATGCAGCACAAGATTTCCAACGATTAGTAAATGATGCACTCAAAAATCTAGATTTTGCCTTCCCGTACCTAGATGATATTATCGTGAGCTCAAACTCGAAAACAGCTCATTTACAACATCTAGAAATCGTTATGGTCCGTTTAAATACTTACGGCCTAACTATCAACCTAGAAAAATGTGAGTTCGGCAAGTCCGAATTAAACTTTCTAGGCTACCACATTAGCACAAATGGCATAAAACCAAGTGAAGAGAAAATTCAAACAATAAATAATTATCCTCTACCAAATACTACTGAGGAGTTACGACGTTTTCTCGGAATGGTAAACTTTTATAGGCAAAGCATTCCAAAATGCAGAAATGCAAATGAAAGAAAGAAATGCAATCACCACTAAACGCGTATTTAAATAATTCAAAAAAACGCGATCAAACAAAAATTACGTGGACTGAAAGTGCGTTAAAAGCATTCAGTCAATGTAAACAAGCGATTAAAGACTCAATAACTTTACCACACCCAGACCCACCCGCGTCACTAGTGCTTATGACGGATGCCTCTGGTACTTATGATGCGTATGATGCGTAGGTGCAGCATTACATCAAAACACGAACGAAAAACTAGAACCTCTAGGATTTTATTCGAAAAAGCTCACCGACGCTCAAACGAAATACAGTACTTACGATAGGGAATTACTCGCGATATACATGGCAATAAAACATTTCCGTCATATTATCGAAGGCAGGGAACTCACAGTATTAACTGACCATAAGCCATTAACATTTGCCCTATCAAAAAAAGTATCTAACTCAGACTGCCCTAGACGTCTCAGACAACTAGACTTTATATCTCAGTTCTGTGACAGCAGTACATACAAGGCGACGAAAACGCAGTAGCAGACGCCTTATCTAGGATTGACGAAATCGTTATACCTTCTCAATTCGATTATAAAAGTCTTGCCCAATCACAAGAATGTGATCAGGAACTGATTAGCCTCAAAAATCAAAATAACCTTAAGTTCTTGCTTGTTCTCGCTTGTGCTTGCTTGATCTTGTTCTCAAGTAGTGGATGCTGGCGATGGCGATAATAAATCAGATCCACTGCCTTCGTCTATGGGAGTACCGCAGGGTTCGTCGGTGTCAAATATAATGTTCTCTCTCCTACTAAACGATCTCCCCGATGCCGTAAAGGGTGCAGGCATATTCATGTATGCAGATGATGTGGCTGCCGTAGTAACAGCTCTTTCAATAGAGGAATTGGAAGAGAAATTAAATATTGTAATTAACGGCTTAAATTCATGATGAAATCGCTTCCCAAAATAATTATATCTGCCCCAAGTTTCGGCAGCTTCAAAAATAGATTAAAGTGCTGGCTTATCGATCAAACTTTTTATAGTTACACCGAATTTTTAGAGAGTGATGGCAAAGTCCTATAAAAATTAATGCAAACATTTGACATAGAACATAAATATTATACTCATATAATGCTTGACAGTTTCTGTACAATAATTATTATAATACAGTAAAGTAGTCATTTTAAACTTTGAAAATGTATACAATTTGTATGCTCTTTCTTTTGTTTTTATTAATTGACGTGTAAATTGTACATTTATCAATAAAGTACTTTGACTTTAGTTTAAATCGATTACAATGCCAAATTCAGATATAAAAATAACTTGCGAAACTTTGACGAACAACATACGCCCTTATCTACCGGTTCAGTTTAGAGAAAGTGCTATAAAATCACTACATAATATAAGCCATCCCGCCATAGCCGCGACTAGATGTTTAGTTAAAAGCAGATATTTCTGGCCCAGTATGAATACGGACGTAAAAAAAATTGTACAAAATTGTATCGCCTGTCAAAAATGTAAAGTAAAACAGCATACAATTACACCACTTGGTGAATTTGGCGATACAGGAGGTCGATTCGAACATGTTCATATAGATATTATAGGCCCCCCTCTTCCACCATCGGAAGACTTCAAATATTGCTTCACTATGATAGATAGGGTCACTAAGTGGATGGAAATAATACCAACGAAGGATATAACTGCCGAAACGATCTCAAAGGTGTTCGTAGAACACTGGATCGCTCGTTTCGGTTGTCCATTTAAAATAACTTCGGACCAAGATCGTCAATTCGAATCAGACTTATGCACACAGCTACTCAAAAAACTAGGTATTCAAAAAATTCGAACCACGGCATATAACCCTAAGGCAAACGGGATGATCGAGAGAGTTCACTGTACATTCAAATCAAGCTTGAAGTGTGCGACACCCAACACCAGTCTCGACCGAACGACGGAAAGTGCAACGACTTCGACAAAAACAGCCGACCCACCGCCAGCACCACTTCAGATAAGCACGCGTTCGGGTCGCACCGTCAAGCCAAGAGTGATATTCGATTTATGAGATCTTCATTTTTTGTCGTCAGTCAGCTTACAGCCGCACACTGCTACAATTTACCATACAAATTTACGCATCATGGACCAACCGCAATCAACTACGGCCGTACTACCTCGCACAATGCGCAACAATGCGCACCTCGAGGATGACACCGACTCTCACTCTTACAACATGTCGCCGGCCGCCGTCATGATGGTCAGCGCCTACCAAGTTTGGTGCTACTGCAAGGTTCGCGTAGCGTCGAAGGTGGAGCGAGTCGAAACGAACAATCTCGCTACAACGACGTGTCAACAACGCAGCTATTCCGTCACCCATATCGCGAGTGCGTTCATACATAGTGATCCGTAGTATTTAAGTGTCGTCCAGTGTATTAACCCAGTGATTTAGTTTAAAAAGATAGTTTTATCTAAGGGGGGAGGATTGTAGCGGCTGCATCGTATTTCATATTTCAAGTGCCCACCTACTAACTCCATTGCCTTTGTTCATTGTGCACCTAGCGGATAAAATAAATCGTATAACATAAACACTAATAACGTAAATATTAACCACAACTAACAGTGCTCCATTGTATTAAGAAATAGTTATAAGCGACAGTCACATTGTAAAAGTAAGGAGTCAGATATTAAACACCATCAAGTGAACACGCATTTTAAATTTGCCAGTCACCACGCCTTCACGCACCCATCGGCAAAGTACCATTTAATGTGGAGGTAATGCATTAACATATCATTCCGCTTGAAGGAAATGGTTGATTTGTGTCGGATTCGACACCATGAGTGGTGGCCTACCGACTAAAACCTTTGCCACAAACGGCGCGAACACGGGGATGCTGTCGCGCTCTTCTGCGAACCCGCCGCGGGACAATGCACGCCGTGATTACCTCGGCGTCCAACAGTGGGTACCAGACGTCCTTACGTCTAGACACCCTTTGTCTCCCGCGGCAGGCCAAATGCTCGGCTTCATCACCAACATCCGGCTGAAGAGGACGGGGACTGCAGCAGACTGCTCACCGACATACCGGCACTCTTTTTCCAGCAAGGCCCACGTTGGCGACCACGCAAGCCCGCAATGGGCAGGGAGAGCGTCGCAGCGTTATACCGGTATTCCTCTTCAGCCGGAGTCTCTCCTCTAAGGCCTCGGTGCATGTCACCAAACATCGCGTTTCACGTTTCATTCGCGCCGGCACCATCTACGCCGCTCAACTCCCTCCTGCTAGTCCTGACCGCAACGCTTGGACCGCAAGGCTTGGAGGCCATAGCCCTGGCATGCAGTCGCACTGCCGGTTTCTCTTAGCTTCACTTATCTTCGTGGCTGATCAGGCCACGGTTACTGGACCCCTCGTCTCGTCAATGCAGGAACCTCTCGGGAAGGAAGCAAATGGTATCTCGTAGAGCAACCGGCGGCCGCCCACCGTCTTCTTTCTATTCGCCGCGATCTTTTAATAGTTGAAAATTGTGCGCATTTTTGAAGTGAAAACTTCTTTAGGCGCGCCTAGACAGATTTGTCATGGGGTGTGAATTGAATTCTAGCGTCACGCTCGGGTAAGAAATCTTCGGGTAAACTCGGGACCATGGCCATTGCCCATTAGCCATCTAGAAATGCGTCAACCAATGGGAAATGCTGAAAGGGCGTCGCCTGGGCACAATTGCATGGTCATCTAGAAATGCGTAAGCCAATGGGAAATGCTGACGCATTTCTGGATGGTCATGCCATGATGGCAAGGCCACGCCCTCCGGTTACATCCGTGTAGTTTCCAAAGTAAGCTATCAAATTCCGAGTTATAAGTTTTCACTTGTATCGGCAGTTCCTATGACTGCCAATTATTTTTTTGTATGGGCGAAAAACACAATATACACGTACATTTTTTTACGCATGGTCACGCATTGACATAGTGGGATATTTTGGAATCGCCATTACGTACAGATATGGTACCCCTACTGATAAAACCTATACAGGTTTTTCCAGCCGTGAGTTGGCAGCAGTCTCGGGACCGCTATCGCATGTGACTGTGACTCTGCTATGGCCGCCGCCTTTTGCGGTAAAGCCTCATGGGAGACGTCGGAACCACCGCATTTGGTTCCAATGACGAGTTAAAAACCAGCGACAACGTGTCACATCCTCGGGAAACCATATACCTAGGTGCGGAGCCGGACCGCCCTAAACGTCCGATACCCCAAACCCTCCTGTGGAGACAGGATGCGAGTCAAGTTTACCTCTAGGATCGCTCCCGTGCCCACTTTCGCCTTATTGGATGAGTGACAGGTAATGTCCTTCTCTCGCTTCTCCAAGTTACACGACCACTCACTGTTGAGCGTCTTGGCTTTTTTTGGCTTTTTTCTTGGCTGTTTTTTTTTAATTGACGTGTAAATTGTACATTTTTGAATAAAGAACTTTGACTTTGACTTTGGCTAATATGGTCGCGAGCCTTATGAGAGATTATGATTATATAAATAATATACCTTTTTGGTCTATTATTTTATTACAGAGTTGTTTTAAACCTACGATATTTCCTGAAATATTCATTAAATGAAATAATATCAAGGGCAATTTTGCTCAAAATTATATATTACGTTTAAGGAATAAATACGCTATTATTGTGGAAATAATGCGAAGCGGCTTAAATGCTGCGATCAGTTGACGGTCTCGTGCCGAATTTGGCTCTCATGCCTGAGTTGTAAACGCCGTAGCGGTGAATCAGTGGTAATTTGTGATAATTATTAACATCGCGTTCATAAAAATTCCTCCGCAAACAATGCATTATTCTTCTTTTTCTTTTTTCTTATGGCTTCCATTCGGTAATAGGCAATTTCGCCAACGTGGAGCACTTAAACATTGCGAGCGTCGTTAATGTTCTTTATGTTCTTCATTGGAGGATTTAATTCAGGTGATCACTATTCTTCAGAAAATCTTGAGCTAATTTATTTTTCATCAAGAATAATAAATATGAACTTATTTATGATACATACTAGATCTAATAATATATACAAGAACAAGAATATTTTTTTAAAAATATATTAAAAATAGTATACACACGTAAGATTAAAAAGTATCAATTAAAATTATCAATTACTAGCAGCGCCCCGCGGTGTTACCTGCGAAGTTCCCGTTGTTTTCCGGGATAAAAAGTAGCCTATGTGTTTTTCCAGACTATAATCTATCTGTGTTCCAAATTTCATTCGACATTAATTGCGTTGAGTCGACATTATTTTGAGCACAGTAAGTCGCTAAGTAATGATCTTACTACCTTCTTTTAATAGTAAATACATAATCGCGTTCTTGATTACCTACTTGGGGCGTTACTTTTTTGAAGTGAAAACTTCTTTAGGCGCGCTATAGACAGAATTTTCTTGGGCTGTGAAATGGATTCATCAATCGTCACGCTCGGATATGATAACAAATCTTCGGGTAAACTCGGTAAAAACGGCCAAGTAGGTACCAGGGCAACAGAAACAGTAAACAGTTTTGATTACCTACCTCCAACAGCCCAGCGTTTATCTCCAGATACCAGGACAACAGAAATATAAAAGATTTGCGTTTGCCCCTAGGTACCAGTACCAGGGCAACAGCAAGTTTTCACTTCTATCGGCAGTTCCTATGACTGCCAATTTTTTTTTCCAATGTTTTAGTTGATATCTTGTAAACCCCACTATGCAAAATAAAAACTTTAACGGTTCCTCAATATATTTTAAAAATCCTATATAATGATTCAATTTTGGTCAAGTCTCCTGCACTTTTGCTGTGGGGCAAATGCTCATGGAAAATGGGCCATCTCCTTTGATTACCTAAAATGACGCAACCTTCAAATCTGTGACACATGTCTTCAAACGTCTGTGACACGTGGTGTCACAGACTTCAGCGCACGCCAAGGCGAATAGCACACGCAGCTAAAGCTCTCAAAGAGGAATATTTTCCCCGTTTTTGTTACATTCTTCAACCCCGCAACCCTTGCTCCGCAATAAAAAGTAGCCTATGTCCTTTCTCGGTGTCTAGTCTATCTGTATACCAAATTTCATCAAAATCTGTTCACTGGTTTAGACGGTAAATCTGACTGACTAACTCATATTATTATTAATTGATTTAATTAATTATTAATTTATTTATTAATTATTAATTAATATAATTAATTAATTAATTTTATATTAATTTTATTTAATTTTATATTAATTAGGTAATATAATTAATTAATAATTATTGTATAGTTAATAATTATAATATTTCAATTTGCAATTTTTTCTTTTATCAATGTAACATGAAATCTTATGTTTTTTGAGTAATTAAAGTGTTAATTTTAATAAATAGCTAAAAAATTTACATAATGATTAAAAAAAATCGAGTTTTTTTTTCAATTTTCTGCATTTTTTGAGAACATTTTTCTATTGTAATGTATTTTTTTTACGCCATCAGAAAGTAAAAGTTTCAAAGAACAAAAAGCCTCCTCCAAGAAGATATTTTGACGCGAGAATTTTCGATTGAAATTAAGGTGGTTTTTTGATATTAAGTTAAAATAAGGTGAATACATATTTTAAATCAAATAAATTCTAGTGTATTTGAGACATAATTAGGTAAGTTTTCACCAAACTTCATAGAATTTTTTTTTTGAATGAGATAAAATACTAAAAACTTGGTTATGTGAGTTATCACCTAAATTTTGAGGTTATGTGAAAAAATTGTCAATACAAAAGTTGTAGATCTTTTTATTACCTACAAGTTTGCACTCCGGCTGGTGGCGCCCCCGCCCCCGCCGCGCCGCCGCGCCCGGGCTCTCTGCGCAAACAGCTGCGGGCACTGCGCTGTGCCACAGATCAGAAAATAGTTACTTCACTGAGTGTACTTAGATACCTAGAGATAAAGGGCTCCCAGTAATAGATTTTCTCATAAAACTTAAACAAAATATAAAAAATACATAATATAAAATAAAAAAAATTGCAGTCATAGGAACTGCCGATAGAAGGGAAAACTTAAAACTCAGAATTTCATAGCTTACCTTGGAAACTACACGGGTGTAAACCGAGGGCGTGGCCTCGCTATCTTGGCATGGCCATCTAGAAATGCGTCATCATTTGCCATTGGCTGATGCGTTTCTAGATGGCCATGTCATGATGGCCTGTCTACGCCCTTTCACCATTTCCCATTGGTTGACGTATTTCTAGATGGCCAATAGCCATTATCCCGAGTTTACCCGAAGCTTTCTTATCATACCCGAGCGTGAAGAATGAATTCAATTCCAAGAAAAATCTGTCTAGGCGCGCCTAAAGAAGTTTTCACTTCAAAAACATTATTTGACAGTAAAACTCAGGGTCTTGACTTGACTAAATTTCTAAGAAGTCCACTTTTTTGTTCATATTTCTAAAACCTCCACACCAACTCTGTAAAAAAATATGTGAGACTACATGTGAACTATCTATCGCATAAAACACTATCAAAATCGAATCACAGTTGGTGGAGCGCAATCACACGTTACATACACAACAACCGAATGAAGAACCTCCTCCTTCTTGACGTCTGTTAGTAATATCAATCAGTCAGCCCAAAGACGTCAAATGTTAGCAAAAAAAATTCTTCATCTATGAGTCAGCCGGCCCAGAAACATCTTTCGCGACGCTACCCTTCAAATAATAAATCAACCGACATATATTATATCCAAAATAGTATCTTAGCCATAACCACAGATTACAGAAATAAACACAGATGGAACCTTCGTGAACAACACTGTGAGGCCCGTAATTAGTCATGTTGACGTAAAATTGTCAAATCAACGTTCCAAATTACTTGTATAATGTTGTCAGTCTTAAGAAAAAAGTCCCACTATTGTTGTCTTAGCTTGGGAAATCTTCACGTATAATAAACACATCAATTGATATTTTAAAATATTAATATTATTACACCGATTATGCAAGGATTTTTTGTTACTACTATTTCCGTTCTATGAAGAAAAGGATTTTGATTTTGCATGCAACTAGAAATTAACTTGAATCGCAAATAATAAAATTAGTGTAATTTACTCGCTTAGATAGGTTAAACAAAAATTAAAACAACCATCTTTACCACCAAACTATTTTTGATAAAATGCATATAGGCTACCAGTATGTTATAGGTCCAAACAACAAACAAAAACAAACTGACAAAATAATCATTTTAACAGGTCACTTATTATTCACCTTTTTTTTTGACAAAACAAGACTTTAAAATCAAGTAACCGTATAATGACATTCTCGAAACATACGTAACATGGACAAGCTGGATGTCATATCACACTCTCTCACAAGTTACAAGGTCACGGAAGCTAACTCACATAACCTGAAGTTTATAAAACTCTTCCCAAAATAGTTATATCTGCCCCAAGTTTCGGCAGCTTCAAAAACAAATTAAAGTGCTGGCTTATCGATCAAACTTTTTATAGTTACCTACACCGAATTTTTAGAGAGTGATGGCAAAGTCCTATAAAAATGTATACAAAAATTTGACATGGGTCAGCACAATTGTTATAAAAACATATTATACCTACTCATATAATGCTTGACAGTTTTCTGTACAATAATTATTATAATACAGTAAAGTAGTCATTTCAAACTTTGAAAATGTATACAATTTGTATACTCTTTCTTTTGTTTTTATTTTTTATTTATTGACGTGTAAATTGTACATTTATGAATAAAGTACTTTGACTTTAATTTTAAAAAACTTTACAATTTAAAAATATTTCATTTTACAAATAACGTTATGCATAATATTAACTTCAAAAATATCTTCCTTCAACAAATGTTTTATTTTATAAACCATAATTTTATAACCAATTATATAGCCGTTTCACTTAGATAATATATCGAATGACATTACAATATAATACAAAACATTTTATTGGCACCATAAACAAAGTTGAAAAGAAGTAACACATATAATAACAAAACAAAATGGGCACAAAAGGCGATCTTGTCGCTAAAAGTGATCTCTTCCATGTAACCTTTTGATTCATGAGGAAACAAAATTTGTAATATTTTGGGCAGTGGCGCAACTAACGAAATAAATAAATACAAATTTTAGGATGTATTAATGATTTTGTTTTTTGTACATTTTTATGTCATAAATTACTCATTTCACAAATTTAACATTTACTTAAATTAAATTTGAAATTAAATTAAATTGAATAATACAATGCCCATCAATAATTTGGTCTACGAGTATCTAAAAAAATATATAATCTATATTTTACCCTAAATTCAGGGAAAATAATTTCCATTTAGTATCGCCACACTAACCTATTCTCGTTGAGGTGTTGTGTTCCATTCATCACCAAAATAAAATCGCCTAAATTATATAAATAACAGTAAAAATATTCAAATTTTCCTATGAAATTTTATTCCTCTTTCCTTTTTTTGTTTTTGGGAACATTGTTTGAAGACACAACACGACATATTTTAAAACAAAACTTAAAATCACATGGGACTCCCGTACAACACGGAAGTCCGTTTCATACTGACTGGAGTTTGTATTTGCTTCGGCGTTTGTATTTCCTTTGTCTGCTTCAGTAGCTCTGTTCTGCGCGCTCCATCTGGTTTTATTTCTGTAATCTGTGGCCATAACCATTTTCTGATCTGTGATACCGGATCCAATTTGGCAGGTGGTACCGAGATCTTCCCAGCTACCGCAGGGCACTTTCTGCTTATCGATATAAGCCATTGGATGTGCCTTCCCAAACTTCAGGCGCACGGAATTATGTCATCGTTGGGAAGAGTGAGCTCACTCTTTCTGTTCTAGTAGGTTGCAGGAAGCGGTGAACGCCGGGCGCTTTTACCTATCACTATTCGCTGTTAACAACCAAAATAGTAAGTAGAACCACAGCATACCTCGCCGCTAGCGATTCTAGGGGTCAAGTAGTTTCGTGTTGACTCCCGCACGAAGGGTTCCGTACCATTAGCAAATAAACGGCGAAAACCTCTTTAGCTTTATTTGAATTCCGTATACATAAACCATCGCAGTTTTTACAGACAGGGTGTTATCCAAAAGTTCTACTAAATTTTTGATTTTACCTTACGATTTTAATGACGACCTCGATAGCGCGTTTTAGTGTACAATTACCGCCATCTAGATTGCTTGGAACGGACTAATCGAGTAAGAAACGGTACAAAATCATGTTTGTCGTAGTCATAGGTGTTGGTGTTCAACTCATACATCATCATAGGGTCCTGAGGACTTTCCCGCCAGAGGATTAACTGGAACCTCCTGTCCTCGGGGTGTATGACCGTTTGTCGGAACATCATTCGTATGTCCGCTCCCAACACCACCTGGTGCCTACGGAAATTCAGGATGATGTCTACAATATCCCGATGTAACTTCGGTCCTGCGTGGAGGCACTGATTCAGTGACACTCCTGTCGAAGTCGGAGCGGATCCATCGAACACCGTCCTGAGTTTGCCTGTCGACGCTTTCAAAACAGCGTGATGAGGCAAAAAGTAGTGGTCCATGGTCGACCAGTCGTCGCGAGCCGGAGACATGTGGCCCAGTGCCTCATACTCCCTCATGAACTCGATGTACTTTTCCCGAAGTACAGGATCTCGAGCCATGCGTCGCTCCATGGACCTGAGCCTTTTCTCGGCCAATGATCGAGACTGGCCCAGACGCGGGGGGTTATCCCGGAAGGGCAGCCTAGTCTCCAATCGCCCAGAAACCATTCTCCGAGTGTGAGCCTGATAAAAGTTCTCACACTCCACGTGCTCAGGATCCAGCCGAGAGACGGTAGGCGGCTCTTCGATCTCCCAGAACTTCTGCATGATCTGAGCGAGGGCCGTTCCCGTAAAGGAAGCCTGATTCGACTGCTGCCACTCATCCACCATTCCCAAAATGGCGTACCCGTAGATAGTGGGCAGCGCCATCAGCGAAGACTGGTCCAACAGTCTAGGCTTCCCATTCATAATGTGACCTAGTACATCAGAACCCAACAACAGATCGACCGGACCCGCCATCCCGAAGCGGGGATCCGCCAACCTGAGACCCTTAGTACAGGACAAAAAATCCGGATCTATGACCGCCTGAGGAAGCCAACCGACAACAGAATCCATGACGGTGGCACTGACCGCAATCCTTTCCGAATAGGAATGTACGGACGAGAAGGAGAGGCGGGTCTGTCCAGCCAACCGCACCTCTGTGTTCCCGACTCCTCGCAACGGAGTCGGCGACGGAAACCGAGCCAGGCCCAGGCGATGAGCAACCCGGGTTGTCACAATGCATCCCTGGGACCCTGTGTCCAAGAGCGCTCGTATCCGGACGTAGTCGCCTCTGGGACCCCAAACCCTTAACCAGAGTGTGGGCAGCAGGACCACCGGTTGATCCTGTGCCAAGGGACCGGACGCTAGTCAATCCCTCCGAGGCCCGTCCGAACCCGTCGGACTACAAGGCCCAGACCAGTATGGCCGAGTGCAAAGGGCCATCGGAGGGGGGGCATATCCAGCCGCCCTGCCATACCGAAAGTAGGGCGGGTGGTAGTCCAGCCTCGGATATTCGTGGAGGGGAGGCGTGAACGGCCTCCATTGCATTAGTCGCTGATCCGGCGGCGGAGAAGGGTAACGCTGGGGAGGTGACCCCAGTGGTGACTCCGGTATCACCCTTCCATCCCTCCAGTTCGCCCGCGTCCGCGCGGGCTGTGACCGAGGTGACCGAGCCACGTGAAGGACGCCCCTTGTTGGGCTGCCCGGTGCTGCCGTGAGTTGGGGTGGAGGGGGCGTGCTCCACGCTGTAGCCACTTCATTGTTATACAATGCGTGGCTCTGCGTGAGAGCGCCCCCTCCACCCCAACTCACGGCAGCACCGGGCAGCCCAACAAGGGGCGTCCTTGTTGAGAGCTAAGAAGTCCACTTTTTTGTTCATATTTCTAAAACCTCCACACCAACTCTGTAAAAAAATATGTGAGACTACATGTGAACTATCTATCGCATAAAACACTATCAAAATCGAATCACAGTTGGTGGAGCGCAATCACGCGTTACATACACAACAACCGAATGAAGAACCTCCTCCTTCTTGACGTCTGTTAGTAATATCAATCAGTCAGCCCAAAGACGTCAAATGTTAGCAAAAAAAATTCTTCATCTATGAGTCAGCCGGCCCAGAAACATCTTTCGCGACGCTACCCTTCAAATAATAAATCAACCGACATATATTATATCCAAAATAGTATCTTAGCCATAACCATTTTCTGATCTGTGATACCGGATCCAATTTGGCAGGTGGTACCGAGATCTTCCCAGCTACCGCAGGGCACTTTCTGCTTATCGATATAAGCCATTGGATGTGCCTTCCCAAACTTCAGGCGCACGGAATTATGTCATCGTTGGGAAGAGTGAGCTCACTCTTTCTGTTCTAGTAGGTTGCAGGAAGCGGTGAACGCCGGGCGCTTTTACCTATCACTATTCGCTGTTAACAACCAAAATAGTAAGTAGAACCACAGCATACCTCGCCGCTAGCGATTCTAGGGGTCAAGTAGTTTCGTGTTGACTCCCGCACGAAGGGTTCCGTACCATTAGCAAATAAACGGCGAAAACCTCTTTAGCTTTATTTGAATTCCGTATACATAAACCATCGCAGTTTTTACAGACAGGGTGTTATCCAAAAGTTCTACTAAATTTTTGATTTTACCTTACGATTTTAATGACGACCTCGATAGCGCGTTTTAGTGTACAATTACCGCCATCTAGATTGCTTGGAACGGACTAATCGAGTAAGAAACGGTACAAAATCATGTTTGTCGTAGTCATAGGTGTTGGTGTTCAACTCATACATCATCATAGGGTCCTGAGGACTTTCCCGCCAGAGGATTAACTGGAACCTCCTGTCCTCGGGGTGTATGACCGTTTGTCGGAACATCATTCGTATGTCCGCTCCCAACACCACCTGGTGCCTACGGAAATTCAGGATGATGTCTACAATATCCCGATGTAACTTCGGTCCTGCGTGGAGGCACTGATTCAGTGACACTCCTGTCGAAGTATGGCCGAGAGACCGGACGCTAGTCAATCCCTCCGAGGCCCGTCCGAACCCGTCGGACTACAAGACCCAGACCAGTATGGCCGAGTGCAAAGGGCCATCGGAGGGGGGGCATATCCAGCCGCCCTGCCATACCGAAAGTAGGGCGGGTGGTAGTCCAGCCTCGGATATTCGTGGAGGGGAGGCGTGAACGGCCTCCATTGCATTAGTCGCTGATCCGGCGGCGGAGAAGGGTAACGCTGGGGAGGTGACCCCAGTGGTGACTCCGGTATCACCCTTCCATCCCTCCAGTTCGCCCGCGTCCGCGCGGGCTGTGACCGAGGTGACCGAGCCACGTGAAGGACGCCCCTTGTTGGGCTGCCCGGTGCTGCCGTGAGTTGGGGTGGAGGGGGCGTGCTCCACGCTGTAGCCACTTCATTGTTATACAATGCGTGGCTCTGCGTGAGAGCGCCCCCGCCCGTGGAGGGCCCCCTCCCTGAGGGCTGTCGACCAGCACCATCGCTCCTGGTGCACAAGAGCTGGTGGTGTGGTCCCCCACACCCAGGACACGGCCGCGCCGTGGGGCAGGCATTGAATAAATGACCCCCCAGGCACCCGTAGCACCGACGCAACCTCCGAACGATCCCTCGTCGGTCGGAAGTCGTCCTCGCAAGCAGGGCCGGACACTGCACCAGCGCGTGAGGCTGGCCACAGTTCGGGCACTCCTGCTCCGACGCACTCGCCACCGTCGCCGTCCGCTTCATCCCACCCTGAGTGCGGGGATTCACAGGTCGCGGTCCTGTTCCGGCAGGGCCACGAGCTGAAGCGGCGGGCTGCGCCTCCTGAGGCGCCGACTCGACCATCCTCGCCTCCCACTCCAGGACCCGAAGCAGCTCCTCGAACGTGGGGAAGACCTTCGGGTCGCCGTGAAGGCCCCTTTCCCTCTCGAACCGGGCGCGCAACTCCAGCGGCACCTTGCCCAGCAGAATGTGGACCAGCAGAAACGACCAGTGTTCTACTGGCAGTCCCAAGCTGCGCAAGGCGTTGTACGCCACCTTCACGGGCGTGAGGATTAGTGGCCGCAACTGAGACCTCTCAGTCACCTTCGGCAGCCCCAGAATTTGTGACACGTGAGCGTCGGCGAGGAGCCGAGGATTTTGAAACCTCGTCTCCAGCAACTCCATCGCCGTGCCGAAGTTGTCGTCGCCCAGCTCCAGGTGCTGGATCAGGGAGAGTGCCTCACCCTCCAGTGACGTGCGGAGATAGGCCAGTTTCTCCGCCTTCGTCAAATCCGTGCGTGAATCCACGAGAGAGGCGAACATACTCCGGAAGCCGCTCCACTCTCGCAGGTTACCTGTAAACTTGGGCAAGTCCAGGGTGGGAAGGCGTCCCACTACACCCGAACCCGCATCCCTGATGACGGGTCCCGAGTTCGCCCTCCCCTGACGAGACCTCTCCAGCTGGCGAACCCCTTCGGAGACCTCGTCGTACAATTCCAGAATGCGCCGCATGTCCGCGTCGATCCTCTCCATCTGCTCCTCAGTTGGAGGCGGCCTTGCATCCCGCAGCGATCCTGTGCTCCTCTCAGCGACCTCCAGGCGCCTGTCGAGGTGCGCTGCCCTGTTTAACAGCGCCTCCTCCCGGTCCCTCCGGCCGACCAATCCTTGTAAGGATTCAAACCACCGGAGCTGGTTGGCCAAATCCGAAGCCATTTTTAAATTTAAATTTTAAATTAACTTAAAGTTCGGACAATGTCACAACAATTATATCCGCAACCTATTAAGCCGGATACCACTTAATACTAATTTCCCGACAGTTTGGGGAGAAATTATAAACTGGGAACCCTGTGAAAATATTTGGTCTGCCTGATATTTTCCCAGAAAAATAAAAACAACAAAAAATATTATGGGGTATTTACAGTCAACCACGCTCTGCTACCAGAAAATGTTCAATAATTTATCCAGAACTATCGTCTCGGGGCCCATCAGCGAGATTTAAACATTAATTAAGCAGATATAACCGATTTTAAAGCTTCCCCCATAAGTATAGGATTAAACACTTACGTATTGGTCCTGGCGCTGTCCAAAGCCCAGTTTGGTACGACAGGAATGTAAGGAAGGATCAAAAGGGAATGTGGGAAAACCAAAACAGGCGATCTCCCGAATTCCCGTTCCAGCAGTAGTTCACCGGCACTACGATCCGGCGTTCAACGATCCGGCGTTGGAGGAAGGGGCCCGTCCAGTAGCCCACTTTTACACAATAATAACAGTACTAATCCAGTAGTATCACAATGAATATTAATAATGTATTCCCGTAGCAATTATTAATTTACGCTATGCTGAACTAAAAAAAAACCAGTCATTGTCGTTCCCGCGACCAGAGACAACGTATATAAAATGACAGCCGGCGACCACAGACACGCTAATCGCCGGCCCGATATAATGTTGCCCGATTATACGGAACAATGATATTGACAAGCTGAAACTTTTCTGAATAATATAGTAATTTGTAATTTATTTTTTTATTTTAACACGGTACGGCAATGGATACGTTTCTTACTTAATCTTTACTTATTTTACTGGTCAGGGTTTTTGTTAGCAAAACTACCTGAACTATGAAAACTGCACTAAATTTACTCATCATCACCACCATCATCAGCCTACCCAAGTCAGATGCTGCAGTCTTCGGTTTCTCTTCTCTCCAGCTTTCAATTTGAAATTAAATAAATAAATAAATATTGGTGGACAATTCACACACAACACCATCTGACCCCAAAAAGCAAAGCTTGTATGATGGCGGCCAGATAGCTGATATAATTACTTATATAGGTTTAAATACATACTTATTATACATAGAAACACCCAGACACAGTGCAAACATTTGAGTTCATCACACAAATATTTGCACTGGGTGGGAAACGAACCCACGACCCTCGGCTTCGCAGGCAGAGCTACTACCAACTAAGCCACGTGGCCAGTCTTAAATAACTTATTAGTCCGGCAAATTACTAAAAGATAAAAATAGTGTAAACATGTTTTCTTTTCTTTCTCTAACATAAAATGACGAACATAAAAACTATAGAGCTTAGACGTAGTGAGTGAGTCACGTCTATATATGTACGTTTATTTAAATTATATTTTTAAATCTTTATTAATTTTAATAAAACAAAAATATGTATTTTTTGTTTATTACATAGGTATATTATATAGGTCGTACTGACCACAGCCTGGGGGCGGCAGCGTCCTAGGGGTGGCAGATTTCAGTAGCTGTTCCCTCGATTTTGGAGGATTTAAATTTACATACATACACAATACATTTACAACAAAGAACTTTAAGGATCTTAAAGTTCTTTATTGTTTTCTAGTGCGCAGTCAACTCGAATATGCGTCTCAGGCTTGGAATCCTTGCTATAGTAAATGTTCTACATTGGAACGACCTCAAAAAAAGTTTCTGCGATTTATTAATTTCAAGTCTTAAGTTCTGGGTTTGAGTATGATGAGGTATGAGGTCTGCTTCCATCATCACATTTTGCCAGCTCAGATTAGAAGAGAGGTAGCTGATCTCAGTTTCATGCTATTAAACTGAGATTTATAATATCCTGTGTAGTCGGACGGATGGTCCGGCACGCTTGTCTCAGATGGGTCTCATAACTCCGCTCAGTTCTGCCCCGCGTAGACACACCCTTCAGCTGTACACCCCACGCCATGTGACTAATTACTAATTCTTTATTCGCACTATTCAAAGCTTTAATTTTAGTTATTCGAAGGGTGTCAATTTGTTCGCGATGATGCCTAACCTTGATATATGTTCTGTGGGTCTAACACTTTTAAAAACGCAATTTGTGGGCGGTTCTTTGATATAACCAAAGATACATACGAACAGACTAATACATATTTTTTTACAAAAAAACACAGGCTTAAAACTAAACGTATAATTGCTTTATGCCATTCATCTGATTAGTTTTTGTTTAATTTCTAAGCTTGATTTCTAAATTCGTTTGTATGTGGTACCTACTTGTTGCAACTTTTGTTCTATCTGTATTCACTTTTTTTTTGTTTGTGTAATAGTGAAAACTGTATTTGGCTTTAGTGTTTCTACTCATCTCAATTTTTTGTTTGTGTAATGCTATTTGTTTTCCATGTAGATTAAAAAAATAAAGTGCAATAACTTATGTGGTGTTCTAATAGTTTTCATACGTTGGATTCACTTAGGAGCTCCATCGTTTCGAAAATTATAATTTACGAAAGGTGCGGAAACTGAGCGGCGGAAATAAATTGATCTACTCTTACAAAATATTAATCCGGCAGGAACTGAAAATGACACTCCAGAAATGCACTCTCACAACGGACGACCTGTAGGTACTTTGTTCAGGTTGGTACATTGCTGATTAACTGAGAGCTCGCGCCGCGAGCTGACCTCTCTGAACACCTGGCGCTTCCAGCAACGGCAGCCTGGACTGTCGGCCACGTCGGCAGTCCAGTGCAGGTCAGTTAGAGACGGGCTCCCGCGCAGACCGGCGGCGGGCGCGGCCGGCGGCGGAATGAAACACGGCATACATGAACAGATTTTATTCGTTGACTCGTCGGCAAACTTAATTGGTCCACCTTTATTGCTTGCAAGTAGAGGGGCGCGAGGCGCCGGGCCGGCCGGCCGGGCCGGGCCGGGCCGGGGGCCGGCGCCGGGGCGGCGGTGGACCAGCCAAGAGCCGCGCGGCGGGGTCGCGCCGCTCCTACTCTCACACTTAACCTAACTATGTACAAAATTAGTACCCGTTTAAGTGAACGTAACGCATAGAGTGTGGTATGTACAGGTCAGACGGGCGGCGCGGGCGCGGGCGCGGGCGCGGGCGCGGGCGGGTCGGGCAGCCGCGCCAGCGCGCGGAACAGCGGCGAGCCCAGGAAGCGCGGGTAGGAGTCGCGCTGCATGAGCGTGTAGATCTGCAGCTGCGCCTCGTCGAACGTGTGCGGCGTCGGCTCCACCATGTTGCGGTTCACCAGCTCGCGCACGCGCGAGTCCAGCGACACCTGCGCGCGGGGAAACTTCGGTCAGCTACTTCTCTTCCCGAGCCCGTGTTCGATACGAGGCAAGCTGTCTCCGATCGGGCACGGCTTCGCAGCGCAAACTGTTTTAATACGTGTTCAATACGAGGCATGGAGCTCGAGTTCGCGAATACATTTGCACCGCTCGCGTCTCGCTACTTGATACATTTTGTTTTTTGTAATTTTTTTATTTCATACATACATTATTATTTTTATAAATTGAACATTTAGCCAAATGATTTTTGGCGACAAATATTTTAAAAGTACTTGATAAATTGTCTATGTAACCTAACTATTCTGAATAAGTTAATATTCTGTTACTGACTTTTGACAATTACCCCGATTGGAATCTATCACTCGGATTTGACTCCGGGTGGGCTCTCGCCAGAAGTTCTGCTGTCAGCCCTGAGTGTCGCTTCTCCACATCACCTTCGCCCCACTCAGGACCTCCCTTGAACTTCTGGCTCCCGCATGTTTTATATACACTCTAAGGGTAGTATCGACAAGACTAGATGGAGTCGAGGTCTGGGTTCTGCCAGAAATACTACTGAACAAGCAGCGAGACGCGAGCGGTGCATTTATTCGCGAAGTCGAGTGCCTTGCCTCGTATCGAACACGTATTTAGAGGAACAGTTCGCTTTACAAACCCGTGTACAGTTGGAGGCCGTTGGAAAGCTTTACAAACCAGTGCGCGTTGAGGCAATAATGCGTCCTACTGTACACGGGTCCGCCCCCGCCGGGCCGGAGCACGCACCTCCTTGGGCGACAGGATGGAGATGTAGTCCTCGTAGATGAAGCGCGCCTTCTCCTCCACGGCGGCGGGGTCGGCCTCGCGCTTCAGCTCCTCGCACGCCAGCCAGAACATGATGTTCTCCTCCGAGTACTCCCCGCGCAGGAAGTCGCGGAACACCTTGCGCCCCGCTGCAACACAACACCCCCCGCTCCGTACACTCCCCGCTCGGTACTCCACGTACCACCCGTGGAATTCAGAACACTTCGGAAGCCGTCCCGGTGAAACCGGTGATCACTCGTGTCACAGTCCGGTCACTCCACGCTCCACGCCCACAGAAACAGATTATTACAATAATCTGTTGTATCATAATGGGATGAACCATAGTCCATCCCGCCCGGGCTCCCAAAATTCGCAACCTCAGATTTTGGGGTGGGTCACCAGTAGAAATACAATAAATCGAGAAAAAAAAATACTAGTAGTAGTGTCCCCAAGATTTTACCCGCGTAGTGGCTGTTCCACTAGTTTTCCCACGTGAAAAAATAGTCTATGTAGGTACTATTACATATTTTGTATTTTTTTTTGATTTTTAATACAACGTACAAATCTCTTTTTGCCGTTAAGTTAGTGATGCAATCGAAAAATTATTTAAATTCTAGATAAAATAAATATAGCTTGATCGTTACACCATAGACTATGGTAACACAATATAATTTGTTACATATATTTACAGAGATTGAGAGAATGAGGTGTGCCCAACGAAACGGGTTTTCTTGAATAATTTGCAGTTATTGTATGGAAGCACGTGTAGAACAGATCGGGAGAAACCGCAGCCCGGGAGAGGAGATCCGACTTTCCGCTGTTTCAAAAATTCCCTTTACTTAATTATTTTAGATTTAGCTGGTAAATAATAATAATTGGTCTGAACATGTTACATTGGGTCGGGGAACCCAACAGGTTGAATGATATTGAAAAGCAACCGTCTCAGCAGCACAGAGTGACCGAGCTGTGAGCCCCCTCGCTGGCGCGGGCGCCGGCGCCGCCGGGAGCGGGGTTCCTTCCGTGTGTTCTGAATTCCACGTCATTAGCCTCATATAGACCATTTGAAGGCTTGGGGCTGAAACATTTGAAAATGGTTTCAGGTGAATTCATTTTACAAGGAAAAAATAAAACTAAAATGAAATGAAAGAAATATATTATAGTTTACGGGCAATCTGAGGTCGGACATTGGAAGGAGAAAGTTTAAAAAATTATTGTAGGTGATAAAAAGATCTACAATTTTATATGCACACTTTTTCACATAATCTTAAAATTTATGTGAAAAACCAAATACCTCATTTTTGATTTCTTCAATTTTTTTCGAAACTTTTTTATTTCACAAAACTTGGAATAAACTTGTCATTTTTGTCACAAACATACTCGTGTTGAATACTATAATGTATTATAATTGTAACTTTTGTTTCAATATATCAAAAAAATTAGTAAATAAATATGAAAAATTTTATTGGTGGACTTTTTGTAATAGAAGTACGAGTACAGGGTTATTTGTAATCAGCCTACATCCTTCTAAGGGAGTGTTAAGTTCATGAAAAACGTCAACTTTTGTTGTACAGTTTATAAAAAATCGTGTATTTTTTCCCCTACAACATAAAAATGTGTATTTTCCCGGTCATCGCCATAAATAATAGACTACAGGCCCGTGAACAAAATTTACGGATCAAATGAACCACCAGGAGACCTATGTAGGATGATAGAAGAGTGTAAAGTAATAAGATTCAGCACTATGCCGTCACTTATAAGCTGTCCAACTGAGTGTAATTGAAGAAGGGGGTTTGCAACCCTCTACCATTTCTCCTTGTCGCATGATTATTGTGCATTGCGAAATAATGGATTAGAAGAGGTATTTAAACTGTATGGAACCAATGCCGTACTTAATCACATGACCAAATTTACTCTGTAAATTACTCGTACTCTGTAATTTTTTCCGACAAACTAATAATTAAAAAGTTAAAATTTGTAATTTTTATAGTTTCAATACCTCTTCTTATCAATTATTCCGCAACGCCGTACAAAAATAATGCGACAAGGAGAAATTATCGAGGATTGCAACCCCCCCTCTTCAATTGCACTCAGTTGGACAGCTTACAAGTGACGGCATAGTGCTGAATCTTATTACTTTACACTCTTCTATCATCCTACATAGGTCTCCTGGTGGTTCATTTGACCCGTAAATTTTGTTCACGGGCCTGTAGTCTATAAAGCATCGACCTCTTCGTAACAATTTGTAACAAGAGCGTGCGCACTCTGTAACGCTCTATGAAGGATGTTAACCCGTGCTAGAACGGACAACAAATACTATGTTTTTCGGGATTCTCGATACATAAGTTTAAACAGAAGTTGTAGAACAACATATTTTTGGTCAAATATACAGAACACGCCCGGACGGAAAAATTAAACGGATGCAGGCTGATCACAGCAACGATGTGTTTAGCTTATGGTACGATTTCTTACAAAATGCAAAAATCTTGACTTTAGAAATGTTTTTTTAATAATTTTATATCATATAATAATTATTTCCTCTTCAATTACCCGTAAAATGTAATGTGTTTTTTGGAAAATAAAACGTTTCGAAAAGATAAAAACTAAAACCATGGTTATTTGAATTATTCACAATAATTTTGTGAATAAAGTGTGCATACAAAAGTTATAGATTTTTTAATTATTTTAAACTTTCTTATTTTACTTTTTACTTTTTCATAATTTATGACTAGTTTTACCGAAAAGCGGGATAAACAACATTTATTTTAATATTGTTTATCTAGATTTTCGACACTTAAAAGCTGACTAAAAGCAGAGCTGAGGAAGAGGAAGTGGAAGAGGTCCACTTCCCACCCTCAGTTCATTCGTTACTTATTTTTTATTCTTTTTTTTTTAAATGATTCTTCCTTTTACATAAATTAAAAGTATTATTTATTAACATTCTAGTATTATTTTATGTTTTCATAAATGATCGACCCCGGTTTATTAGCCCGCACGCGACACCGCGCGCGGCCCCGGGGTTGGAATATCGTCTATAATCTATCTATAAGTTAGCATAGCGTTTACAAATACGTTTTTGGACATGGCAAAAATAATTACGAAAAAAATTAGTTTTCGCCATTCTCTTTTGAACTATTTTACGGTCTTAATTATTTTCATTTATAGTATATGGTATATATTTCTTGTTTACAATAAAATGACGTGAAGAAATGACGGTCGAACAGAATTACGTTTACCATGAGGCGAGGCCCCACGGTGCGCGGGGCAGACCTCGTACAGCGCTTCACTCTAACAACGCGACACGTGTAAATATACCGGATCTCATTTTAAAATACATTGTTTTAATTTTCGTGAAAGTTCTGATAGGTAACGTGGATAATAATTAATTACAGAAATTACAAACTCGCCGCGCCGTACTCTAATATATAAAAATCAAAACCACGGAAAATAAATAATGCGTTTTTTAATTCGCCAATTTGGAGATTATTTCGGGATAAATAAAACCTGTATATGTAAATATTTTGTTAATCGGAAAAGTCATTGATCGATGTGTGACACAACGTTGTCAGGAAAAGCGTAACATGTGAAGCTTGAAACACGGCCGCGGGCGCAGTGTGCGGCGTGCGGCGCGCGCGCGGCGAGTGAGCGGCGGCGGGGCGGGGGCGCGCGGGCGCGGCACGGGGCGGGCGCGGTACGAGCGCGGGCGCGGGCGGGCGCGGGCGGCCGCGTGCTCGCGTGCTTGACCTGATTCCGCGCGCGTCGTGTAAACAGTGACGTCAGCCCGCGCCCGCGCCCGCTCGCCCGCTCGCCCGCTCGCCCGCGCGCTCAAGGACGAGGCCGAGCGCCGCTGATTCATGACCCCGATACACGAGCGGAGCGCGCGGTGCGAGCGGCGGCGAGCGGCGGCGAGCGGCGGCTAGCGGCGGGCACGCACCTGCGCTCCGCATGAGCCGGTCGAAGGACTGCCCCCAGCTGCGGATCTCCTCCAGCGTGGGCCTGCAACACAAGCGACACATCACTGCGAGCGGCGGCGCGGCGCGGGCTGCACCGCACACGCAGCTAATACAATTACTACATTATAATCGGACACGCAGTGGACGCTATTTCCTGTAATCAGTAAAAGCGTAGTGGCTGCTGCGGCAGTGCTTCAACTCGGAAGGGTCGACTTAACGACGTTGCAAAAAAATTTGAAAGAAAGCCTATCCTAGTCCCAGCTCACGCAGTTCGGTAGAGTTTCAGATTCAAAGTTTTGAAATCGAGAGTCAAGAAGTCAAGAGTGAATAGCGCCGGCGCCGGCGGAGCGGAGGGGTCGGGGGTCGGGGTGCGGGGTTCGGGGTGCGGGGAGCGAGGCGGGACTCACGGCGCGTCTCCGTCGAGCAGCGGGTCCTGCGGGCCGGGCTCGGCGCCCCCCGGCTTCTTGCCGGGCCCGGAGTCCGAGCCGCGGGCCGCCAGGCTGCATCACGCCACGCCACGCAACGCCACACCACGCCACGCCAAGCCACGCCACGCCAAGCCACGCCACGCCACGCCACGCCACGCCACACCACATGTAACACACACAATGACACTGAGCCCCGCGCCGCACCGCTCTCACGCATTACTCATCTCTGCGCAAGTTTCTGTTTCCCTAGTAAGTGTGTCTATCCTATCCAGCGGAAGAACGCCGCTCACCTGATAGGAAACCTTGGGAGGCTCCGACGTTAACGCATTGTTTACACGGTGACACATGTAGGTACGTTTATCCATTTTACTTTTGTTTCTTTGATATTTGGCTGTATATTTCTATTTTTGGCTGTATTCTATTATGGATGAGTTGTGAAGTCTCGTAATTAAGAAGATGGTTGACGCAAGATATCACAATACTATCTTTTTGCATCGTATATAAACGTCGGTTCATATTAAAATTGGGAGATTCCAGCAACACGGCCTGATGTACCAGCGCAGCGACGGCGCTGTTTGTGTTTGAGTGTCGACCTCATTCTGAAGCTCTCGGGAGAGTCTTTGAGAAAGTTTTCTCAGCGCGGCTTGACCTCTCACGTCCACTGACACATTCCCAAATTCCACATTGTAAAGTGGTTCGCCGCTTTGTTTACTGCGGACATTCATTGAATGGAGAACTACAACGAGTGTTGCTTTTGAAGTTCCACTGTTTCGCAGCTTCCTTAGCTTAGCCGACACGACTGTTACCTCTCAAATGGTTCACCAATTCCAGGGTCACGTGTAAATATCCTACTATCCTACTTATTATAAATGTCAATGAATGGATGTTTGGATATTTGGATGTTTGTTGCTCAATCACATCCTAACGTATGAACGGATCAGGCTAAAATTTGGAACACAGATAGATTATAGTCTGGAAGAACACATAGGCTTTTTATGACGAAAAAACAACGGGAACGGGAACTGCGCGGTAACACCGCGGGGCGCTGCTAGTATTTAATGAATGCTAACATATATGTCCATAGTGCCAATTTTTGTACATGAAAAACTTTTATTTTGACAAATACTGAGTTCACAAAGGTTGACTGATAAATCCCATTACAATTACAATATATGTAAATACTTAAATGTCGTAGGATAATTTGATCAAACCGAGTTTTTCAGTAAGTCATTTCACAAGGGGATGTTAACACTAATCTCAATTAATGTTTATTGTTCATTTATGATAGTTTGTTTAATTATAAAATGTCGAAAATCACATTTTGTTATACATATATTATTACTTGGTTAATTTATTATAAATGATTTTAAATTATATTTATTTTTTTAACATTTAAAGGTTTACACTTGACCACCATCTCGCCTGATGTTAAGCGACGATGCGGTCTAAGATGGAGCGTGCTTACCTAAAAGAAACCGATTCACTCTCGATTTGAAGACACCAAGATTATAACCATCGGGAAAAACCCACTCGGGCAACTCATTCCACAGTCTAGACGTTCTTATCACAAAAGTAGAGTCAAACCTCTTTGTTCGTGTCTTTAGAACATCGACCATGAAACGATGCCGCTTCTTCGAGCTACGGGAAGTCCGATAGAAAAAAGGGCTAGGTGGTATTAGATTAGGTGGTATAACCCTGCCATGCCTGTACATATTTGAAGTTATGTGTATTGTAAGGAATAACCCTCATTATTTTCCTCTATTGAGTGACAAAGTAAAACGTAACCGGCGTGATAAGTGTAGACTGCTCATAGACAAATGCAAAAAAAAGATTATGAGTGACAGCATTTTTTGTATGGCTCCTCTTTTATATAATAAGCTGCCAAATGCCATAAAAGAACTTAACATAACAATGTTCAAAAGTAAACTAAAAAAAATGCTTATACACAAATGCTATTATACTGTAACTGAATTTTTAAATGATAAGGAAATTAATTGGAATACTAATATTTTAGACATTGTTTAACATGAAATTTTTACAATTTTTAAACCTTATTCCATTAATATCTCAATAGATATTATTATTCCATTATGAAATTTGACATTCAACTGACATAAGACCAAATAATGATAAATTGTATCATGATGAATTAGTTTGTACTGTATTACATTTTGACATTATTTGAGTATTTACATGAATATTATAATTAACGACATTTTTGATTTTTTGATAATATACATTTATTGCACTTTATACATTCTTTGACAGTCCTCACATGGATGAACTGCAAGATCTACTAATGCAAGACCTTAGACCCTGGATGGACATATTGATCAAACTCAAAAACACAAGACAATATCCTGATGAAACACAAGACGTTGGCGAAATTGTGCTCACCAAACATTTATCTCACACAAATATATATCACAACCAAATAGAAGCCAGAAATGAATCGAAGATGAAGAATCAGATGACATAAATAAAAACCAGAAATTAATAGAAGATGAGGAAGAAGAAGACTTTAATCAGCTGACTATTATTTAAAAATTTTTTTTTTGTTTTTATTTAAAAATTAAGACTAACAAATTGTCTTGCCAGACATATTGCATGCCTCTCGCAGAGGCCAGTTTGTATGGGGCAACTTTTAAAATGTTTGGTATTATCTTATCTTACCTACAAACAGCAATAAAGATTTTTGTATTTGTATATGTATTAGATCATGCAGATCAGATGCACACTCTCCGAAGTGTATCCGATAATAAACCGATAAGCTAGCAATTTTTCGGCGATGTTCAAGACTTTGCAGTCTTTTTCGCACAAGAGTGTTATTGCCTATGAGCCTTTTAGCACGCCTCTCAATCGATTCCAGAGCCTCAAGCTGATACTTTTTTTTTTTTAAATAAAGAGTGACGAGACGAGCATGTCATGTGCCTGATGGTAAGCAAAATGCCTGCCACATAACAGCACAGTGACACGCAGCTATTTTGAAATTACGTTTTCGTTGAATTAGAGTAGACGTCCAGGTGAGATGGCGGTCAAGTTTAAACCTATCAAAGTTAAAAGTTTACGAGTAAAGATGGTGAAACTTCTACGTTTAAAAAACTAAAGTTTCCTGGAAATCATCGTCATAGACGTGAAACGGTGATTTTTGATGATTTGGATATAAGCGCAATCAAAAGTAAAATCCATGCTACTGACAGAAAAGTCTTTTTTTTTAATAACGAGTCACGAGACGAGCAGGACATGTGCCTGATGGTAAGCAACATGCCTGCCACATAACAGCACAGTGACACGCAGCTATTGGAACATGAAGAGTCCGAATCATTACCTAGCACTGCACTGCGCTCGTCACCCAGATAGGTATCTAAGTTGTTATATCTCTAAGCCCTGTAATTTCTCTAGGAATATTTCCCTTCAAATCGAAACACAGTAATGTTTGCAAATTACTGCTTGGCGGTAGAATAACTGGCATAGGTGTGGTTCTTCCCCAGGCGGACTCTGCCAAGAGTCCTACCACTACAAAAAAAATATATAAAATACTAATTGTAGAATTGAAAAATGCGGAAATTGAAAAGATTCAGTGGAGATTGAACGACTTTGTGGATATTATAATAGCTTGGATTTAAATACAAAAAGTGTGGTTAGAAGCGAACAATTTGGATGGTAAGGCATAACATGAATAGCATGAAGACATCATTAAGTATAACGGCATAAATGAAGTTGGTATTTTTGTGAAGTTAACTGACGAAGCTTTTCCATCTACATAATTATAACCCCTGACGATAAACAAAAACAATTTAAACACGTAAATCACAAGCTAATTTTTATGAATGTGATATGAATAAATATTCTTACTGAGATATACAACAGCACGGACTCGGATACGACAAATCATAATGATGTTTCTTCCTCAGACAGTGAGATGTCTCAAATCGTTCCTTTCGACCGTAATAGTAGCCAGCAAAAATAAGTGTTCCCAATGTTATTGTAAAAGTAAAATCAATTAATTGTTTAAATTGTCTTATTATTCACAACCTTACAAATATTGCAGTAGGCATTTTATTAAATAATAAAGTAGCCAAGTACGAGTTGGACTCGCACATGAAGGGTTCCGTGGCAGCAAGTAACATTACATATATACATAGTACACATAGTTCTTGTAGTTCGTTGTAACTTTGATCGAAGTTTCAATAATAGCATAGAATAGACAGATAATAGTGTATTTATGACGTACTAAAAAAAATTACTCATCAGATCGAGTTCAAACTAATTTTCGTTGGTAGTTTACATGGTAATGTACATCATATATTTTTTTTAGATTTTTCACTCTCTTACTTTAGAAGTTAGAGGGGGGGAACACACATTTTACCACTTTGGAAGTGTCTCTCGCGCAAATTATTCAGTGTAGACGAAAATGATTTTAGAAACCTCAATATTATTTTTAAAGACCTATCGATAGACACCCCACACGTGTAGGTTTGATGAAAAAAAATTTTTTGAGTTTCAGTTCTCAGTATGGGGGGCAACCCTAATTTTTCTTTTTTTTGTTCAAATCTTAATGCGGTTCACAGAATACATCTACTTACCAAGTTTCAACAGTGTAGTTCTCATAGTTTCGGCAAAAAGTGGCTGTGACATACGGACGGACAGACAGACAGACAGACAGACAGACATGACGAATCTATAAGGGTTCCGTTTTTACGTTTTACGGAACCCTAAAAATAGCCAAGTATTTCTTACTCATCTGTGGTGGATACAGAGAAAAATAATGCAAGAAGCTTTCTTAGTGGGAAATAAAAGCCTCTTCCGCACCTCTATTTTATTACCGAGTTTACTGACTTCTGAGAGACCGATAACATCGTACTGATTTTTAAGATTATGTTGGTTCCAGTACACGTGAATAAGGCGAGAGGGTTTTATTTTAATACTAGCAGCGCCCCGCAGTGTTACCAGCGTATTTCCCGGTCACGTTAATTTTCATGGATAATACGTAGTCTACATATTTATGTGTTCTTCCACACTATAATCTAAATATAATTTAATTCCAGACTACAACCTCACAAACTCGAACATGTAACGGGGATCGAGATGGTTCACGAGGAACGTCGAACCGACATCTCTCCCGCCGGCGCCGGCGAGTTGTTTGTAAACACTGGTTAGCCCAGTAGGCGGGCGCGCGCTGCGCGGACAGCCAGCGCACGAGCCAGCGGTGAGCGACGTGTAACCGGGGGCGGAGCGCGCCGCGCAGCCACGGCGCGGCCGGGCCGGCGCCGGAACCACGGGGCCGGGCCGGCGCCGGACCCACGGGGCCGGACGAGTCGATGCGGCAATAAAAACAACTCTGTATTACCACACTCTCATCAATTCGGGTTTACGTCGGGACGCGGTACAACGGACGCCAAATTTTCACTTCGACAACTCTGTGAAAAATTCAGGCGTGCCCACAAAACTTTACACATGGTATTCGTTGACCTAAAAAAAGAGGATACGCGATAGGGTACCCCGAGAGAAATACATTCAATTGATACCAGCAATGTACAGTCGATCAAGTACATAACACACGTGCGGTACGTAGCTAGCGAAACCGAAGTTCCAAAAAACTAATTAATTGTGGCAATGGAAATCCGTACAGTGACTTAACAATAATGTACACAAACCTCTTCTCATTACGCCCTGAATTTTACCTTTTCACGGCCCGTGACAACTCTTCTCAAACATCGCTAATAGTGATCAGTGATCACTGAGACTTCGCTGCATTCTAATGACCGTAACGGCTCATATAGCATACCAAATTACACTTGTTTAGATTAGACCGTAAAAACAAAAAAACCGAGTCTGAAGCAGCGATGCCATTGCTACGGCAATTGCCGTGTTTATACGGCAATTGGGGCTGCTTAGCAAAAAAACACGGTACACGGCAGAACTTTCATTGCCGTATCATAAAACACGGCAATCAGAGCAACCTACTATAAATTGAACACAGTAAAAAACACAATCTATAAAAGTATCGGTAATCGACAACACTAGACAAATGACACTTCAAGTGTAGTCGATTATTGGTTACACATCACTAGAACATTAAAGACCAATGTGAAATGTTACCACGTCATTAGTAGGGGCACCCCCGGAACACTGAATTCGGTATTTTCTTTACTCGAAATATTAATTCTTGTTAACGTTGATGTCTTTGATGTGTGAAAATTGAAACCGTGCAAAATGCAATGTGAAAATAGTGATACTGAACAGCCTACTACACCTAAAAAAGGAAAGAAACGAAAGCATGTTGCTCAAAAATATCGTTCACAGTGGGAAAATGATGAAAAATTGTGTGCTTGGATTGAACCCGTTGAAAACGACTTATACGAGGGTCAAACTGAAAGTTCTTAGAACTGGCCACTTATAAACAATATAATAAAAAAATAATTCTATAATTTGAAAATAGAACTCTTTGCCAATATTACTGAGTATATACTTCATTCATTTGTCATTTGTTTTACGATTTGGCGGCAAATTGAAAATTGTCTGTGTCACGTCAACATGAATTTAACACGAGAAAATTTTCGTGCAATGATTTTTTATGACTTTCGATGTCATTTAAGTCAACAAGAAAGTTATGATAGACTACGATTGGCCTTTCACGATGAAGCCCCATCTCGTGCGACTGTTTACAACTGGTTTAATGAGTTTAAACGTGGTCGCACTAATCTCACTGATGATTTACGTGAGGGACGGCCTTCTACGGCGACGACTGAAGATAACATCTGTGTTGTGCGGCGTATGATAGAGACTGACAAAAGAGTGACCTATCAGCAGATTCGGACAAGCTTAGGCATCGGTATGAGTCAAGTGCACAAAATCCTACACGAACATTTAGCGGTCAGGAAGCTTTGCGCCCGGTGGATACCTCATAATTTGACTGAGGCTCAAAAACTCCATCGTGTGGATTGGTGCCGTAAAATGATTGAAAGATTTAACGGAGGTGACTCAAATGCTGTGTTCGACATACTAACAGGTGACGAAAGCTGGATTTACTGTTATGATCCTGAAACCAAAAGACAATCTGCTCAGTGGGTGTTTCCTTTCGAGGAGTTGCCAACTAAAGTGAAGAGAGATCGAAGTGCGGGGAAAAAAATGGTGGCCTCGTTCTTTGGAAGGATAGGTCATTTCGCAACAATTGTGTTAGAGGATCAAAAAACAGTTTCTGCAGAATGGTACACTACCAATTGTTTGCCACTTGTCTTGGAAAAAGTTCGAGAGAAACGACCTCGCAGTAGGATCCTCCTTCACCACGACATCGCCTCATCGCACACCGCCAATCGAACGATCGACTATTTGGCGACATCAAACGTTGAATTACTGGGTCACCCGCCGTATAGCCCCGACCTCGCGCCTTGTGATTTTTATTTATTTTCAAAAATTAAAGAAAAACTTAAAGGAAAGCGGTTTATGAATGCTGAAGAAGCGGTGGCAGCGTATCGCGATGCCATTGAAGAGACCCCTAAGGACGAGTGGGCAAAGTGCTTTTCCCAGTGGTTCCATCGCATGCAGCGGTGTATTGACGTGAGTGGACAATATTTTGAAAAGATATAATAAAACTAATAACTGGCTAATGTAATCAGTTTTTGATTTTCTAAGAACTTTCAGTTTGACCCTCGTATAAGGCAAGATGTAAGGTATGTGACGTCAAATTGAGTTGCGAATTATCAACTATAAAAAGACATGCTGACAATAAACAGCACCAGAAGCTCGCATCAAGTATTAACAAATCAAAATCGATAAGATCTTTTTTTGGTAGCACTTCGACATCAAATGATAATTCAAGTTTGGTAATGGAAGCTGAGATAAAGTTAAGCGCTTTCGTTGCTGAACACAACATTGCATTTAAGGCCATGGATCACTTAAGTGAACTTATGAAGTCCTGTTTCCCAGATTCTCAAATAGCAAATGAGTTAAAATTGAAACGAACCAAATGTACTGCAACAGTGACGAATGTTATTGGCAAACATCATAAGGAGGATCTGATTCAGAAACTAAGAACAGCTAAATTTAGTGTTTTAGTCGATGAGTCTACTGATATTGCATGCACCAAGAATATTTGTATCGTTGTAAAATTTTATGATGAAAGTTTTCACAAAATCGAAACATTTTTGTGGGAATTGGTGCCTCTTTTTAAGAAAGGAGATTTTGATAATAACGCTGGCGGTTGCACTGCGAACGTAATTTACAGTGCTATTATTAAAAGTTTTACCGATCGAGAGATACCTCTGACCAATATTATTGGGTTCGCTTCAGATGGATGTAACGTCATGATGGGCGCACATAACTCTGTGAGCTCTAGACTAAAGACAAATTTTCCAGGCATCAAAATTTTTAAGTGTATTTGTCATTCGATGCACCTTTGCGCTAGTGAAGCCTGCAAGGAATTACCTCGGAGATGTGAAGATCTTGCGAGAAATGTATATGGTTTTTTCAAACATAGCTGTAACAGACAAGCAGAATACATAGAATTTCAAGTATTTACTGACACCAAGATACATAAAATTCTCCATCCCTCACAGACACGTTGGCTCTCATTGCTAGCTGTGGTCAACAGAATTCTGGAGCAATGGGATAGTTTACAATTGTTTTTTACGAAGAAATGGCTAGAAGAACGTATTGTCGCAGCAGAAATGATATTCCATGATTTAAGTGATCCTTTCATGAAGCTGTATTTTCTGTTCTTACAGTGGATACTACCAAAATTCGTAAAATTGAATGAATTTTTTCAAAGCAGTGAACTAAAACTAGTAGAACTAGATGACAAAATGAGGATGACTTTTAAAGAAATATTATACTGCTATCTTAGTAGAGACTATGTCAATCAAACAGATTTTGCGGCAATCGAACCCGAAAACCAAAATCATCAAATTCCCACATTATACTTCGGAGTGAAGGTCTTAAATCAGCTGAACAAGCCTGATATTTCTGGTAAACCAGAACTAGTGCTGGAATTTCAAACAAGGGCGAAAAAATTTCTCATAACTGGTAGTAAAGAACTCCAAAAAAGGTATGATTTCTCTGACACATTACTACCCTTATTAAAATATCTGACCCCTAAAGAAGCAATAAAAGAAGAAACACGTGAAATATTACCATCTCTGATTCCCATAATTAATGAATTAAAAATAATCTGTAAAGATGAAGACACTCATCAGAAAATTGATGATGAATGGCGAATGCTTCCGAATATGATGGGACAATTGAATTTAAAAGATTTGGATGTAATAAAAGTCGATGTCTTTTGGTCACAAATATTGACCCAGCTGAATGATACATGTGAAAACCTGGCCAAATTTGTACTAAATGTCTTGTCACTGCCCCATGCCAATGCCGATTGCGAGAGAATTTTTAGTAGCGTAAATATTATAAAAACGAAATCTCGTAACAAAATGATCACATCCACTATAAATAATACATTGCTTGCCAAACAATACATTCAGTCTAAAGGAAATTGCACAAATTTTAAACCAACTAAAGAAATGCTAAATTACATGAAAGACAGTTCAAAATACAAATTAAAGAAAGAGGAAGAAGAAGAAATAAATTTAAGTGACATAAGATATTTATATTATGATGGTTCTAATGAATAAAACAGCTATTTGTATTTATTTTTGTTTCTTTAACCTTCAAAGTACCTATTATTAAAAGTTTTACCGATCGATTTTATGAAAATATACGAGACACGGCAATTTCTCAAATTTTGCCTCAAAACACGGCAATTCGATATCCAAAACATGGCAGTCATTTTTTTTTAAATGGCATCCCTGGTCTGAAGGTAAAACAAGAGGCGGAGGTGTTGCTGTGTATGTGAGAGATCAATTTAATGGTGTTCCTATCATAGCAAGAAGGAACCATAGATACATATGTGATGTGACACAAAGAAAACCGCATTGTGGGTGAAGTACAGAGCTTCTATGGATGTAAATGGCTATCACAATTTTAGAGTGGTGAACCACAGATGTGTTGCACTATACAGACACCAAAGGATCAGTTATAAATGTAAAATTCTCAGTAAGGGTGATAAAGCTTTCTACTCCCACATGAGACGATGTACTATGTCAAAGTTAGCATTCCTCCGGCAATCAGGAATCACATTGGATACCTTGTTACCCAACCTTGTGAGATAGTTGATGCTTTCGCTGTTGAATTTGGAAAAGCTTATTTAAATGACCTACCCTTGATTTAAGTGTTTATTTAGATTTTCAGTGAGCCTTTGATAGAGCTCCTCGTCAGCGTCTTCTGGTGAAATTAGACCATTATGGCATACGTGGCAAGCTAGTGAAATGGACAGAGAATTACTTGACTGGGAGAACTTTTCAAGTTCGAATCGGGAATTCTCTATCACTGCATAGGAACGTGTCCTGTAGTGTGCCTCAAGGATCAGTAACTGCTCCACAACTTTGAGGTCTACATAACTGATCTAATTGAAACAATCGAAAGTCAATCTGCCTTCTTTCTTTTCTTCAGGAGGATCTAGGTCAAGTGCAAGACTGGACAATGGACTGGGTTGTTAATCCGAATGTTGCAAAGTGTGGGTTCTTACATCTAGGCAAGAATTACCCACTAGTTACCTTTTATCTCAATAGTGTTTTTTTATCTTCAAAAGACCTCGGTGTTAAAATTACGAGTACATCAAATTTCAAATAGGAACAACACATTTCTGCAATTGTAAAAAAAGCAAACTCTTTTCTTTATGTCATTTGTGGATCCTTTCAATCTTCAAACAGTAGAAATATGTCTTAAAATAAATAAAACTTATGTGAGGTCATTACAGGAATATGGTTATCAAGTTTGGAGCCTACTTCAAGAAAGATAGTGATTTACTTGAAACTATGCAAAGAAAGGCGACTAAATTTCCAAAAATATGCTTTTCGACGTTACTCTTACACAGGCAGGTTAAAAGCCATGCGCAATTAATCGAAGAGAGACGGTTACATTGGAAGAGCGTCGGTTACGGGGATACTTGGTCGAAACATTTAATGGGAGTACCACAGGGTTCGTCAGTTTCAAATATTATGTTCTCTCTCCTACTAAACGATCTCCCCGAAGCCGTAAAGGGTGCGGACATATTCATGTATGCAGATGATGTGGCTGCCGTAGTAACAGTTCTTTCAATAGAGGAATTAGAAGATAAATTAAATATTGTAATTAATTGACGGCTTAAACTCGTGGTTTAGTGCCAACGGTTTTATGTTAAATTCGAAAAAGACGCATTTCATTCACTTTTGTCTGTCGGGCCGCCATACAAAACCGTTAATAGCCTCGCTTAGCGGTGTTAGGATTGAGCAGGTACAGAACACTGCATTTTTGGGGTTCGAGATTGATCGCAGCATGACGTGGGAACACTACATCGACAAGATGTGTGCTAAAGTTAGCAGTGCGTGCTTTGCGCTAAGACGAGTATCCCGAGTGGTGTCTGCGGATGTTTCGCGTGCGTGTCATTTCGCCACGGTGCATTCTGGGTTACAGTACGGCGCCGAGCTATACGCGCGCGCTGCCGACTGGGAGCGTGCGTTCCGCGCCCAAAAACGTGCCGTACGTGCCATCGTTGGCGTATCGCAATGCACATCCGTCAGACCGTTTTTCAAAGAACTTGGCATACTTATGTTACCTGCTATCCTGATCTACCAAGTGGCTGTGTATGTCAGAAATAATCTAGAATCATACAATACGCGTGGAGAGAGACATTCTCGTAAAATACGCAACGCGGACAAGCTGGATGTTATACCACACTCTCTCACGAGGTCACGGAAGTTAACTCACATTATGGGACCGGAAGTTTATAACACTCTTCCCAAAATAGTTATATCGCCCCCAAGTTTCGGCAGCTTCAAAAACAGATTAAAGTGCTGGCTTATCAATTAAACTTTTTATAGTTATAGCGAATTTTTAGAGAGTGATGGTAAAGTTCCTATAAAAATGTGAAAAAATTGACATTTATCAGTACAATTATATTTGAAACATATTTGTTATACTCGTATAATGCTTGATTGACAGTTTTCTGTACGATCATTAATAATAATTGTTATTATGATACACTGAAGTGATAATTTCAAACTTTGAAAATGTATACAATTTGTATGCCCTTTCTTTTGTTTAAATTTTTTATTAATCGACGTGTAAATTGTACATTTGTCAATAAAGAACTTTGACTTTGGAATTAATAAACCCTTACATAAGGAACCTGTACAGATTAAATGAGCATAAGAGACAGTCGGCGTCATAAATCCCAGTTGTCCTATGCACCATCACTGACAAACACTGCACATCACATCCTCAGCAACAGAGTGGTGTACAACTGGAACAGGTTTCCCGAGGATGTTATTTCGGCAAAATCATTGATCTCTTGCAGAAACAAACTGGACAAATGCATAGCGAAAGACAATATCGTTGTAACAGACCTAAAATTTTGTTTTTCAACACTGAGATATAGCTACTGAGAATCAGCTAATGCTGCTCCCCTGTTATTCAATAAATACAGTTTGGTGTGACAGTAGGTTTGCACCACAGACTAAGTAGAGAGATACGTTTGCACCAAGCGTCAGCCTTGAAATGAAATGAAAAAATGAAAAAACGTTTATTGTGCCATAAAATTTACATAAAATGAAACACATGATGGACACATGAAAAAGGATATGTGACTATGCGGATATGCGCCTTAAACTCTTATTTGTTCCTCCTGATAATGGAAGACTCTGACATTAGACGTACAGAAGAGAGCACCTTGATGCATGCGTCTTGCCGACGATATCATGCTTGTCGGAGATGAGGTACAAGATCAACTGGAAAAAGTGGGACTAAAAATCAATAGAACCAACAAAGAGTAAGTTTTTTGTGCTTTCGGTGGTTTTTCTTTTTTCTATAAACTTTTTAATTTTACCTTTTTTTTATTGCCTTAAACGGCGTACCAATACCAGCTTGTATGCATTTCAAGTATTTTGAGTTTCGCATCCACAACGACGACAATATAGACCGGGACGTTCAAAACAGGATTCATGCTACATGGACTAAATGGCGACAGGTCACAACTACAACTTGTGACCCGCACATGCCTCTTACGGTGTCCTATTCATTCGCATTATATTTTTTGTCCTATAGTAGGTCCGCATACATGTCATAATATTTTGTGGTCATAATATTAGATGCGCATACTTTTTAATAGCCATACTTGTATGTTTTTTTTTTTTTTTTTTTTTTAACTTCTATAGGTTTACACTTGACCGCCATCTCGCCTGATGTTAAGCGACGATGCGGTCTACGATGGAGCGTGTTTACCTAGATAAAACCGATTCACTCTCGATTTGAAGACACAAAGATTGTAACCATCGGGGAAAACCCACTCAGGCAACGTATTCCACAGCTTAGACGTTCTTATCACAAAAGTAGAGTCGAATCTCTTCGTTCGTGTCTTTGGAACATCAACCATGAAACGATGTCGCTTTTTCGAGCTACGAGCATTCCGATAGAAAAAAGGACAAGGTGGTATCAGATCATGTTGTCATATCATTCCCATGTAATACATTTCATGTACATAATGGTTAAAATTCCTATTGTTCCTAGTCATACTATTGTTTGTTAATATGTTTGAATGAACAAGAAATAGTATGGCTATTTTATTTGAATTTAAATTGAATTTCTATGTAACTAAATCGGACCGGTAAGGTTACTTAAGACCCAGATCCCAGATCCAGATCGGAGCAACCTAACTCAACCTAGACTTGTCGCTACTACCCCTAGAGTGTTTATAAAAAAAGCGGGAGCCAGAAGCTCAAGGGAGGTCCTGGGCTGGCCGTAGAGCTTCTGGCAGGAGCCGACCCGGAGTTAAATCTCAGTGACAGAACCTAATCAGAGTAGTTCGTTTACACAGATAGTTGAAGGGGTAGTTTTAAAATATTTGTTGCAAAATTTCGTTTAAGGAAATGTTAATTTTATAAAAATAACAATTTATGAAACAAAAAATGTACAAAAACAAAATGTTATTCTATATAAGTGAAATGTTTGTCAAATGAGCTAAGTGAAACTCATATCAAAAATGTATACTTAATGCTTACTGCATTTACACCCGTAAACCCTCGTTATACCCAATATGTTGAATATTGTAGTACAGTTTTGTATGTAATGACTTTCCATTTCATATTTGGTTACTTTCCTCTATACATTTATGGCATACAACTTTATGTTCCTCAAAAGTTAGTGCGTTTAAGGTTATGGCTTTTAAATATTAGAAATATAATTATATGAAAAGTAGCCTATGTGTTCTTCCAGACTATAATCTATATGTGTTCCAAATTTCAGCCCGATCAGTTCATACCTTAGGACGTGATTGAGCAACAAACATCCAAATATCCAAACATCCATACATTCACATTTATAATATTAAATAGGATACTAACATTGTGACAAGTGATATTAGGGGCAGTGATATTATGTGCAATGATGTAACTAGTATTAGGCGGTAATTTTGATGACATTAAATTTTAGAGCTAAAGATATTGGTGGACAATTCACACACAACACCACCTTTGGTTCAATCGGATGAAAAACGATTGCATGTAGCGGTATTAGAAGTGCGTACATCAGGGGAAGTATGAAGGTAACACCAGTGACAGAAAGGTTGAAAAGCACTGGGTTGTCGTGGTTTGGGAATATTATGCGTACGGAGAAGACCACATAACCAAAAGAATTATGAATGTAGACGGATGCTGTGGTAGAGGGTGATGTGTGAAAAAGATCATGAACCGGAAAGGAGCAAGATAAGAGTAGACGAATGATGATGAGCGTGAGTGGCGAGCGGGCGCGGAGGTGCAGTTCATTATTTTCCTACGGTACAACATGGTCCGTCTGAATAGAACATACACCATTTTGTACCGTAGGAAAATAACCGAAACGGGATCTACGCGGGCAAGACTGTGCGGCGCCGCCAGTTAACTCCATTTCACTCGGCATATTGTATTATTAGCTGCTCGTCGTGCTGTTACTCGCGCAGTTCCCGTTCCCTTTATTTTTCTCGGTGATAATGAGTTAAAACGGAATATGCATCTTAACTTTCAACCCCTCTTGCAAAAAACCGTTACAAATTTGGTAGTTTAAAGTTTCCAGTTATCTACTTTAGAGTCAAGTCATGGCAAATTTCATTGAAATTGAATCAGTAGTTATGGCGTGATACGAAGCCCCCATACAGACAAATAGAAATGAAAGAAAAAAATACAGTTTTGGAATCAATAGCGATAACAGAGCCCTCGAAAAAAATATCTGAATAAATTCAATGTACAGAATTCGACCTGTTAAGTGTAGATGGAACTGAACCTTTCATGCTCGAGGCCGACACGCATTTGACCGGTTTTTGCAATATACTTTGAATTTGAAAATTCTGTAATTATTAATTTGAGCAGGTAAATGTATCTCTCTGAACAAACCCGCAGTCGAAGTGAAGTAGGAAATAAGCAGATGTGGTGTCATGAGACACCAGCTAGGAACCAAATTCTCTGAGAGAATATTGAAGCAACATAACAGAAGCAACACAATTTGCAAAATTGTATATTATTTATGGTACGATCATCTGCAAAAAAAAGTAGGCAGTATTGGTCACGGGTGCAGTTTTGACGCGTCACTTCCGTTTTATATTTTTCTTACGGATTTAGTCTCACATTGTTTTCAGCTCGGTCGCGCAACAAAATCCCTGTCACCTCCAAGGAAGGAACTTCGTTCCAATAAAATACACTTCGATTTCTCACAAACGTGGTGCAGCTCCCGACCTTCTAGTGACCGGATGTCACTCTCGTGTATGTCTGTACGTCTGTAGTATCTACGATATCTATCTATCTACTATAAATATGTGTTGCCTGGATGAAGAAAGATACATTATATGGTCCTGTTACAACACGAACCGGTGAGTGATAGCAACGCGACGACTGCACGGAACATGGGAGCGGCGCTGCAAGGAGGTCTGAGCGAAGTGGCAGAGGACCGCCCGCCGCGAGGAGCCGCAAGGAGGTCTGAGCGAGGTGGCAGAGGACCGCCCGCCGCGAGGGAGCGCTCTCTCGCAGGGGGCGGACGTACAGCAGTGCCTACTGGATATTAACACTAACGGAGAAGCCAAAGTAACGCGGACGGAACGCGGGCGGACGGACGCGGAAGTGTTCAAACGAGACGAACCGAGGACAGGCGACGGCGGGAGACAATCACGGAACTTCGGCAAGATGAACTCGAGGGGATTGAACACTTTACAACAAGACAGCCGTCGGCCGGGGGGGGGGGCAGAGGAGGGGAGAGCACACACGCGGCAGGCGGTGCCGTGGAGGAACTTAACAAGGATAGAAAGAACTGGGATGGTACGGCTACTGGGATAGCAGCTTGGACAATGGATAGACTGTTAGGGCTTTGCAAGAGAAAGGAAAATAAAGAAGGCAATTTAGCTGAATTATTGTTTAAAGACCTTAACATGGAACCATGCGGAAGAAAACAACATCCAGTGAAATGTAATGATATGAACACGAGGTTTGATGGGAGAGAATGACAGCAGAGACAGTCAAACAAATTAAGGTGGAGCGAGCAGCTCAGTGTCAGTGTCAGAGAACACAACAAGTGTGCGTATTGTGCGAACACAGATAGTACTATTGATATTGACACGGCGAAGTAGAAAGTTTCGAAGATGAATGAGCCGGAGAACATTTCCGCCGCAAGCCTGCAGGGTGTGGAGTTCAATTCCTTCAAACGTGTTTCCAACAAAATATTATGGAGTGAAAAGCAATTAAAGAGTTATACGGCGGAGCTGACAGAACACAGCAACCCTGACACAACCTGCCACACAAAAGCTTTCTGTGAGCTTTTTTATGTTAACTCTAATTTTCGTTAAGGAACAATGTGAACCTTAATTTATTTTGTCTAAATTGACTTATTTATCTTATAAATATAGGTTATTATTACTAAAAGAAAACATCAGTGACATATTTTGATATTGCTGAGGTTCTGATCGGGCTCACTACGAAACGGACCTTCTAGTGTTCGGTTATTCAAATTCAGCCGTCACAGATCGGGAGCTGCGCGCGAAACTTACTTTAAGACCCAATAAATGCGTTACCATAACACAACCAACAAAGAGATATCTACGTTTAGAATATTCCTAGGATGCTTTGACTACACTTTCGTTATTTGAAGTATGATATTTGTATTTTCTGAGTGGATGCTCCCCGTTAGATAGCACCCGGGTGTTTTCACATCACGAGTGAATCGGATTCTTCCAGATTAGTTTAGTTCGCGCTTTATTTTGAAAAGTATCATCGCCAATAGCAGGCGAGGTAGTGATCGAGGACAAGACTATTGTGGCTTAAAAACGTAAACACAGTCTGATGTTAACGCGAAATTACGAAGATATGATAGAGGCCGAGTGCCGGGGGCGGAGAGATAGCGACCCCGGGCCCCGTGGGACGGGGTCCAAGCGGAGCGGACCTGATCGTGGAGCCTCGGCCCGCCCGCGCGCTGCCCGCGCCCCGCCCGGCGCGGCGCGGCGCGGGCGCGGACACACGCTCCGACACTGACGACCGACACATACTGATCTAATCATGATTCTTTGTTACGCGACCAGATGTTTGTTATTCAACACAGATTCACGTCCGAGGGCCTCGCGCCGACCGGCCGCGGGCCGCGGGCTGGCTCCGGCGGCGCTGCAGTCACCGAACGAGACGTGCCGCCGGGGCCTCGCGCGGCGGGGGACACGCCACTTACCACTTAGCCCTGCAACAAACAACGAGGCGGCTGTAGCGGGGCGGAGCGGGGCGCGGGCGGGGCGGGCGGGGCGGGGCGGGGGCACTCACCAGGAGCACGAGCAGCAGCAGCACCAGCACAGGCAGCAGGAGGGCCGGCCGGCGGCGGCGGGCCGGGGCCGGCAGCCGCGCGCCAGCGCTGCCAGGCTGCACATCTGCAACACGAGAGCGGCGTAAGCGCGCGGCGCGGCGCGGCGGCGGCGCCGGCGGCGGCGGAGCGCCGGCACGCGCGCACGTATTTATAGCGCGCCTATATCGGGGCGGGGCGGGGCGCGATCGATGCGCTCACCTGGCGGCGGCGCGCGCAGCTCGCCGGCCACGCCGCGGGCGCTAGCGGGGCCGGCGGCGCGGGCGCGGGCGCGGGGGGCGGCGGCGGGCGCTGCACCGGGCCGGGCCGCGGTCGGGGCGCGACTGACGCGCCGCGGCCGCGCCCCGCCGCCCGCGCGCCGCGCATGCGCGCCGCCGCCCGCCCCACACATGAATGAAACTCCTCGCGAGCGCCGCCGAGCGCCGCGCGCCGCCGGGACCCGAGCGCTATCGATTTTATCCGAGCGGCTCCCGGCCGCGGCCGCGCGCCGCCGCCGCACCGCCGCCGCGCCGCCCCGCGCCGCGCCCGCGCCGCCCCCGCACCGGTACCTGAGCGCCGGTCGCCCGCGAGCGCGCCGCATGGAGCCGGGCCGCGCGCCGGTGCCGGCGGTCCGCGCCGGGTGCAGTGCCGTAGCGCGGCCGGCTGCTACGCGGCCGCTACGAGCGCCGCGCGGCTACGGCCCCGCCCCGCACGCCTCACCCCGCGCTACGGACGAGGGTGCACGGATTAGAGATCACTGGAAAGGAAGCGGTCCGTCTCCTCGACGGCTCTACATTCGCTAACGATACATGTATATCATATTATATTATTATATATTAAGATTGCTAAATTACCGAATCGGGACCAAAATTTTTCGGTGTCGAACCGATAGGACAAATTGCGCTTGGACAATATTCAACAGTTCAGTGATCACGAGTACGATACGTCGATTTCGGCGGGAATTTTTTCTATAATACCCCGGAACTTTGGCTGTAACGGCACCCGACGGTCGGTATCGATCCCGTCGACTAAGCGACAGAATAAAATAAAGGAAAAACAAATTGTAGCGGGATACTCCCCCACGCGGCCAGCGGAGGTTGTGCTTCCTCCCGCGGGCGCGGGGCGGGCGCGGGGCGGGCGCGGGGCGCGGGCGGGCGGAGTGAGAGCTGGAGTGTATGCTGCGTTGTATTCTGATTACTCACGCTGCGTCGCGCCGCCGCCATTGCTCGCGTGTGACGTGGCCGCCGCCGCCTGCAGGCTCCAACACCGCACTCCCAGCGTGCAAGCAAGCGCAGGGGGAGGACCGCAACGTGGGTCATCATTTAGTGGTGGCAATTATCCTAAAAATAAAACAAATTAGTCCTTCAATAATTAGATTGCTAAAAATATTGTAAACGTATTTTTTCTTTTGTTTTATAAACAAACAATGACGAAGATACAGAGCTCTTCGTCATTGTTTGTTGTGGCGTCTCTTGTGGGTACGTAAAAGTAACATCACGACCCCCACTCTAGAAATTTGATCTATTGATATCATTGCCGATTTTTAAGAATTAGACAAAAAAAATACATGCATACAAAAAGATATACATATGTGATACAAAAAGTTCTAGGTAGGGACTAGATGGTTTATTTTTGACCCAGTCGTCAGTCTAGTATTAATGGATGTAAAAAGAAAATTATTTTATTTTCCCTAAATTAAAACAAAAATATTAAGTGATACAAAGAATCAAGATGAGTGAAAACACTAAATCTAAAAGCAATTTTAACTGGTAGAAACAGCTTGCAATGGGCCTCACGAAAAACTGTCTAAATGGGTTCAGTAATCCGTAATAAGAGTCGTCCCGGCCCGGCAGGGTTGTGCTGGACGTACCACTTGTTTTTTTATTCTTATGTATTTAAAGGAGTTTGGATTATGTCATTCCCATACCAACTACTACTAGGTTAAACCAAAGGATGAAACAACAAAAATAGTTGAACCTAAAATCAGGTAATTATGCTCCTAAGCATAAAAAAGCGCCCCCTCCAAAGAGGAAAAGTAAAGCTGCAGCAGCTTTGTGGCTTCCTCTGATGATGGTGAAGCCAACGTGTCATTACACTCTCCGACATTAGTGTTTTATTCAAAGAAACTCTGACGGAGCACTTTGTTTCGGACGCACTCCGTCAAAACGTATTGGACATCCTCTATCACGTAATTTTCTGAACACAGGGGTTTCTGATAGTCCCATTAAGTATTTAAACTAATTTGACATATTTAATATACATATTTGATACATAATTTAATGCCTCAAATATTTCTATAAACTCACTGACACATAATACATAATTGAGATATTGGATTCTATTTAAATCTAGCAGTGAATCCTGCTTTCGGAAAAAATCTAACCTTGCCGAATATCGTCCTTTACCTATTCTTCCGTTCCTGTCCAAAGTTCTTGAGCGTCTTGTCCACTCACAGGTGTCTACATTCCTCAACAAGCTAGATCTCTTCAACCCTCTTTAATCCGTCCTGGGCATAGTACTGTGTCTGGTATTATTAAGATCACCGACGACATCGTTGATTAAGCTGTTCTCAGTTTTAATAGAATTGTCTCAGACGCAATGACCAAACACACAAATAAGCATAGAGTCAGTCGTTCAAAGTTGACCTTAAAACCTTGGTTCACCCCTAGGTTAATAAGATGTATGAAACATAGAGACGTAATGCACTTAAGACTAAGGCGTTTAACGATATACTTAAAACTGCCTATTTACGTTACAGAATTTTTTGTAACAATCTATTGTGTAAACTTAAAGTTCAATATGACAATTCTCAATTATCAGAGCATCACAGAGACTCTAAGAACCTGTGGAGAGCTATAACAAATGTCTGTAATTTACCTGGTAGAAAATCCTGTGCTGATGACCTGCTAAGCGGGAAATCAAATCCTCAACAGGTAATAGACTCTTGCAACAAACATTTTGCAAACGCTGGTGCTAATTTAGCGTCTAAGATTTTGGACAATCAAAACACCACGCATAACACACTGTGTCAACGAGTTTTGTCTGATTGCAATATGCCAACTCTTACTTTTTAACTCCCACTGATTGCGTGGAAGTTCGCGATATTATTCAGGAGCTCAAACCATCTAGTACTTCAGGTAGTGATTGTATAACGCCTCTGATGCTCCGGTATGCCAAACAGGTTTTTTTAGTGCCTCTAACACACACTTTTCATACGTGTCCATTAAAATAGTCCAATCAGGTGCTGAACCCAGGATTGAGTAAGGCTTGTTCTTGGAGTTTGAAGTTGAGCCTTCTTTTACAAAGTTAATTTGTCTTTTGTTTGTCGTCAATCCCTTTTGGGCTCTAGCTACCGAAAGGCTTACGGCAGTGCACCCTCACTCGCTCAAGGTCGCGCGATTTTAGCCTACCGCTAGACCGTTCCTTCCAGGAGGTCTACCGCCTAACGAAAAACGCTTTGACGCTCTGACGCTTTGATATTGATGTCTCTTTTCTTCTCGCTTGAAATGAAAGAGACGGCAATGCCAAAGCGTAAAAGCGTTATTCGTTAGGCGGTAGAAGCGCTGGAAACAAGTGACAGTCGGTTGTGGGACGCACGGCTGAGCGCTCGCGCAAAACGTTTCGAGTTACGCGTTAGAAAGAGCGCAAATTTTTATTTGAAAATCGCGACAGGTATTGCGAGCTGAATTGAACTTTGTTGTGTCCCAGCAAGAATCGCTATTTATATAATTGTTTTTGGTAAGTGTGGCTTCTGTACTAATATTTATTCTGTGCTTACGGCTTCACGTATGATTTCAAGTACTCTGTCATGGCGCTGTAAGTAATGACCCCTATTAACACGTTTGCTGCATTATGAGGTCGAAAACGCCACATGCGTAGCTTCTCGCAGGTGCGGTAGTCAAAATCGTGTTCTTTCACTCTGTGCGGGGGGCGACTATATTAACATTTATATGAGTATAACAGAGACAAATATATGAAATTGCTTCTCGTGCAAAGCCTAGCCTAAGAGTGAAGTTAAAACTAAATGAGGTTTAAAAGGCCTCAAACGCACTGAGTATTAATTAGTTTCGTACAGTGCGAAGTAAGGTCTAATCTGCCTCAAAATTGTAGGCCTCACAGCCGCACGGAGTGAGGTGCGGGCAGCAAGGCGCCTGCGTATTCTAACATAGTGACGTGATATAAAGTATCGATACGAAAGCATGCTGCAAGTTGATGCACTCGCTAATACACATTGCTACATGTTAACGACTATTAGTCTAACAAGTCAATATTGTATAGAAATTAGTAAATGTGCTCAGTAATTTTCAGGGACAGATTTTTTATTACATTTATTAATATGTTGTTTTTGCGACTTATAAATTGATACTGGGGATAAGTTTTATAAAATTCCCCAAATATATGTTGAATTCTCGATTTTAACAAGTGTTTTGTCCTAGAAAAATTATGATAATTGATAAATCTATGATACCGTGGCGCGGACGACTTAAATTGTGCCAATACATAAAAAATAAATCACATACATATACATATATCAAATAAATTGTATGTATCCTTTTTGGTGTGAACAATAAAGAATTTTCATTCATTCATTCATTCATATATCGAACTATCGAGTCGAACTATAATTATAAATCGTATACTCCTGAAAGATACTCGTATACTACACTTATTTATAGAGACAAAGAAAGCTATCATCTCGAGCAAGATTTTGAGTTTTGAGAATAATTAAAGGGTCGTATTGTTCTTCCTGACAACTTCAACGAAATTGACGAAATGGTCAACGAAAGAGCTGTGTAGGTTGCTACGATAAATTAAGACTTGTGTAAAAAGTAGTTAGGAAGCAAAAACAAAACAAATATTGTTCGTGTATTTCGTGTCCAATTCGTAAAAAATATTTCTACTTGACCGGTTGTAATAAAAACATATTAATCAATCTTATTACATAAATTATTTTAATATCGCAACTGCAACTCTCTCTATTCACAACACTAGTCGAGACACTAATAGAACTTTATTTCAATGCGATGTGAGGCAGAACAGATGTCATATATATAATTTTCATTTACTCAATACCTAAATGTCATAACTGTGGGCGAAGCTGGATTCCACTTTAACAACTCTTTAAATTAATATTGCTAAATTTTCAAGCAATTACTCTTATAAATGAACATAATATTTAAGGTATTCTTAGAAACAATTTTGTGAGGCACAAAAGGTCCCATACGCACTGCAAGGAAGGTCAATTTTGCCTCGAAAAGACCTCATACGCACTAGTTGAAAGTCTACGAAAAATGGCCCCGCAGCAAAGGTGTTAAGGAGCACCTTGCATCCCACCAATATGTGCCTTGCTGTATATATATTATCGCCTCACCACAAGTATAGCAAAGGCAGGAGACCAGTCATATAGCACGGTGCGCCACTTCAGAGCTAATGGGATACAAAATTCACCTATGGTTAACTTCACTCACTTTGCATCACAATCAAACTTAGGTACTTAATTTATAAAATTCAATAAATATCATAATAGCCTTTTATCTAATTTCGCAAAATGTCTAAAACATGCCCCACTGTTGTTACTTCACCTTGAATTAATTCCAGCTGGGCTTCTTGGATAAGTTCGTCCTTTAACATAGTTTTGTTGGCTCTTTTACTTTTACTTTTTATTGCATTTGCCTGTTTTATGTCATTTTTAAAAGAATATAATGAAGCGTCTTACTTCAAAAGCTTCAAGACCTTAACAAAACCGACCATCCGCGAACCGTAAAAATATAACATGTTATCAATTACCATAATAGTTTGCCTAACCTTGGTGGAGGATTACATTAAAACTTAATAAAATAGAAAAATAAACACAAAATAAACCTTAACCTTTAACAACAATATATCCAATAGGCCAGTGGCAATACACAAATCTTTGACACTGGTCTTTTAATTACACCGCCTTTAGCTTTTATAGACAGAACACGTGTAATGTGATTTATACCGGGGTGCTTTGCAACCACTCTGCCAAGCAGCCATCTACATGGGGGTAGGTCTTCCTCTTTTACCAGTACCACGTCACCAAGCCCAGGTTCTGGGTTCTGGTATGACCACCTATAACGGTGCAAGAATTTTGTAAGGTACTCATGGTACCACCTCCTCCAAAAGTCCTGCAACATTGTTGGGGTCAATTGCCATCGTCGCAATCCTGAAAGGTTTGCAGCTTTATGATTTTGATCTGGTGCCGTTAAGAGCGGCCCACCCACTAGAAAATGGCCCGGGGTCAAAGCGTCGACACCATCAGAATCTGAGTCAAGACGCGCCAATTGTCTCGAATTTAGGCAGGCTTCAATTTGAGCCAAAACTGTTGCGAGCTCTTCGTAGGTAAGTGTATTCTCTCCGATTGTTCTTTTTAGGTGAAATTTTGTAGATTAAATCCCTGCCTCTCAAAAACCACCGAAAATAGGTGAGTGGGGGGGATAAAGTGCTACATAGTGCCGTTCGTAGCTAAGACCTCTGAAATTTCTGCTAAAAATACAGACTTTTCGGCCGCAAATAATTCTTTAAGTTCTCGCGATGCTCCAACAAAGTTGGTCCCGTTGTCACTCCATAGATCCGTGCAGTGACCTCGACGTGCAACAAACCTCTTGAAGGCCGCCAAGAATCCTTGGGTGGTCAAATCACTGACAACCTTCAAATGCACTACTCAAATAGCCATACAAATAAAGAGGCATATGTAGCCCTTGTAGGAGAGATGACCGCGCCCTTTTGTCGTCCTAACATTGATGGGACCTGCATAATCTACACCGCTGGATTCAAAAGCTCTTCCGGGTGTAACTCTTGCAGTCGGCAGCTGTCCCATAAGTGGTTGGGATGTTTTGGCTTTAAATCTTACGCAGGTAACAGATTTATGTACACATGCTTTAACCAAAGACTTGACTCCAAATACAAAATATTTGGTGCCCAAATATGTTAGCATCAGCTGAATTCCTCCGCGAAGAGTCCTCGCATGTGCGTCTTTGATAATTAAGTCAGTCAGTGCAGACTTCTTCGGTAACAATATTGGATGCTTAGCATCATCCTTGAGCGTCGATTTCTCTAATCGTCCTCCGACTCTTAGCAAACCGTCGCCGTTCATAAAGGGATTTAACAAACTTAGCGGTCCCTTTACCTTGCCCCACTACCCTTGGGTTCTGAATGTGCTCATCTCTAATCTGAACATATGTTGACCCAGCTTTATGCATACTTGTAGAGCCTGAGATAATTATTTTGATGACATAAGTGCCACGTCGTTCCTGTCGTCGTTGGCATCAACAGGTTGAGAAACCGTCGGCAGGAGGCTATAACTCTTGCCAACTTTGTTAATGACGAGTATCTCTCCAAAATTTCTAACTCAGGTTCTTTATTTTTTGACACTGCCAGAAGAACCTTAATCTCTTCCATTCGTGTTTCAATATTTGTGGGTTTGTGATATTGAACGTATTTTTTCCAAAACATACCATTCCATTTCCACACCATTCAACCATAACTTATTGCTGAGTAGTTCCGTGGGCGTTATCCCTCTGGATGCGCAGTCACAGCGGGATTTTGGCCCGAGGAAACGTCGCACTACTAATTCAATAAAGGCGTAACTTTAAAACACCAACTTTTCAGGAGAGCAAAAAAACGCTTAGTTTTGTTAATAACTTTTTGTGTACTGCATGGATCTCTATGTATCCTACATGAAATTATAGTTTAAAACTGGATGCTTAAACAACAATACATTGCGTTTTGATAAAATTCGTTGGGAATATTTTTTTTCACAAATAAAGTGATTACGTATTTATTGAATTACACAAAGAAATTAACAATCACGCGTATCTATAAAACTGTCTTTTTTTCAACAAACAAATAGAAAAACAGTAAATCTTAATTGCGTTTACGCCTTTGTTGCACGTGATTGGATTTTTTAAATGATAGTTCTTTGGTAATCACGCCTTTGTTGCTAGTCATATTATTTGTTTTTTTTACGTTAATAGAAATTAGAAATAGGTATTTAATGCAAAGAGATGTAACGAATCGTTTTTTGCGTAAGTGACGTACCACTTTTTTGCATTAAGAAACCTTTTTGGAAAACATACTTATTTTAATATATTTTCAAATTCCTGAAAACAAAATACTGTTTAATAACTTATCATCATCATCATCATCAGCCGCAAGACGTCCACTGTTGAACATAGGCCTCCCCCCTAGATTTCCACAACGAACGGTCCTGCGCAACCTGCAACCAGCGGTTTCCAGCGACCTTTGTGAGGTCATCTGTCCATCTAGTGGGAGGCCGTCCAACACTGCGTCTTCCGGTTCGTGGTCGCCACTCGAGAACCTTTCTTCCCCATCGGTTGTCAGTTCTGCGAGCGATGTGGCCTAATAATAACTTCTAATTCCGTGCAATTTATGTACAGTTTAAAACTGAACCTTAGACTATTTACAAAAACGTGGTTATCTGTCTTTTAGATAAAACAAATTTTATTTCAAAATCCACGGTATGCGTTTAACATTATTTTCGTATAACTTAATCACAGATTTGTATTGAGGCCCATTTTCTACGGCATTTAAAATGAAACAACGTAATATTAACAGAGACCAATCAAAGTATAGAAAAAGAGATTAAAACTTCTATAAAATGTAATTAACAGACACGTAAAAACGTGTATGGTTTTTTGTTATTAACATTAATAAACAGAAATTAAACATCTTACCTAGGTAATAACTTAACAATTTAAGCTTAATGTAAACATAATTGAAACAAAGAAAAGATTACCTCTAAAATAAACATGCAAATCAAACCCCTTCATAGATTTATTGTTAAAAAAAATGTTTAAATAACGCTAGGTTCTGATTCAAATTTAAAAAAATATATTACCCGGATGACTATTTGACTCTTGTAGTTCTTTTATTTTACTCAAAAAAAACTATGTAACCTGTTTCGTCACTGGGCCAGTTTTTCGCATTATCCATAAGTAAAGAATTTGAAGTCATAGAAATGCTCCCTTATCATTTGTTTAACAATATACTTATATCCGTCGCAGACTTTAGCAGTTCTTACTAAGGCATACATTTCATCGGGCGAAAAAAGCACCTGGCGTTTTTTATTGTTTCCAACACTCAAATCATCCTCAATCCTCAACTCAACATTTTGGGTGTGACCCTCCTGTAAGAACCGATTCTTTTAAAATCCAAAGCCTTTGCCGCATGGAAAACTTAGAAAACATATAGCAATTATCTGAGTTCAGGGAAACTTGTTGCATTTTTATTTTGTAGAAATATTCATATAAGTACAGCTAGCAATTTTCTATCAATGCCGGAGTCCCTCAAGGGTAAGTGCTCTCTGCGACTCTCTTTCTACTACATATCGACGATTTGTTGGATTACGGTATCTTCGGATGCACAGATGACAACACCGCAGATGATAACACATATCTGTCGCAAAAACTCCAAAATTTAAAAAATCCATTTCGTTAGTTTCTCTATGAGCAATTTGGGCATACTACATTAAGCAATAGCCTTTCTTACAGTCATTTTAGTTATAATAAATATGTTTTCAGTCTTCTAATAAATGCTGCTTTTCTTCTTATTTTCATATTTTTTGAACAGAAAAATACTAACTTAGTATTAGAAATATGAATCGACAGTAACCTCGTTACCTGCTTTAATATTTTAATAATCCGAGTTATCCTTAATTCATTCAGCATAAAACTCTTTTTTGCCATTTTCTCTTGGTATTTTCTTTCACATACGAATCAAATTTTACAGCAATTTTGATTTATTTATGCTTACGAACCAAAATGTTTTTTACAGCATGACCAACAAGAACGTATTTAAAAGTGTATTATAAAAAGCTGAAAAATAAATCCCACAACAAAGGCGTAAGTGTACAAACCTATAAAATATTGGTGTAATCCCGCAGCAAGACACACTCGTTAAAAAATACTGTCTTATTGGTAGTAATGATAATGATAATACCTTAGAGTAACTATGTTTACCCCATTAGTGCTATGCACGAAGTATACATTTTCGGGAAGTATTTTTTCGTTTTTTTTTACAATTTTGTCATTTTTGGAGATAAAATTACGAAAAAAATTGAGAATATGTCGCATTATGCTCTATTGAAAAATCAAATAATAAAAAACCACGTAGGTAGATTCACGCCTTTTGTTTGTTTGCCAACGACACGGGTGACTATTTATCCATGCCAGAACCACCGCAGAATCTGTCCATGCCCGAATATTTGTCCTGTCCGTGATCTTTACAGTTTCAGCTACTTCCACCAATAGTCGAGTCACGAGAACCGCTCCACATATCCGCGCGAGATGGAAATTTATTTGATGGGTGCCACCTTAGTTTTTGCAGTAACCAACGCCACACGAACTGTACCTGCTTCATCAACTCGTCTCAAGTAAACCGCTGCCGAGTATGCTAACTTTGACGCGTCAGAAAGGCCATGAAGTTCAACGAATGAATTATTTCGATTAGTTCCGAGCCTTCGAGGTATGTTCAACTGCGTTAAAACATGTAGCTCATTACGGTAAGTATTCCACTATTTTAGTAATTTAACCGAAACTTCCTCATCCCATCCTATTCCCGATATCCACAGCTTCTGGATTATTATTTTTGCTACAATCATACAAGGTGCCGCCCACCCTAGTGGGTCATACAGTCATGAAATATGTGATATAATTTTCCTTTTTGTTACAGGTTCAGGTTCGAGATCCAGAGGAGTCACCGAGTAGTGGAAACCATCTGTTCATCTGTGTTCCGGCATGAACCCTGGTGACGACACCATATCAAGCTGCATCGCAGCTCCTATCCAGCTGTAATGAGCCCTGACTCTCTGAATCCATGCAGTTGCCAGCTTATCCAGAGAGTCTCATCTATATCTTGTCTGTATCTTGTGATGTTTTTTTTTTGAGGATTTGAATTTGTATACGGCATCGGTGAACATTACTAATTATTACGGCTATTTCTTGTCTTACTGTGATTTTATTGAAAGCCATAACGTGCCCAATGCCAATGGGAGAATGCTTGACGTGGTATTGATACGGAAATGCGCGGATGTCGACGTTAACGTGAAAGCTACAAGCAATATAGTTAAAATTGACTGTCATCATCCTCCCCTTGACATTGGGGTTGAAATTGCTCATTCTCGCCGTGCAGAACGCATTGAGCCCACTAATATTGATCCCAATACGGATTGGGATTTTAAGAAATGTAACAGAAGTCTGTTGTTTGAGATGCTGTCGCAAGTGTCATGGGATGATTTGTGCGAGCTCGATGATGTCTGTGTGTGCGCGAATACTTTTTATGACATTATATACGAAATATTCCATTCTTGTGTTCCCAAAAAGCATAGAAACGGTGTTGGTCGTGGATCGTGATATCCTGTGTGGCTTACCAAGGAAATTATTGACGATGTGAAACTCAAACTTGCGCTTCATCGGAACTGGAAGCGCACCAGCGATAAGGAATCGTACAAATTGTTTTCCAACTCAAGGGCGGAGCTTAAAACCAAAGTATCAGAGGCTTACAGGGCATACATAGTTGAGATCGAAAGCAATATAAGGGTGAATCCCCAGGGTTTCTGGTGGCATGTTTCTAGCTTGCGATCCAAGGGTGGGTTTGAACTAACAGTTGTTTACAAAGACGTTTAGTTTAGTGGTAAGGAAGCATCTGAAGCTTTCGCAGAGTTTTTTTCCAGCGTATTCTTAACTAAGATCCCCGATTTGAATGCGTCTGGAGCAACTGTGAGAGACTTGTCTTCTGTAGGTATTTCTATAGACATACCACGTATAACTGTTAGCGACGTGGTTAAAGGGATTGGAAAGTTGGGATCTGGCAGCTCTATTGGGCCGGATTATATACCACCCTGGTTCATGAAACAAGCAAATACCCTGCTTGCGTATCCATTATGTCACTTATTTAATCTTGCTCTCAGGTGTGGAGTCTACCCTGTGCAGTGGAAGCTCTCGCGTGTCATTCCAATCCCTAAAAGCTCGAACAAAACGGCTGTTGAGGATTTTCGTCCTATTGCGGTGTTGCCAACTGTAGCGAAGGTTTTTGAGCGTATACTGCATAGTGACCTGTTTGGCCAAATGTAACCATTTCTATGTGAGGAGCAGCATGGGTTCAGGAAAATGAGATCCGTAAATACTAATCTTTTGACACTGGTCGATGACATTTCGTTGAGTTTGGACCAGGGATTACAGGTCGACGTAGTGTATTTTGACTTCCAGAAGGCGTTTGATAGGGTAAACCATGATTTACTACTAGAGAAGCTTAGTCGATTAGGACTCACTCCAAATTATCTCCATTTCATCGCTGACTACCTACGGAATCGCCAACAATTTGTTAGGTTAGGCATTTATGACTCCCTGCCCTATCATACGCGTTCTGGAGTAAGTCAAGGATCGATACTTGGACCCCTGTTCTTCACGATTATGGTTAATGACCTTCCAGATGTATTTCGGAATTCGAAATGTTTGTTGTATGCCGATGACCTAAAACTGTACAAAGTTGTAAAAGCTGAAGGCGATTGTATGGAGCTCCAGGAAGACATAAATAGTATGCTTGGATGGAGCTTGAACAATGGTATGGGCGTTAATTGGACTAAATGCTACGTGATGACCTTTGGGCGAATGCGACGGCCAATTGACTTCCAATACAAATTGGGACAGAACGTGATATCACGTGTGACGTCGATGAAGGATTTGGGCGTCGCATTTGATCAGAGGCTCACGTTTCATGAGCATATTGCCATGGTGGCAAAAGAGTCATACAAACGGCTGGGGTTTGTGCTCCGAAACTCTCGAGAATTCCAAAATATCGAGGTTATTAGGCTCATATTTAGTGCCTTGGTCAGAAGTAAGTTAGAGGCTAGTGCATGTATCTGGCATCCGCACGAGGATAAGTATACCCTTATGTTGGAAAAGATTCAGAAGGCGTTTCTAAGATATCTGTATAAGCGTAAGTTTGGTTACTACCCTTACATGTACCCTACTGAGTTCCTGCATGGTACACTGGGTTATAATTCCTTGGAAGTGAGGAGGGCTCACGGCCAGGTGGAGACCATGTGTAAAATCCTTCGGGGTAAGATTGATGCACCTAAAATTAATGAACAGCTGTGTCACCTTTATGTGCCCGACAACTACCTTCGGGCCAGAAAACATAAACTGTTTGCTGAGCCGAGGTGTAGAACCGTCGCGCGCCAGGCCTCACCGATACCGTGGTCCCTCGCCGCATTGAATTCTCTGCTCGATGCGGCACCTGACGTAGATTTATTAGCAGGTCCGTGGAGAGACATTATGAGGGCTTAATATTTTGTGAAAAGACATTAGTTAGGCAATCAAGTATTTTTAGATGACATGTGAGTTTGCAACTGTTGACATAGAATTGTAAGTATTACTGACATTGGGTTTAATATTGTGGAGTATTTTTTTTATTATGTGACATTATTAATATTTTTATTTTATGTTTTCTTTGGTGTAATAATTATCGAATGTTGTTGAGTACAGTGGCCTTGTGGCTAAGTGGTTAGTAGCTCTGACTGCGAAGCCGAGGGTCGTGGGTTCGATCCCCACCCAGTGCAAATATTTGTGTGATGAATTCAAATGTTTGCACTGTGTCTGGGTGTTTCTATGTATAATAAATATGTATTTAAAACTATATAAGTATTATATCAGCTATCTGGCCGCCATCACACAAGCTTTGCTTAGTTTGGGGTCAAACGGTGTTGTGTGTGAATTGTCCACCAATATTTATTTATTTATTATTTATTATAGTTGTATAGTATTTATGCCAGAAATACCGTCTCGGGGCCCATCAGCGAGAATTAAACATTATTATTTTGCAGCTATACCGATTTTAATATTTACCCCCTAATTGCAAACAAAGTACCGAAAAGAAATCACTTACGTAGGGTTCCCGGCGTCGTCCAAAGCCCTGTTTGGTTATTAGGAATAGGGAACGGAACACGGGAATAAGGTAACCAAACCAGACGATATCGAGGCGATCTCCCGCCCCAGAACGATCCTGCGTTCTAGAAGCGGCCAATCCAGCAGCCACTTCACAATTAATAGTCCAGCACTAATCCAGTAGTCACAATTAATGTTAATAACGTGTTCCCGCACAATATTAAAGCTTTTATCCCGAAAAATTCATGTCATTGTCGTTCCCGCGACCAGAGAGAAAAATACAAGGAGTGGCTCGAACGTACCGGCGAAACGAGACCACGTACAAGTGACAGCCGGCTGTCAACCATAGATCCGCTATATTTCGCGGCCGATATAATGTTGCCCGATTATACGGAACAAAACCCCCGACCAATTGAACTCCAGCTCAATTTTAGAAACCAGTATTTAGCAGTATCCGGACCCCAAATAAAAACGAAATTCCCAACTTTGACCCGAAAGTGGAAATCAAACCAAAAAAAAACTTAGTAATAAAATAAAATTAAATTTTAACCTTGACAAATACGTATATCTAATAAAGAGGCAAGCGGGCCAGAGAGGACACCGCGCGCTGAAGTCTGGAACCAGAAACCAGAATCTCCGCCACGCGGAGTGTGCCATCAGTACCAGATATCAATTTTAAAATACGTCCCCTACGCCAGAGTAGGGGGGCCAAATTTGCCTCTTTTAATAATACTAAGTCCCCTTCCCGAGGGGCCTCCGTCCTATCTGTCCATTTTACCCGTTGTTGCAACAGATGCAAGTACTCGGCCGACCAGCGCCTCCAGAAGTCTTGACTTATTTGCTGCAATAACTGAAAACGGGACAGGCGTCCGGGGCGCTCATCCTTCCAGGGATACTCCGGCAACGCGGTTAAAGGCTGACCGATCAAGAAGTGACCCGGCGTCAAGACTTCTAGATCGTTAGGGTCAGGCGAGATTGGACAGAGAGGACGGGAATTAAGCACTGCCTCCACGCGGCATAGTACCGTGACTAACTCTTCCCAAGTTAACACGGTCTCCCCGATGACACGGCGGAGATGGGTTTTAGCAGACTTCACCGCAGCCTCAAAAATTCCTCCCCAGTGAGGACAGGCCGGCACACTAAATTGCCAGCTGATTCCCCGCTGGGCGAGAGCCAGACTTAAACTATTATTACCAGAATTTAAAAAAATATTAACTTCGCGTAAATAATTCGCCGCCCCTTGATAATTTGTGCCATTGTCCGAACGTATTAAAGAGGGTACTCCTCTTCGCGCTACAAAGCGATCCAGCGCCGCGACAAAGGCCTCCGTAGACAGCGCAGAGACCAGCTCCAGGTGGACTGCTTTGGTGGCCAAACACACAAAGACGCACAGGTAGGCTTTAACGACCTTGGCGTTACGCAACGTCGATGACTTGACCGAGAAGGGCCCAGCGAAGTCCGTTCCGACCCCGTCGAACGGCCTCGAGGGAGAAATCCTATCCGGAGGAAGATCTCCCATCATGGGCTGCATGGTAGACGCCTTGAGCCTATAACAAGGGACACATCTAAACAGCACCTTTCGGACCGCCCTGCGAGCCGACAAGATTCAGAATTCACGCTGCAACACAGCGAGAAGCGCGCCACATCCAGCGTGCGCGTTACCGATATGCCGATCGGAGATCAGCAGGTCCACCAGAGGACCTCCTTTAGGTAGCAACAGGGGGTGCCTGCTGCCGTACGGCAGGTTGGCTTTCCGGAGCCGACCTCCTACGCGCAGAAGACCATCCTGATCTGTGAAAGGGTTCAACTTGGCGACCGCACCCTTCAAGCGAGCGCGTCCGCAGCGCAGCGCCTCAAGTTCCGTCGGAAACCTCTCACCCTGCACCAGCCGAATGAGGTGCAGCAAGGAACTCCGACGCTCCTCCACAGTGGCGATCTGGTCACTCCTCCTCTGACGAGGGTGACGACAGTTGTGGATGAAGCGTTTGAGATTGACGTGGCCTCCAGCGTCAACTGTACGTAAGTACACAGATGCGGCATAACCCAGCTCGGACGCATCACAGAACCCGTGCAGGCTGATCCGGCTACAGCCTGGTGGCAGAATGCGCCGGGGCAACGCCACTCGATTGACCGTTTCGAGGTCAGATATTAAACGAAGCCAAATGTTAAGCGAGTCTCCAACCAGGGGGTCGTCCCATGAGACCTTCAGAGTCCAAAGTCGCTGTAACAGACACTTGGCTGCGAACAGAACCGGACTGATCCAACCGTTTGGATCAAACATCCTGGCGATGGTGGACAAAACCGTCCGTTTTGTCCACGCGCGTGTGGCTTCCAGTGCCACCCGAAAGGTGAAGATGTCAGCAACCGGTTGATACTGCATGCCCAGAACCGCAATCCCGTGCGGATCGTCACCTTCCTCGAAGAGCCCCGGATCCTGCTGGTGATCGTCCGGGATACCAGCCAGGACGTTGGGGTCGTTAGAGAGCCATTTCCGAAGCTCATAGCCTCCAGATGCGAGAAGCTCTGTAAGCTCATCCCGGAGCAACAGAGCTTCCTCCACCGTCTGCGCACCAGTGCAAACGTCGTCCACGTACAGGTCGCGTTCCAGAACTGCGGCTGCACGTGGGTACCGAGCCCGTTCTTGCTCCGCCAACTCCAGCAGTGAGCGGATCGCAATGAAGGGGCTTGATCTCAACCCATAGGTGTTGGTGTTCAACTCATACACCATCATAGGGTCCTGAGGACTTTCCCGCCAGAGGATCAACTGGAACCTCCTGTCCTCGGGGTGTATGACCGTTTGTCGGAACATCATACGGATGTCCGCTCCCAACACCACCTGATGCCTACGGAAATTCAGGATGATGTCTACAATATCCCGATGTAGCTTCGGTCCAGCGTGGAGGCACTGGTTCAGTGACACTCCTGTCGAAGTCGGAGCGGATCCATCGAACACCGTCCTGAGTTTGCCTGTCGACGCTTTCAAAACAGCGTGATGAGGCAAAAAGTAGTGGTCCATGGTCGACCAGTCGTCGCGAGCCGGAGACATGTGGCCCAGTGCCTCATACTCCCTCATGAACTCGATGTACTTTTCCCGAAGTACAGGATCTCGAGCCATGCGTCGCTCCATGGACCGGAGCCTTTTCTCGGCCAATGATCGAGACTGGCCCAGACGCGGGGGGTTATCCCGGAAAGGCAGCCTAGTCTCCAATCGCCCAGAAACCATTCTCCGAGTGTGAGCCTGATAAAAGTTCTCACACTCCACGTGCTCGGGATCCAGCCGAGACACGGTAGGCGGCTCTTCGATCTCCCAGAACCTCTGCATGATCTGAGCGAGGGCCGTTCCCGTAAAAGAAGCCTGATTCGACTGCTGCCACTCATCCACCATTCCCAAAATGGCGTTCCCGTAGATGGTGGGCAGCGCCATCAGCGAAGACTGATCCAGCAGTCTAGGCTTGCCGTTCATGATGTAACCCAGTACATCAGAACCCAACAAAAGGTCTACCGGACCCGCCATCCCGAAGCGGGGATCCGCCAACCTGAGACCCTTAGTACAGGACAAAAGATCCGGATCTATGTCCGCCTGAGGAAGCCAACCGACAACCGAATCCATGACGGTGGCCCTGACCGCAATCCTTTCCGAATATGAATGTACGGACGAGAAGGAGAGGCGGGTCTGTCCAGCCAACCGCACCTCTGTGTTCCCGACTCCTCGCAACGGAGTCGGTGACGGAAACCTAGCCAGGCCCAGGCGATGAGCAACCCGGGTTGTCAAAATACACCCCTGGGACCCTGTGTCCAAGAGCGCTCGTATCCGGACGTAGTCGCCTCTTGGACCCCAAACCCTTAACCAGAGGGTGGGCAGCAGGACCACCGGTTGATCCTGTGCCAAGGGAACGGAGGCTAGTCAATCCCTCCGAGGCCCGTCCGAACCCGTCGGACTACCGGGCCCAGCCCAGTATGGCTGCCGAGTGCAAAGGGCCATCGGAGGGGGGGCATATCCAGCTGCCCTGCCGTACCTAAAGTAGGGCGGGTGGTAATCCAGCCTCGGATGTTCATGGAGGGGAGGCGTGTACGCCCTCCATTGCATTAATCGCGGATCCAGCGGCGGAGAAGGATAACGCTGGGGAGGTGGCCCCCGTGGTGACTCCGGTATCACCCCTCCACCTCTCCAGTTCGCCCGCGTCCGCGCGGGCTGTGAGGTCGGTGACCGAGCCACGTGTAGGACGCCCCTTGTTGGGCTGCCCGGTGCTGCCGTGGGTTGGGGTGGAGGGGGTGTGCTCCACGCTGTAGCCACTTCATTGTTGTACAATGCGTGGCTCTGCGTGGGAGCGCCCCCGCCCGTGGAGGGCCCCCTCCCTGAGGGCTGTCGACCAGCACCATCGCTCCTGACGCACAAGAGCTGATGGTGTGGTCCCCCACACCCAGGACACGGCCGTGCCGTGGGGCAGTCATTGTACAAATGACCCCCCAGGCACCCGTAGCACCGACGCAACTTCCGAACGATCCCTCGTCGGTCGGAAGTCGTCCTCGCAAGCAGGGCCGGACACTGCACCAGCGCGTGAAGCTGGCCACAGTTCGGGCAATCCTGCTCCGACGCACTCGTCACCGTCGCCGTCCGCTTCACCTCACCCTGAGTGCGGGAATTGGTAGGTCGCGGTCCTGTTCCGGCAGGGCCACGAGCTGAAGCGGCGGGCTGCGCCTCCTGCGGCGCCGACTCGACCATCCTCGCCTCCCACTCCAGGACCCGAAGCAGCTCCTCAAACGTGGGGAAGACCTTCGGGTCGGCGTGAAGGCCCCTTTCCCGCTCGAACCGTGCGCGCAACTCCAGCGGCACCTTGCCCAGCAGAAATGACCAGTGTTCTACTGGCAGTCCCAAGCTGCGCAAGGCGTTGTACGCCACCTTCACGGGCGTGAGGATTAGCGCCCTCAACTGAGACCTCTCAGTCACCTTCGGCAGCCCCAGTATCTGTGACACGTGAGCGTCGGCGAGGAGCCGAGGGTTTTGGAACCTCGTCTCCAGCAACTCCATCGCCGTGCCGAAGTTGTCGTCGTCCAGCTCCAGGTGCTGGATCAGGGAGAGTGCCTCACCCTCCAGTGACGTGCGGAGATACGCCAGTTTCTCCGCCCTCGTCAAGTCGGTGCGTGAATCTACGAGAGAGGCGAACATGCTCCGGAAGCCGCTCCACTCCCGCAGGTTCCCTGTAAACCTGGGCAAGTCCAGAGTGGGAAGGCGTCCCACTACACCCGAGCCCGCATCCCTGATGACGGGTCCCGAGCTCGCCCTTCCCTGACGAGACCTCTCCAGCTGGCGAACCCTTTCGGAGACCTCGTCGTACACATCCAGGATGCGCCGCATGTCCGCGTCAATCCTCTCCATCTGGTTCTCAGGTGGAGGCGGCCTTGCATCCCGCAGCAATCCTGTGCTCCTCTCAGCGACCTCCAGGCGCCTGTCGAGCTGTTCTGCCCTGTTTAGCAGCGCCTCCTCCCGGTCTCTCCGGCCGACCAATCCTTGTAAGGATTCGAACCATCGGAGCTGGTTGGCCAAATCCGAAGCCATTTTTAAATTTAAATTTAAACCAACCTAAAGTTCGGACAATGTCACAACAAATATATCCGCAACCTATTAAACCGGATACCACTTAATACTAATTTCCCGACAGTTTGGGGAGAAATTATACACTGGTATTACAATATTTAATCTTGGCTGAATGACTCAGTAACCAAGTTCGTGAATTAAAAATTTAAAACACACAAAAGAATATCTGGTTTACCTGATATTTTCCCAGAAAAATAAAAACAAATATAATATTATTACGGGGGTATTTACGGTTAACTACGCTCTGCTACCAAAAAATGTATAGTATTTATGCCAGAAATACCGTCTCGGGGCCCATTAGCGAGAATTAAACATTATTATTTTGCAGCTATACCGATTTTAATATTTACCCCCTAATTGCAAACAAAGTACCGAAAAGAAATCACTTACGTAGGGTTCCCGGCGTCGTCCAAAGCCCTGTTTGGTTATTAGGAATAGGGAACGGAACACGGGAATAAGGAAACCAAACCAGACGATATCGAGGCGATCTCCCGCCCCAGAACGATCCTGCGTTCTAGAAGCGGCCAATCCAGCAGCCACTTCACAATTAATAGTCCAGCACTAATCCAGTAGTCACAATTAATGTTAATAACGTGTTCCCGCACAATATTAAAGCTTTTATCCCGAAAAACTCATGTCATTGTAGTTCCCGCGACCAGAGAGAAAAATACAAGGAGTGGCTCGAACGTACCGGCGAAACGAGACCACGTACAAGTGACAGCCGGCTGTCAACCATAGATCCGCTATATTTCGCGGCCGATATAATGTTGCCCGATTATACGGAACAATAGTGTTAATGCGAACACAAATATGTAGGTATTGTTTTATTTTATTACTATTTTCGTGTTTTATATCATTATTTTTGGACAATTGATTTTGTATCATAAGATTAACATAATTGAATGGACAGTTTAATAATACTTATAATTTTTGACATATTCATAATGTTCTATAATTAATCTGTAATTTATATGTCATTAGTGTAAGTCGTTATTTGTAGCGGTACTAATTGATTTGAAATAAATAAAATAAATAAATAAATCTACTAAATACCTGGGTCTTATCGTGGATCACAATCTTACATTTGAACCACACATAGCAGCCCTTGCCAAGAAAACCCGTAAGCTGATATTTCTGATGAAGACTCGCAGGACGATTGCAAGCTCAGAAATTAAGTACCTAGTTTATACTGCGCTATGTCAATCTTTGCTCCGGTACTGTATTGGGGTGTGCGGGGGCGCAGCCAAGTCATTTATGATTGATGCTTTGATGATGATTGAGCGGGCGCAGCGAGCGGTCTTAAAAGTAATGACTGGAAAACCAAGACGATACCCCACAGCACAACTATATCAAGAGACTAGGGTTTTGGGTGTAAGGAAGCTCTTTCTTGTGCAGGCAGTGACGAAAACACATCTCCGCACACCAGACTCGCAGGGTTAAACCAGAAGGAGACTGCGCCCGAAGTCTATACATCTCCCGAAAGTGAGAACAGTTTTCGCAGCGCGCCTACCGCCCTATATACACAGGTTTGCTTATAGCGCCATAAATAAGTTGTGTAAAATAGACGACTGTTGGCACGGTGAAGCGCAAGTCAGGGTTAAAAACTGGTTGTTTACGAAAACGTACGAGGAAGCAGAACTACTAGTAAAAGTATATGACGACAACTGGGAAAAGCATTAATTAAAGTGGTTTAATGTCATTGCTAGGCAACTGGGGATCCTTATAAGATACGCTGGAGATAGGACATACAGACACTTTTGTCTTACAATCCGAAACTCTTTCAGGGTGAAACATGCAAGAAATGGCCCTTCTCACACGTAAATCACTGTAAACACTACGCTCTCGGAACACACACCCATACACACTATCGCTCCCACACACACTCACCCACACGCACCCTCACCCACACACACCCTCACCCACACACACTCACAACCATCCACTTTTAAAACTCCATGGATATAATCAAAAGTTCATCATAATGTCTTAAATGCAAGCTCAAATTGTTTTTATCTTTATTTAATTCACAATGCATGTAATAATCTAGCCTACCCTATTATTAAACTCAAATTAAAAAGTGATTGTTAAGAATTCAAAAAAAAAAAAAACTATGTATAATATAATATGATTGTTTTTTATTTTTTTGTGATTTTCTAATTTGTACTTCTAATTTTTTAATATTAAATTTGTCTACCCGTAATAATTATTAAACCAGTTAGGCTATTATTGTTTTTTGTAGTGCAATTCTTACACGAAGCGCAAAATGGTTTTATAGAAAACAGGTTTCTGGATTCCCAAGATACAGGCTTAGCCTAGTTTGGGGTCCGCTGACAAGACCTACTTAATTTGTTTTATGTGAAATAGTAATTGTAATGTGAATATTGTTGTAAACTTTGTGTGTGTGCAAAAAAACATGATTTGATTTGATTTAATTTGATTAGGGAAAACGGGTCAGAACAGTTGCTGCATAACTGCAAGACCAGATAGTCACACACCAACACTTTAAATCGGAAAGATAGTCATGGAGGGTAGCGGGATCCGAGGCACGGTTGCCACGACCGACCGCAGATAGCAGGGGGCCCAATAGTGAGGTAGCCACTTATGAAAGGCTGCCTCGCCATGTTACGAAAAATCCAGGGATGCGCTATCCTGCCGTTTGGCGACCGGATGACAAGGCCAGATAGACATCTCCCTTGGGGGGCTCGGGCATCCCCACATTCTCCAGACTAGTTTCCCATTGGTGTATTTGTCTTGTGCGTTGAGGCCGTTGGTTGGCAGTATGCAGCCTCGTTCTACTTCCGTTTCCCCACCGAAACTCACTCAAAAAACATGAAAAGAAGACAAAACAGAAACAAAGTTAAACTGCGGCTGCACTCCTAGTCTCTCAAAGTGCAGCTCACTAATATTCGAGGTCTGAATTCTAATATCACCCCAGTTCACCATCACCTCGAGACTCAGTAGCCGTCACTCTTGTTTCTTACGGAGACGCAGATAGGATGTCCGTTGGACGTGACGTACCTAACCTATCCAGGGTACACCTTGGAGCACTACTTCAAGGCACGTGCTGTAGTGTGCCTGTACGCCCGTGACGATATCTGCTTTCGGCGTCTCCGTAATCTTGAGGTTCCGTAATCTCTGTTCTATGGGTGCTGATAGACACAGGCATCGAAAAAATTGTATATGCCTGTGTCTATCGGTCGCACAGTGGAGATCAGAAGACAACTAGGTTAACTGATTATTTGAGTGAGGCAGCGGACGCGGTTCAGCAGAAGTAGCCATCACCCCAATTAGTGTTACTGGGTGATTTCAACGGACACCATAAGGATTGGCTATACTCCTACCGGGACACTGACCACGCTGGGCTGGAAACGAGAAAGCTTGCATTGCCGTTAGACCTAACCCAGCTGCTCCAAGAGGCCACACGGGTACCAGACGTTGAGTCGCATACTCCCTATTGCTCAGACCTTCTGCTGACAACTGATCCAGATCGATACTCCGTGGCGGTATCTTCGCCATTAGGCAGCTCCGAGCACTGTATGGTGAAATCAGTATCCGTTTACCATCCGCCTGATCTCATCCCCACGGGCAGCTGGCGGCTATGGAGATACAAGTCAGCAGATTGCGATTTGCGTCTTACCCATGGCAGTCACTGTGTTTATTTTCAGGTGATCAGTCAGCCTGCGCGGATGCTGTGAGTGATGCAATACGTACGTACGGCTATGGAAAATTTCATTCCATACTCTGACGTTCCATTATCGCTCATGGTTCCCCCATGGTTCAGTTTTCAATGAAAAGTGCTGAAGCATTTAAACATGAGGCTTACCTGGCCTGGATTGATGCTCGACAGCTTAAGGCAAGAGACACACGCCGTAACAGGGCTGCCAAGGCATGTAAAAGGGTTCTTCAGAGGGCTCATTTTGACCCCATTAGTTGAATAGGGAACAAACTAACTTGTACCCTGCGGGCAGCAAAGCGTTTTGGTTCCTAGCTAAATCAGTCGAATCGAACTTCTGCCGCTCCTCACTACCTCCAATGCTGAAACCTGATGGGACACTGGCTCACACTGCAACGGAGAAAGCAAACTTGTTTGCAACTCAGTTTGCGGAATCTTCGCGTCTAGTTGCTGGTAGTGCGACACATTCATAATACATAAATACATATTCGCCAAAAGGAAGTTCGTAAAGTGCAATCTACGCAATCTAGACGTGAATAATGCCAGTGGCCTGGATGAATGCCCTAGTGTTGAAAGCTTGTGCACTTGAGTTGTATCCTGTACTGACGCGCCTGTCAAAGTCAAAGTTCTTTATTGATAAATGTACAATATACACGTCAATTAATTAAAAACTTAAACAAAAGAAAGGGCATACAAATTGTATACATTTTTAAAGTTGTTTCAAATACAATTGTACTGATGAATGTAATTTTTTTCACATTTTGACGTGCCAACGTCTTATAATTCGATGAAGCCGGCTGCACGCCCGCAAAACATGACGTAATGTGCCGTTAACGCCGTTACCTCGCCGCCGGCGTTACCTCGCTCTAAGGCGTAGTTGAAGTTGTCACGTTCAACTAACGTCAGTAACCCGACTTTACAGACAACCATTTTTTTATAGGAACTTTACCATCACTCTCTAAAAATTCGCTGTAGCTATAAAAAATAGTGAGCCGTCAAGGGACGCCTGGAAGATGAGAAACATCGAAATTATTGGTATGGTTCCATCTGGCCCGGTGCCTTGGCCCGGTGCCGGGCCAAATGGGAAAAAAAGTTTTAACTGGCCCGGTTAATATTTACCGGGCCAGATGATACAAATCAAGTCCCATCGTCTCCGGTTACGGGAGAAAAGAGGATACGCCTCGTAATTTGTGAAATTTTGACCGATTAGGTTACTTAGGACCCAGATCCGACTCGGAGCAACCCGACTCCACCTAGTCTTGTCGCTACTACCCCTAGAGTGTATGTAAAAAATGCAGGAGCCAGAAGCTCAAGAGAGGTCCTGAGTGGAGCGAGCCTTGCGAGGCCAAGCATAGCGAAGGGGGGAGGTGGCGAGCGAAGCGAGCCGGCGACCTCCGTAGTGAAGTGAATGTATTGGCCTCTAAAAGCTCGGCAATGGTATTTACCAAAAAAATAATAATTCCAGCGATTAGTCTACATATAGGAAGAAATTCCTCAAACCAATCAGGCAAAATTTCTGGGTATATATTTTGACTCCAGACTATCTGGCAGCCAGCATTTTGATTATGTAGCACAAAAATGTGCGAAAAACATGCTTTGAGATCACTTTCTGGAGTTTGGTGGGGCTCACACCCCTATTCTCAAAAGCTGCTCTATAATTCCATTGTACGGAGCCATATAGATTATGGGTCATTCCTCATCAATGTTAATAACAAGGCTGGACATAACAAAATTGCAAAAATCCAATCTAAGTGTATGCGCATTATTCTGGGAGCTATGAAATCATCACCCATAAATGCCATGCAAGTAGAATGTGGTGAAGCTCCTCTTATTTTTCGCAATCAATACTTATCTGATAGATTCCTCTTTAAATTGTTTCAAAATTCGTCTCATCCGCTCCTTTCGAAGTTAACACGTCTTTCCCGCCTATAAGGATCGCAGACCTCCGATGATATCCCATGCCTGGTATATAGTTTCCTTAAACTTACACGGTTTCCTGATCCGATTGCCAGATACCCTTCCAACTCTTTGTAGGTATCTAATTCCTTATGAAGCCTTGATCTTTAAACCAAATATCCTAACCCACTTTGGCATCAATAAAAATGATGTTAATGTAAGCACACTTTTCACAGACCTCATCAATACCAAATATCATGGGTGGTATCCGATCTTTACAGATGCCTCCATGTTGTCTCAAAATAGCATTGTGGGTGGTGCTGTTTAGATCCCAGCCATCAATATATGTTTTAAATGTCCCTCCCTTACCTCTATCTTCACAGGAGAGGCCTTCACCCTCCTGGAAGCTGTCCGGTTTATCAAATCCCATAATTTAAACAAGTCTATTATCTTCTCAGACTCAAAAAGCTGCCTTCAATCTATAACATCTAGCCCTTTCCGTTCCTCGTCCCATTTCCCTCTTATTCTTCAATTAAGAATGGAACTATATGAATGCCATTGTGCAGGAATTCGTATTCTCCTGGCCTGGATTCCGGGTCACACCGGTGTACCGGGTAATGAGTGTGCGGATTCTTGTGCCAAATCCGCTGCCGAAATTGGATCTGTCGAAAACTTCAAGGTTTACTCCCATGACCATGCCTAGGATGCATCTTGAGATAACTTGGTCCAGACACTGGAAAACATCCCAGAAGATCAAGGGAAGGTACTATGCTGATATTCAACCCGATATACCAAGAATACCATGCTTCTTCAAGCTGCGTCGTGCAAACAAAGTCACCACCTCTACAAAATGCCGGTTACGCCTTGGACACGTTTGCACCCCTGTGCATTTAACAAAACTCAGGATTAGGGATCATTCTATCTGTGAGTGCGGTTTGGAAGAAGGAAACGTGGATCATATCTTTTTCAGCTGCCCTAATTTACAAAGTGGCTCGCTCTACGGGTTCCTCCCACCCAGTATCCCCCGTCCTACATCCATGAAATGTATCCTCTCCCTTTCCTCAACTCCATTAATTTATTATTAATTATATACTATATATTAATTATATACTATGTGAATATGTAAATAAGAACAAAATTAAATTATTATATGTATTGAAATCACATAAATATGCATGCTGACTGTATTAACAGTATAATTTTGTTCCTCAGTAAAATGTTTGTGTATGTCTAATCTTTGTGATGTCTATTTGTTTTAGGTTTTAGGATAATCAACAGGAGCATTATATTTAAACCAGTCAAATTCTTGACAAACTTTAACTTTGCCGTCTATGAAGCTGCCACGAAACGGACATTGGCAGAAATGTGGCAAAATTAAGCCACGGCACGCGCCATTAATTAAGAATTGAATTGAATTGAATTGAAATCTTCGGATAAACGTCACCGTACCATGGCCATTCGACATCTAGAAATGCGTCGACCTTTTCTATTAGCCATTTAGAAATGCGCTAGCATTTCTAAAAGGCCATGCTCATAGCCACGCCTTCTGGTTTCACCCGCGTAGTTTTCAAAGTAAGCAATCAAATAGTGAGTTTTAAGTTTTCACTTCTATAGGCAGTGCCTATGACTGCCAATTTTTTTTTTCATGGATTCTACATGGAATTTTTATTTATTTTTCCTTTAAAATATACCCTGATGCTAACTTAGCACTACCTATTATAATTTAATGCAAATGCATACAAATGTCCGCCCGGACACTTTTTCATGTACTCAGATGAAACTCGCTTAGCTCAATCGCTCAACTCTCCATATTTTCATGTCATATTGTTTTTGTTAAAACCACCATGGTTAAATAAACTCAAAGTTAAAGACTTATGTTAAAATAGGAAAATTGAATACAAGTGAAAATCCGAAATACCTAAGTGATTCTAGCGACCCAGAAGTTTAAAAATTACGTGTTGCACTCGAGTGTAAAGATTTTTCACCATGTGCCCTTTTGATTCCCTTGCTACGGTCAGGATTCTAATTTAGAATCCCTCGCTACGCTCGTGATTCAATTATACAATCCTTCGCTTGCTCGGTCATCCAAATTGAGCACGCGGTTAAAATGCCACTTTGCACTCTTGTACAACAAATAACTATTCTTGATGTAATTGTATGATGATCCATAAAACTCTTTTATATTATAGAAGGGCATTAAAATTGTAACTAGCCAGTTTTTCAACGTTAATCTAAATTGCGTAACACTTTGCTAACCTCCTTTTGGCGAATATGTACTTCAGACATTACAGTCGGACTGCCAGGTGGAGTAGGAGGAATCGCACTACCAGCAGCTAGACGTGAAGATTCCGAAACCTGAGATGCAAACATTCCTTTCTCCATTGCGGTGTGCGCCAGCATCCCATCAGGTTTTAGCATTGAAGGTAGTGAGGGATGGCAGAAGTTCGATTCGACCAACTTAGCTAGGGACCAATACGCTTTGCTGCCCGCAGGTTTAGCAGGTTTAAATTTACAAGTCACTTTAAAAATATAGGGCACATTAAAAGTACATAATATTTAGTTACTTATTTGTCACATATTTGTCATTTAAAAATTATTTTGTGGAGTAGAACGCTTTTCCTTCCTAAAGAATCTTGTTTTAAAAGAATTATCTGAAGCTGCACTCTTTATGCAATACTCAGAACTTCTGGCTAGCCCACCCGAAGTCAAATCTCAGTGATAGAGCCTAATCGGACCGGTTGTCAAAAGTCAGTGACAGAACCAAATCAGAATTGATACTCGTGAAGGGGCATCCTTCAACAAGATCTTGTCGCCCTTCTTAAAAAAAGAGTTGACTTCATCAATTGACTTTGACCGATAGACAGATTGATCTCTCGCGGACACTTTAGAGCCTTTATTCTGCTAGATTGCGTTTTCGGGACATTTAGCGTTGAATCGGCGTATGTCGCGAGTTACATAATTCAGATCTACATATTGAGTATTCGATATTGAGAAGTGTTACTTGTGAATTTCAATACTATCTTGCGCGGCTGTTTCATTAACTTAAGGATAAAGTCGGAAATATTTGTGTTCCTTTCGCACGATGGATTTTATAGTGTTTGGATCTAATCGTTTGGACAATTTCCACGATCCTGTCGTTATAATCGTCCACGTCTACGCAGCAGTTTATTTTAATAAACAATTCCTTCGCTGGATAACTATTGACAAACTTAATACGATAAAAAGGCAATGTAAATTATTGAGTATGCATGTTAAGCAACAATAAATGCATTTGATTCTAGTTCTTGTCTGCGATCCACTGACACTCGAATATTCGAATGTCTAGAAATGATTGAGTGTGCACGTTGTACAATTGCTAGCCTATCGAAGCGTCGATAAACTAACAATTGCCAGAGAAGTCAGTGCAAGCGCCTAACGACGTATTGTTCAACGCTTGTCTGACTTGTATGGCAGGCCTCCTATTGATGGCCTGCTCTGGATGTGGTGGAGGGATGGAGTCCGGTGCTAGTCCGACCGGACCCTTGCTGCAGTACAGAAAGAGGACGTCTCCAGTATGAGAGCGTCCGAGCGGCGCGGTGGTGGTGAGGGACTGGTACTGTTGCTGCCAGTCCCGAGGCTGTCTGGTTAGCCTGTCTTCTCGGAGGTGGAGGCGTAGAAGTGATTCAAACACCGGTTGAGTGATGAATATTTAATAAATTGATGCTTTTTATATACAGATTTATCTGACGTTTTAGAGTGGAGAATAGCTTATGTGGTATTTTTGTTAGTGGAAATGTAAATATGTAAAATGAACAAGGTTAGTATAATTCTTCTAAAATAAACGATTTAGTGATCAAGATGCTGACTCGACTCAGCGTTTTATTATATAGATGTCACACGTGTATGTTACCGTACAATTAGTAAGGGCAAGCTCCAAACAGTATAGACAATTTGGACATAATTATGTTAAGCAACAATAAATGCATTTGATTCTACTTCTTGTCTGCAATCTACTGACAGTCGAATATTCGAATGTCTAGTTTTTGGTATTCGAATATTCGACGAATGCAAGCCATACACTTGGCGTTCCGACCGGACGAAAGTCGGACCGCAAGTGTAGTAGGAAAAAATCCACATTCGCCAATGGGAATTCAGTAAAGTGCTACGCAATTTGGCTGTGTTTAAAGTCTGGCCCTTAATATCTGGAAGAAGGGCTTGTGCGTCTGAGTTGTCTCCTGATGTGCCTCTATCGCTCCCGAAATGTAAATTTTACTCGTAAATTTGATTTATCAATAAACATCTGTATTTTTATCTGTATTGCTTCTCCACTCAGGACCTCCCGTAAGCTTCTGGCTCCAGAATTTTTAAATATACTGTAGCGACAAGAATTGGTGCAGTCGGGGTGCTCCAAGTAGGATCTGGGTCCTAAGTAACCTAACCGGACTGATTTCGTTACTTAGATATTAAAAAATGACAATCAATTTTATAAGCAACTAGCTTTTAGCCGCGACTTTGTCCGCGCAAAATAAATACTAAGGTACATCAGTTGAGGTAGTGCTTACTTGTACACCCATACAAATTTACAAATAAACAACTTATATTAAAACATTTTTATACAATTTCATCAAAATCAGTTCAGCGTAAAAGCGTCAACAGACAAGAGTCAATTTCAAATTTATAATACAAAATAGTATGGATTTCAAGGATCTAGTTTCAACGATTTTATCTTCAATATTGACGAACTTCCATGTAAACTCTGTATCCTCATTTCCATCCCTTCAACTCTTTTCCTGTGATAAAAAGTCGCCCTTGTTCTTTCCTGACTCTAGTCTATCTGTGTAACAAATTGTATCGATATCGGTTCTGTGATTTAGACGCATTCACATCGCCACAAAGAACCGTCGTCCTAGTACCAAACGTTTAGATTGGACTGGAGACGTTAAATGATAGGGTGAATGGCCAGTTGATATCCGACGGAAAATAGCATAGGATTGTTTTGATAAGTCAATTTTGTGGGTCCTCCATAACATTGCTAAAGAAAATTGTCGAGGTCAGGAATATTATCCTTCACTTCGGACAACGAGGCTCCACGATCAACCAAATTAAAAGGCGTTTTTGATGTCCACCTTTAACAGCCCTCTCCCCAATTTTGGACAAGGAAAGAAATTCGGGACGGAATTAACGGCAATCTCACATAACCCAGAACCAAAGCCGAGTTGGTTGGGACAGGGAGCTCAAAAAGCAAAGCAAAGCAACCTTGGCAGCAAGGCCAGAATTTGTGGTGCCAACAGCGATTGGCCTGATCCCAATATCTTTTTTGGGTAATTATATACGCACAAATTAGCGCCGTATAAAACTTCGACAATGTCACTACTGACTCGACCGGATAACATGAGGTTAACAAAAACGATTAGATCTCTCAAAAGACCTCGCCTACCTTTTTAAACTCCACAGTACATACAAGTAATAAAAACACGCTTCATAACTATAGTTTTCATCAACACTATTAGTATTTTCATTAACACTATGAACGGCGTGAATGAGTGCTAGCCATCAATTCACATTAAATAAAAAAAAGTATTATAAAATAGGGCTTAAAATTGAATAATAAAATGTCCATCAATAATTTGGTCTATGAGTATCTTCAAAAAAATATTATAATCTATATTTTACCTCAACTTCAGGGAAAATAATTTCAATTTAGTATAGTCTTAGTCTAGCATTGGTCTGGGATGCCACATGTGTCGACACCTTGGCACCGTCTCATGTCGGTAGTTCTGCTCAAGCCGTCGGAGTTGCGGCCGAACAGGCGCAGCTCCTTAAACAAAGAAAATACTCCCAGCTCAGCGCAAATTATGATTTTTTTGCGTTGGCTGTGAAGACTATGGGTCCGTGATCATCAGACATGAAGAGGTTTGCAAAACAGCTGTCGAAGCGGTTGGTTCTGGCCTCAGCGAACCTCAAAGCTGGCACTTATTTCGCCCAAAAAATAGGCATCGCGATCCAAAGGGGCAACGCTGCCAGCGCGCGTTCAGGGGACCCTGCCGCGCGGCAGTGATCTCGACGGCGTGTTTACTTTATAGGATCCCTTCTTTTTATTTTATTTTTAATGTATTTGACCAGAATTTTACTAAAAAAAGACAAATTGGACAATTGAACTACTATTTAATAAATCACAAAACCATAAAAGACAAAAATAGAAATCGAACAACAGAAAAATAACACAGAAAGGCAGAACACGGACATGTATCCTCTCCGACGGTCGGCGGCAAAATGAACGAGGCACGGCAAGTCGCTGCCTTTTATACTTGACGGTGTTTATCCTTTCTTTGTCTCCTAACACAGCCTCTCCTGACAGGAGGTCGTCCTCGGGCTCCTCTAATTGTTTGAGTTAGTCTCCAGCAGCGGAATGGAGTGTACTCATTCAGCTGGCAGGCCGGCTGGGCGCGGCGGCTCGGTGCGGCTGACGCACGGGGCTCGTCGCCCACAGGCAGGTGCGAGGCTGGCGGCGGGTCACCGGCATTTGACGGTGGCACACCAGCCGATGTGGACTCTTCGTCGGTCTCAGAATCAGTATCACCGCATTTCATGAAACAAAGGTTTCAGTTATATACAAGAACAAGATAGAAAGAAGACTGTATGAAGCTAAGCAAAATCTCATTCAAGATACTTTTTCTTGAAAGTTTTAAGAAAATAAGCAAAAATTATCTCAGTTTAAATTTACAACCGAAACGGTGAAATACATATAAAGGCATGCTGCAGTCATTCCCATATATGCATTAAGCCACAATGAACCACAACCACCGTACCTCCACCACTTGGTGGTACTACGATCTCGATACAAAGCTGAGAAGGTCACCTTCTTACAGCCCCACCACGGTACCCTACTAAGAAGTACCATGCGGTAGCAACAAGGAGCAGCGCAACAAATCGCCATGGCCCCACAACTCTCCACCATAATTGGCAGCACAAACTTCAGGAGTCCACTTCCCATACCAGGGGATGATCAACTCCGCTTCTGCTTGCGTCGGCTCCCCGTAGGAGCCAGCTGAGACTTGCAACTCGTATCGCCCTTGTGGCAACGCATTCATCACGCGATACAGGCCACGCACGCCGAAATCCAGCATGCCATTTGACTGCACCTTGTTCCTGACAAAAAAAAACAAATTGAATTAGTTCAAAGACCCATAGAGGCTTCCTTATTTCATCAACATGGAACCTTTCAGGAAAAAACCTGCTCAATAAACACAACAACTCCCTGTTCGAACTCGAACCAATGTCTGCTACATTTCACACTAAGCTTCAGATGAGGGGAATGGTAGCATCTATTCCCACCAACAGATTGAAACCAGACTGATGTATGGTCTTTTGCTTTAGAATATTGAGGACCAATTGGATTTTTCACTTTACTTCAAACCATAATGCTGTGCCCAGTGCAACAGTCTTTGAACTGTCCACACATTCACTGGGTTGTGGCCAAGATAATCGGAATGTTCCAACAGAGTACCTTTACATTTCAGCATATCAGACATTGCAGCCAGAAACTAAAATCTTGGTGGTATTACCCACCAACTGGCCGCCTGTGCTGTAAATCCTCGTTTTGTTACGTAAGTTTCAAAGCTTTGCAATAGGTCACCATGGTAAAACATATAGGTAGCTGTAAACGTAGTGTCTGCACCATTAGGCAGCTTTGAAAAGTTATCAACTACTAGTTTATGGTCACCTTCATGTTCTTTCAATAGAACTACTCCGTAGAAAACAAAACTCATCTATATGAACTTCGTGCTTATCAGACATTTAATAATATCAAGTTACCGAGTCGAACAGCTTGTTGCTGTACGCCCCAACAAAAGTCTATTCTCTCTTTAGAGCAGATGTTGCAATACACGCGGTCTTTTGAATGAAATTTTCTATATAGCAACGCAAATTACTGGCTAAACTTGCAAATCGCCGTATCTGCTTTAAGTTTCGTAGGTTCTGGAGATTCAGTAAAAACTCTGACTTTGTCAAGATTCGGCCGCACCTGACCCCATTTATTGCAAAGGTCTAGGTATTCAATTGTTGTTGATAGACAATCACATGAAAAGTTACAATAATAATTGACCCGAACTCTGTCAATCTTTCTCCTTAACTAAAATAATAGACTTGTGTTGTCAGATTAGGACCTTTGTCCATAATCATACCACGTACGATTAGGGTTTCCGCGTGCACTAAACGTAACGGAAAGCAGTTTACAGTTCAGTTTAGATGTCTGAGTATCAGTAATTACGGTATATGTGACCGTACTCTTAATTAAATGCTCAGATGACTCAATCAAAACAAAGAGTCGACCTCTAGTGATGTATTAACTACAACTTTGGAAAAGACAGTGAATACTCTCTCTGTTCAAGACATCCAGACTTTCACTGGCGTATTTGTAAGTTCAGAACTGACTAATAACAACTTACTGGAGTTACCTCCAAAGTTACGTCAAATTATGTAGAACAAACTTAATTTCACGACCTTTAAGTCATCATTTGACCACATTACCTCTAAATACCGGTTTTCGTTAATTGTCAAAATGTTCAAAAATATACGACAAAATCAAAGAAATCAACAAAACACTAGATACCGATTACGATTATTCACATGAAAGTAGGTAAGTTTTGTTTGTGTCATTGTCAAAAATAGTTTATTTAGATCTACCCTCATACTATTGCAATTGGTTTGTCAATAACCAGACAACCTAAAGTTTCAACATCTACCTTCGCAAAATGTATATGTATCGTAACAGTCGTCTTGATGTTAAAATTAGTTAAAAATAATAATATTTCGTTTTAAGTGAATATAGTTCGCTAAACGTGTAGAAAAGAGTTGGTAGCGTAGTTATAGTATTATTTGTTAATGATTTAATCGCGTAAATACCATTTTTACTTGAAAATAATATCTGTGAAAGTGATCCCCAATACCGTGGAATAAAGTGCATAATAGAGGATTTGGACTGGACTGTGGACTGGTTAGTGTTATATACTTAGTAAAAATAAACGAGGGAACAGTGCTAAAGACTCAGATTTAAAATTAAAAGTAATAAAATATCTTAAATAAAGAAAATAGTTTGGAACATTTGTTTACATAACCCTCATTTTTTGTAATAAATCGAATTACGAAGTGGACTTATAACAGTGCTAAAAGAACTCCGTACCTACCTGCTGTTACTACGACATAGCAAAAAGTCATCTGCTACAACTAAACGTTAATTTTGACGGTCCCTCCAAGCGCCGTTTAGCTCAACGGGTAACGCCTCTGCTGAGCGATCGCTTCGAACCGGGTTCGATCCTGACTAAGGCCTGTATACAGTATTTCGTTTTGCTCGTTTTTTTGAATTATTTTGTTCAATTATTTGCAAAAACACTTTTTTAACATGAATTGTGCTGCGTGCTGCGGTAAGATTGCTGAAGATAATGAAAAATATTTACATTGCACTGTTTTGAATTGCAAAAGCCCTATCACCTGTTATGTACCGGCGAAAGAAATTTGGAGAACATAGAAATCGCGAATTACATTTGTCCCGAGTGCAGATGTTTATCGAAGAAAGGAGGTGACAATACTCTTACTCCGGTTGGCGTCTCCAAGAAACAAAGAGACCCCAACGTAACGATCCGCAACAAACAAACGCGGGTTCAGAACGTGGACGAGCCAAAAACAGAGGGCACGCGAGAACTGACACTCGAAATTCAGAAACTTCGGTACGAAATGACGACCATCAGGGAAAAATTCACACAGTCCAGTTCCCTTATCGATGCGTATAAGATGAAACTGGAACAATCCGTTTCGGTTATTACCGATTATGACAGGAAACTAAATTGTTGTATGACGACCATAGCGAGCTACGAATGAAAGATGGCCACATATTCCTCCCGAATGGACCAATTTTTCGAAAAAATTGGGAAGTTCGAAAGACGAGAAAATCAAGACAGTGCGAACATGTCACTTATTGCACCTCCGGACCCTACACAATATGCGTCAGTGGCACAGCGCGGCTCCATCCAGGCGCGTGCTCCGCCGCCGGGCAAGCCCGCGCCGCCGCGTAACCCCGCACCACCACCGAGCCAGCCCGCGCCGGCCGTCACTGCGCCGATGCCTACCCAGCGCACGCCGCCGCGCAACCCTGCACCACCAGCGGGCCAGCCCGCGCCGGCCGTCAATGCACCGCCGCCTAGCCAGCTCACGCCACCACGCAACCCGGCGTCAGCCACCACTGCACCGCTGCGCCAGCCCGCACCACCGCTCGCACGAGCACCAGCTCCTACAGCTGCATCGGCGCCATCGCGGAAACGCGGCAAACGCGCCCTGGTGTCAACCACAGAGTCGTCCACCGATAAAGACACTCAATCAATTTTTGATTCAAAAACGACCGAGCAACAATCATCAGCTCGAGATTCTTCGTGGCAGACGGTCACACGGCGTAAAAATCGATACGCATATACGAGACAAGTTGTACGCGGAAGTGGCACTTCAGACGCGGAACTAGAAGCAATTGAACGCGTGAAAAAATTACACGTATGCTTCCTGAAACCGACAACGACTCCGGAAACTTTAAAAACATACATGGACAAGAAAAATCCATGTTCTGAGTATCATGTCGAGAAAATTCTCTTGAAGCATACGCACTACGCATCGTTTGCCGTGACCGTACCAACAAGCAAATATGACTTTTTCATGAAAGCTGATAATTGGCCAAGTAGAGTCGAAATTAGTCCTTGGTTTCGACGCGGCGACCGGCGGGCGGTGGGCCCGTCCTCAGACGCCGCAGATGACGCAAACAACACCAAAACTACCGTGGCCTCGGGCGCGGGGCAGCGGACGCAACACCGCCCCCGCCACTCCGCCGGCGGCTCCCCTGCGACGAGAGCTGGCGGCCGTAGTACAAAACTCAGTGTTTAGCATGAACGCGCAGTGCTTACCACCGAGACAGTTGACAATATGCCACCAAAACATTAACTCGTTAAACGATAAGACTCAACGATTAGAAGTTCTCTTAGAATCTGATCTTAAGTGCGATGTTCTTGCATTAACAGAACACTGGCTTACAGCCCCGAATTTACAATGTATACACTTAAAAGGCTACAAGTTAGTGTCTAGTTTTTGTAGAAATAATGTTATCCATGGTGGATCTTGCATCTATGTAAATGAAGCACTAAAGTGTGTCGAAAACGTTGAGTTATCAGCATTGTCAGAAGAAAGATTTTGCGAAATCTCCGCGATTGACGTTATGGACTTTAACATTACTATCATTTGCATTTATCGCACAGGCCTAGCTCATGTTAGAGGTTTCTTAAGTGGCCTGGAACGTTTGCTCAATAAGCTCAGTGAAACCGATAAAACATTCATGATTCTCGGTGACATAAACATAAATATTTTAGACAATACTAGCGCTGACTTTAGAAATCTGTCCGACTTACTCCACTCCCATGATGTGAGTTCGATTGTGGACTTCCCTACTCGTATAACAGAAAACTCACAAACAGCGATTGACCTTATTTTTACAAATGTAGCGCGACAACTTACTTCCGCAAACTCAATAAATACGCTTCTGTCGGATCACTTAGCTGTACGTGGAGTAGTGAAATTTGCACATTCAACGCCAGCACAGCTCACTTGCCGCACGCGTGGTTTCTCGCAGAATAACCGGGCAAATTTCGTTATGTCTATTGATAGTATAGATTGGTGAGAGGTAAGCGAGAGAAACAAAACCGCTCAAACATTTGCGGTGGCACTGATCAATATTTTAGCAAATAAGTACGATACTTGTTTCCCTATAAAACGAACTCCAAATAACAAACGTGACGCGTCGTGGGTTACGCCTGACATACTTAATCTAAAATCATTGTTGTTTGATATTTCGAAATTAGTTGACCAATTTCCTGAGGAAGAGAACTTAATAGCTATATTTGACGATCTCAACAGGAAATACATTTCGACTTTGAATATGTCTAAGACAAATCATTATAGTAGTATAATACACGGAAGTACGAATCCATCAAAAGCTATGTGGGGAATCGTGAACACGGAGAGGGGGAAAAACAATACCCCTAGGTTGAACTGCTCCGAGATCGTTAAAGATTGTAACGGCAGTAAGTTTAGTTCGCCTAAAGATGCAGTAAATGCTATGAACGTTCGGTTTTTAAATGAAGCTGCTGCCTGTGGAGCACCTAAAGCTGATACTGCTACTGTATGTAAAATTTTAGTATCAGCACGTCAAGCATCTGACCGTTCCCTCAGACTAACAAGTTTCTCGGCTGATGAGGTATTCCGCATAGTATCCTCCAAAATACCCCCAAAAAAGTCGAAAGACATATACGGTGTGTCGATGGAGCTAATTAAACTAGCAATTTTGCCTCTAGCTCCGGTTCTCGCAACACTGTTTAATAAGTGTCTTAGAGAAGGCTCGTACCCGTCGTCGCTGAAAATATCAAAAGTGTCCCCGATATTTAAAGGCAAGGGCAAAAAGGACGATATTGATGGATATAGACCAGTATCGATTATACCAGCAATAGCCAAAGTGTTCGAAAACGGCTTGAGTTCACGATTAGTGGCCTACCTATCGGAAACTGAGGCGCTGTGTGAACAACAATACGCATACCGCGAAGGGAGGTCTACGATTTCTCTAACGCGTGAAGTGATACGTAGTGTGTTGGCTGCCCGTGAACGTAAAGAGCAAGTAGCTGTCTTGTGCTGTGACTTATCGAAGGCCTTCGATGTCGCAGACCACGAGACTTTAAAGCTGAAACACTATGGCATAGCTGGGAAATCATACGAGGTGTTGACTGACATGTTACGAGGCCGCTCTCAGGTAGTGGATGCTGGCGATAGCGATAATAAATCAGATCCGCTGCCTTCGTCTATGGGAGTACCGCAGGGTTCGTCAATTTCAAATATAATGTTCTCTCTCTTACTAAACGATCTCCCTGATGCCGTAAAGGGTGCAGGCATATTCATGTATGCAGATGATGTGGCTGCCGTAGTAACAGCTCTTTCAATTGAGGATTTAGAAGAGAAATTAAATATTGTAATTAACGGCTTAAATTCATGGTTTAGAGCTAATGGTTTTATGTTAGATTCAAAAAAGACTCATTTCGTTCACTTTTGTCTGTCGGGCCATCATACAAAATCGCTTAAAGTTTCGCTAAACGGTGTAAGGATTGAACAAGTACAGACCACCACATTTTTGGGATTCGAGATTGATCGCAGCATGACGTGGGAACACCACATCGACAAGATGTGTGCTAAAGTCAGCAGTGCGTGCTTTGCGCTAAGACGAGTATCCCGAGTGGTGTCTGCGGAAGTGTCACGTGCGTGTTACTTCGCCACAGTGCATTCTCGGTTACAATATGGCGCCGAGCTATACGCCCGCGCTGCCGACTGGGAGCGTGCGTTCCGCGCCCAAAAACGTGCCGTACATGCCATCGTTGGCGTATCGCAATGCACATCCGTCAGACCATATTTCAAAGAGCTTGGTATACTTACGTTACCTGCTATATAGATCTACCAGGTGGCTGTGTATGTCAGAAATAATCTAGAATCACGCGAGAGAGACATTCTCGAAACATACGTAACGCGGACAAACTGGATGTCATATCACACTCTCTCACAAGGTCACGGAAGCTAACTCACATTATGGGACCTGAAGTTTATAACACTCTTCCCAAAATAGTTATATCTGCCCCAAGTTTCGGCAGCTTCAAAAACAAATTAAAGTGCTGGCTTATCGATCAAACTTTTTATAGTTACACCGAATTTTTAGAGAGTGATGGCAAAGTCCTATAAAAATGTATACAAAAATTTGACATGGGTCAGTACAATTGTTATAAAAACATATTATACTCACATAATGCTTGACAGTTTTCTGTACAATAATTATTATAATACAGTAAAGTAGTCATTTCAAACTTTGAAAATGTATACAATTTGTATGCTCTTTCTTTTGTTTTAATTTTTTATTTATTGACGTGTAAATTGTACATTTATGAATAAAGTACTTTGACTTTGACTTATGTTATTTTGCTACCTCGATCCGGGTCGAATTCTAGTTTACATTTACAAATAGTGCGAGTTCAGTGTTTTGGGAGTTTATTTATTTTTACTCCACCAAAACACCTGGCAAAAGATTCGCATTCCTAGCAGACGAACCAATTTAGGGATATCAGTAAATCCTCGTACTATTTTGTCTGGATGCATGTGATACCTTCCCCATTTAACACATCTGCCAATGCCACAAGTGCCCATAAGGTAATTTCTTGTTGCAATTTAGAGTTACGTAATTATCAGAATACATTATACATTACGCTATGAGTAATATTTGTGTACCCGTGTTTGTGTGTAATATTTATGACACAAAACCTGTTCCAGTCGACCATACAAAAATAATCAAATACTAGAACCCCTGTCACAGCCGCTGCGCTGTCGATTAGGAAATCTGTAGGTACCATGAACAACCGCATTGATTAGGTTTTGCAGTGAATTATCGGTCGCATTCACGCTGAGTCTTTTTACAAAATAGATTCGGAGGTATGTACAATTTTAGTTCTTTAGCAATCAGTATTTTGGTCACAATCGTTACTTACGTCTAACCTCTACTCGTTTTCGTCAGAATCTACCCTCATATCCTGATTGGCTGAGATTATAACAGTGAAAAGACTCGTCGTTATCTTGAAAAATGCACGTTTGCAACCACGTAATGATGAAACATTCGCTCTAGCAGTGAGCGACTGGTTATTTGAAGCACAGTCACTAGAGAAAATTACTTAACGTTGATCATTGAACTCTTAAAATACTAAGAAGCGGCAAGCGCTCATCTACGATGGCAATGTAAAATCAGGTGACGTCTCCTGATTGAGTCTCAGTCGCATCAGGAGCCACAAGTTGAGTGGACGTTCGCTAACAATAAAAAAAATCCGATATGAGCCGTAGTAATGTCTTATTCTGCTTTTGCAAGGTGCACAAACAGTTCAAAGACCAAGAACAAGGTCCATGTGTTATCACCTGTATTTGTTTGTAGTGTATTTCACTATAGCATTGTATTTACTACTGGGATTTGAGTCTAAATATGTGTCATAAAAGAACAAGTATCTGATTATTGAAAGAAATGGGTATGATTGATAAAATTTAGTGTAGAGGGCGCTGGTGGGATACCATTCACTTCTACCCGCCATCTCAAAAGAGTTTTAGAGGGGTTGGCGCTATAAATAGATGGAGCTAAGCCGTTGAAGAGCATTCCTTAGTGAAATTTTATATAGGAAAGATCGAACAGTTGTCAATATAAATTCATACATTTATTTAATTGGTTTACTTTTACTCAATTGATAACATCAGAAGTGCTATGAACAATTACTGAAACAATTATATAAATCAATAGAAAACAATGACCAAGTTTTTGTTTATACGAGCCTGTGACGTCGTTTAGCGTTTGAGACATTCGAAGGACAAATTACAAATAATTATTTTGCAAATGAAAGGTTAATTTTTTTAAGTAATTAATTCGCCCTTTTGACATGGAACAGACCAGCCTGCATATTTTCCTTGTCAAACATTACCTCGTTAAGCATCCCCTTAATTAGAGACTACCTCAAAGATCAAGTGTAAATGCTCGATCATACTCTCTTACCTGAATCATACTCTACTCTCTGAATCATACTAAGTGATCATACTTCTTTTACTTCTCTGCACTTTTATTACAGCTTGCAATCTTAGCGACGATCCATCGTTGTTTTTTATTTACTATTCCATATAGGGAAAACGCATGACCACCATGCACGGATATAGCAGAGTATATTATCGAATTCTCCTTTTGGCATGGAACAGACAAGCCTGCATATTTTCCTCGTTAAACATTACCTCGTTAAGCATCCCCTAATTTGAGACTACCTCAAGGATCAAGTGTAAATGCTCGATCATACTCTCATACCTGAATCACACTCTACTCTCTGAATCATACTAAGTGATCATACTTCTCTGCACTTTTATTACAGTGTGCGATCTTAGCGACGACGGCTTTGATTGTTTGTATTGAAGTAAAACAAGAAACCACATAAACCGGACATACAGTCATGCATCGCGACCAATGTTTTGCGGTTAGTGATGTTATGTCAGTCGTTAGTGTTTTAGCGTAAAAATACTAACATTTTAAACAATTTTTTTATGGCTAACCAGCGTCAATCTTTAATATAAAAGCAATTCCGATAAATTGTTACCATCCTTATTAGGCAATTTTTTGCCAATTGGGTTCTGTATTAAATTTAATTAAAAGAACTTTGTTTCTACCTGGTGTCTCATTACACCACATCTTATTTTAACTTTTATAAGATACACATGTCTGCTATCTGGACTAATGTTAAACGAAAATGTGGTCTATAATGGTGGTGAATTTTGAATCAATTCTCATCTCCAAACTGTTTTTTGACTTAATAAGCTTACCAAAAGAGAAAACACATCGTAAATGATATTTGCAAAAGTAACTAATCAAGGATTCTGATCAAAGTCCAAATCTTTAATTCTTAAATCGATCAATGACATAATTATTAGAAAAAAGTTAGAAAATCATATATTTTTTTACTAAATTTGAAGCTCCCTAAAAACTGCCGCCCTAGGCCCTAGGCTTCAGCCTATTTTGACTATGCATTTTTGCAGTCCCGTCCATCCACAGAAATCTAAATAATAAGGTACTAGAAGTCGCATGACTGCGTGACATTGTCGCCGCACAGGTGACTTGTAGGCCACCAGTGCTCGAATTGTAGTTTAGTCTTGTTCGAACCGGCAGGCGTGAATCATCTTTGAAACTTGTGTTATGGAGCATAAACAACTGTGGAAGTTCTTCCACAACTTGCAATTATACCAATAATGAGATTACATTTCACTGATAGGTATTTTATTTTATTTTAATTGTATTTTTTAATAAAATAAACGGAGCCCAATGATTCACTATGATAGTTATAAATTTTTGGTGTGATCGTCATTTTGCATACCATTGCTGCATACATTAATTAACATCTAAAGTGGTACAAGCATAAACAGTAATGTAATGTAAAATTAAAGATATCGTCATAACCTCTAATCTTCCATGGTACAACCGCAGGTAGCGATTGTGAGTTAGTGCTGTGACGGTCCAATTTTACTTGCCCAAAAATAAACGATGAAATTTTTATTTTAAATTTTACATAGTTTTATCGATAAAGTAACATAATAAATCGATAAAAAAAATTGTACGCAATTAACATTACACCCGTACGTACAATCTTTTAATTCGCGGTAAACATTACTTCATAATTCATTAATTATCAACAAAAGTATATACATACTGGCTATAACGCGCGATTGTTCGTCCGTGCAAAATAAATATTAAGATAACTGAGGCAGTATTTATCTATTGTAAGCTTTTATTTTTAAGACTTTATTAGTTTTCTTACAAAATCAGCGAGCAACACGGAAGGGAGTAGGCATACACAGCGTTTCCCCTCTGTCAAAGTACAAGTCCGCTTGGACCATGGAGTTTGATAATATACTGTGGCGTGGAATACACTGAGGGCGGGGCTAGATTTGTGAATGGTGCTTTATTTTTTATGTGTTAGTGATTTGGCTGTGTGAGTATGGTCGGCAATGGATCGGTACAGGTATGTTTTGTACGTAATAGTGCGGCTTTACGCTAGTGTGCAACTTTCCCCTCCCGCAAGAAATTACAGAAAGATTTGAACAATAATTTTTAGCTAAGGCTACTTCCCTTCCGTGCTTGCGCGGAAGATCGAGTTGCTCGATGTACAAAATATACATCAACCTTTGTTCTTCAACTATACCTAAGTGGTGTTAGAATTACATAGTTCAGTTTTCGAAACAATAGTATACCCCATGTGACTCACTTATTTTATAGGTAGGCATATTGACTTTGTTGTAGTGTAATACACCTAATTAATGAAATCAATAATTACCTTTATCGAATGTTAAAATTGGACCGTACTTTGAAATATCGATATGTTTTAATTTTTGTCAAGCACTAGCGTATATGTGAAAAATTGTTTATTTTTCAATGTATAAGTAGGTTCACTGATAAGCGTTTATGGATGTGTGTGGTGCAATCACAGACCGAGGTTGATAGTGTGCAGCTGTTGCTGTGTGTGTGGATCTGTATTTGAATAGTACGCGCATGTATTAGTGACCGCGGGGGTAGGGGAAATGTGGCGACAAGCGTTTTGCAAGTAATTTGAGAGTTATGCCATTTCTATTACCTTATTATTTAGATTTCTGTGCGTCCATCCCATCACTAAATACATTGTTTGTGTTACGTTGTACGCATAAAATTTCGTTTATTTAAATTTCATTTTTATTTTATTTGTGGGCTAGAACATTCTAGTTGGGTCTCATTTAATTTATTGATAATAGCTATTAATGATTCAAAATATTACAAATGTGGAGCAGCTGTAATACTAAGTAATAATATTGTAAATCACGGTAATTTTCATAAAACGTTTCGTGCTACGATACTAGTCGGAACTGTTATAGGACTCGTGCTACAGCGCTCAGAGTATAGCTTATCGTAGTCCATGATCCCGCTATTCAACGTCCACCCATCGCTTTTGTGGTCTTCCTACTTTTCTATTTCCGTTTGGGCCGGTCCATTTAGTACTCATGGGAGTCCATCTGTGGCCGGTATATCTTGCTATAGGGCCGGTCCAATTCCATTTTAATTTCAATGCGTGGTGTAAAGCATCTATAAGTTTAGTTTTTTCTCTAATGTCTTGGCTTTTTACTCTATCATTTTTTCTCAGATTTAGGATACTTCTTTCCATGGCCCGCTGACAAGTATTTATCTTGTTTTTTATGCTATTTTATAAGGGTCACAGACATGGACCTTTGTCCAGTGTGGTGTCCATAGTGGAGGGCATGTCATACGCCCTTAACATAATTTATTCATCTATTTTTATATTATAATTTATTCTACTATTATTATTATTTTGTTCATATGTTATTTTTAAATTTTTATTAATGGATGTAAAAGTCTGGGAAATAAACTATTTCATTTCATTTGACATGGAACATAATACTCGTATAATGCTTGACAGTTTTCTGTACAATAATTATTATAATACAGTAAAGTAGTCATTTCAAACTTTGAAAATGTATACAATTTGTATGTTCTTTCTTTTGTTTTTATTTTTGTATTAATTGACGTGTAAATTGTACATTTACGAATAAAGTACTTTGACTTTAATTTCTAACTCAAAACATTTTATATACATCAGAAAAAAAAGTTTGAGTTAATAGTTGTAGAAAATAAACTGACCTTAAATAAAGTAGCCAAGTGCGAGTTGGACTCGCCCATGAAGGGTTCCGTTCCAGCAAGTAACATAATATACATAGTATACATAGTTCTTGTAGTTCGTTGTAACTTTGATCGAAGTTTTAATAATAGTGTATTTATGACGTACTAAAAAAAACTACTCATCAGATCGAGTTCAAACTAATTTTCGTTGGTAGTTTCCATGGTAATGTACATCATATATTTTTTTTAGTTTTTTCATTCTCTTACTTTAGAAGTTAGAGGGGGGGGGACACACATTTTACCACTTTGGAAGCGTCTCTCGCGCAAGTTATTCAGTGTAGACAAAAATTATATTAGAAACCTCAACATCATTTTTTAAGACCTATCGATAGACACCCCACACGTGTAGGTTTGATGAAAAAAAAATTTTTGAGCTTCAGTTCTCAGTATGGGGAGCACCCCTAATTTTTGTTTTTTTAAAATACTTTTGTAAAAATCTTAATGCGGTTCACAGAATACATGTACTTACCAAGTTTCAACAGTGTAGTTGTCATAGTTTCGGCAAAAAGTGGCTGTGACATACGGACGGACAGACAGACAGACAGACAGACAGACAGACAGACAGACAGACATGACGAATCTATAAGGGTTCCGTTTTTACGTTTTACGGAACCCTAAAAAGGTCAAATACGTTTTATTGATTAATCTAATATTTCAAGAGTTATCGGCTGCGATAGAAAAACCGGTTCATTAAATGGGCCATAAATCGTAAACGGTACATGTCACAGAAAATTTTCTAGCGACAAAAAATGCAAAATTTTATTTTCTACAATAACGACCTCAATAATTTATGGCCTAAAGTTTATAGTTGCCGTAATATTGGCCAACCTCGCAGCAATATTTTACTTTTAAAAGTTCGGAAACCGGAATTTGGGACTGTTTTTTTGCAGGCAACCCTATACCACCGTGTTCATGATAAAATCAAACTGAAATCTCAGACTCAGAATCAAAACGGTGAATTTTTTTGTTTTATTGATTTATTAATCATACTCTGGACTAAAATTTGTTAGGCAACCCGTATGCAATATATTTATTGACCTATTAAATTACATATAAAATACGTTTCATCAAATAAGCATCTCGGTGCAGGTATAGTGGGATCTCCTACCATAATTAATCAATCAATAATTAGTCAATCAATCATTTGCAACATATTTGTTGACATATTTATTAAGTTGATTATAAATCACTTTTCATCCTATATCCGGCTCGGTGAAGGTCGTTGTATAGCCGGATCTCCTACTATTGGGTTTTTATTGGACCCTTTTTTTCCTATCAGAGAAAACTTTTATTAACTTTAGTGTTTTTTTATAAATAAAGAGTGACGAGACGAGGTTGACATGTGCCTGATGGTAAGCAACATGCCTGCCACATAACAGCACAGTGACACGCAGCTATTGGAACATGAATAGTCCAAATCATTACCTAGCACTACACTGCGCTTGTCACCCAGAGATCTAAGATATTATATCTCCAAGCCCAGTATTTTTTCTGAAAATATTGCCCTTCAAACCGGAACACAGTAACGTTTGCACGTTACTGCTTGGCGGTAGAATAACTGGCAAAGGTGTGGTACTTCCCCAGGCGGACTCTGCCAAGAGTCCTACCACTACAATTTTAGTTTCTACTCATCTCAAATTTTTCATCGTGTAATGTTGTTCGTTTTCCATGTAGAATAAAATAAAATATGTGTCCACTAACATTGTTCACATTATTGTGTACACAACAGGTTTCAACACACACACTCATCATCATGTTTGATTACTTCCGTCTTCCTGTGGGATAACCCTATCCCCCCGCCCGATTACCTGGAAGAGATCGCTTTTTTAGGGATAAGGTGGTCGTTTGCTGTATTAGAAGATATTTTTTTTGTTTTGTTAAGTGCAATAAAGAGTTTGTTTGTCTCTTGTGAGTAGACCAAGTAGCGGGTTCAGCGAAAGGCTAACGGGGTCGAGGTCTCAATCGGTTGTTGAATTTCAATACATTTTTGATTTATTTATAAAATTTGGTGCTTTTAGACTATTTTGGACAAGATTAGAGATAACGAAAAGCGAAGAAATTATTTCCGGTCGGGATGTGACACCCCTGCGGCGACTTTAATTATCCCCCGTCCGGGAGCACCGGGGGGGCTGAGGAGCCCCCGCGCCCTACGCCCTACGCCCGCGTCGGGGGACGTGGCGCTTACATTGTTTATTCGAAAAATATTCCTTCAAATTCCGAAATCAAATTTAAAAATCGTATTTTGTTTTTGTGTCGGGCCTCTAATTTACTCGTATTTAATTCCCAATGAAAATACACGATTCGAAGCATCAATATCCTAGCTCGCCACGTCCCAGCCGGCAGCGGCGGCCGGTGGAGAGTAGGCTCGGGAGTCGGCGTCGGGCGCGCGGTCGGTGCCGGCGATCATTACCGCGGGGGGGGCGGGGGGGGGGCGGCGGCGCGCGGCGCGGGTCGATACCGGGCGGCGGGCGGGCGGCGGCGTGAATGACGGCGCGTGGGGGCGAGGGGGGGGGGGGCGGGCGCGGGTGGCGGCAGTCGCGGCCGGCGCGCCGCACGGAGCTGTGGTGTCCCCGCGCGCGCCCGCCCCGCGTGCTACCCCGCCGCCCCCCCCCCGCCGCCGGGCGGCCCCCCCGGCAGCGCCCGCGCCGGCATGGAGGCCGCCGGCGCCGGCGCCCTGGCGCTGGACTGCGAGGACATGTTCAAGGAGATCACGAAGAAGCTGTACGGGGAGGAGGCGGGCGCGGCCGGCGTGGAGTTCCCGGCTGCCGAGCGCGACGAGGACGACGCGCGCCCCGAGGAGCACATCACGGCCTGGGGGCTGGCGGCGCTCATGCAGAACGGGTTCCCGCCGCCCGGCATCCTGCAGGCCAACTTCGCGCCGCGCACCGACCCCTCGCACGAGGACCGCTGGACGGCGCCTGAGGAGCCGCTGGCCTGGGCGCACTCGCGCGTGGCCGCCTACAACCCGGCGCAGCGACTCTTCAAGTGCGCCGACTGCGACTGCGTGGGCTTCCTGGCGCGCGTGGCCGAGCACTGGCTGGGCACGCACTCGCAGGTACCGTGGCCGGGCCCGCCCTCGCAGGCACCTCCCTCCCCCCACCACCCCGCCCCGCTGACCCCGCTCATGTTGCAGGCGCGCGCGTTCCAGTGCCCGGTGGGCGGGTGCGGGTTCGCGGCGGGCTGGGCGCGCGCGGTGCGCTCGCACCTGGCGCGCGACCACCACTCGGACCCCGCGGCCGCCGACCACCTGCTGCGCGACAACCCCGCGCTCGACGACCTCACGCGCTACCTGCAGCGCCTCAAGACCAAGGTGGAGGCTGCGCGCGAGCGCCGGCCCGAGCCCGAGCCGGCGCCGGCGGCCGGCTCCGAGCCGGGCAAGCGCTACGCCTGCGCCGCCTGCCCCTACTCCACGGACCGGCGCGACCTGTTCACGCGCCACGAGAACATCCACCGCGCGGAGAAGCCGTTCCACTGCTACCTGTGCCAGAAGCAGTTCAACCGCGCCGACCACGTCAAGAAACACTTCCTGCGCATGCACCGCGACCAGCCCTACGACCTGAACCGCATCCGGCGCGCGCAGCCGGCCGGCAAGCCGGCGCCGGCGCCCGCGCCGCCGGCCGCGCCGCCGCTGCACTACTACGCCAAGCCGCCGGCGGAGCCCCCGCCCGCGCCCGCGCCCGCGCCGGCGCCGCCCGAGTACCGCGCGGCGCCGCCGCCCGCCTCGCTCGCCGTGAAGCTGGAGCGCGCGCCGCTCAAGGTGGAGCCGGCCCCGGCGCCGGCGCCGCCGCAGCTCAAGCCGGCCGCCGGCGCCGCGCCCGCGCCCGCGCCCGCCGCCGCCGCGCGCCGCAAGGTCAGTCCCGCCCTCGTCTCCGCGACCCCTCATTCATTCGATCCCTCCAGCCGACAGTTCCGACCCCCGCACACATGTCTGCAGCTTCCATCCCAGGATAGAATCTTCCACTGCGACAACTTTTTGTAGCGACGTTGTCTCGTGTTTGGTCGCCGGCGACCTCGCCCTCGCCAGGATCAGTCGCGATATAAACGTGATACTATACCCCTTCTGTCACGGCCAAAGGCGATTCAGTAACGGTTCAAAAATATCCGCGATCGCTTCTGTTCCAAGATGGATTCGGTTATTCCGTTGAAGCAACATTAGTCATATCGATTTTGGTGGCGCTTTTAAGCCGAAGCGCGGTCAAAGAAACCACCTTCTGTCAGTTCTCTCCCCGACATGGTTGCGCGTTTGCTTCGATGCAGCAACGTGTCAGTGGGTGTTAGCACCGCTTCTGTAACGAGGCAATAGCATCGACGACAACGTCGCAGCCGTGTCTACAAAAAGCCGCGCTATACTAAGGCTCAAAATCCTCAGTGGATAGCTTGTAATTTCCGAAACGGCACGTTCCGTACTCTGGGAGAGCTGCGTCCCCGGCCGCTGACCGCTGACCGCTGACCGCTGACCGCCGTGTGCGCAGGGCGAGCGGCGCTACGCGTGCTGCTACTGCTCGTGGTCGGGCGTGGACAACTGGTGCCTGAAGCGGCACCTCAACACGCACCTGAAGCCGTTCGCGTGCGCGCTCTGCGAGTACAAGGCGGCGCGCGCCGAGCGGCTCGCCACGCACGTCGCCAAGGTGCACAACAAGAAGGCGTGCGGCAAGTGCGCCTTCCTGGCCGACGACGGCGCGCAGCTGGCGGCTCACCTCCGCGACGCACAGTACGTACCCGCGCGCGCGCCCGGCCCGCCCTGCGGGGCCCGGCGCGCGCGAGGTGCTCACCGCCACTCTCTGTGCAGCCACATCGAGAGCCGCAACCTGAAGGTGCCGTCGGCGGGCGCCGGGCGCGCCGCGGCCGCCGCCGGGCCCGCGCCGGCCGCCGCGTACGGCGCGCCCGCCGCGGCCGAGGCGGGCGCGGCGCGGCGGCGGGACGCGCGCGCGGCGGGCGCGGCGCGGCTGTTCGGCTACCTGGAGGCGTCCGACGGCTCCGGCGACGAGTACGAGGCGCCGCTGGGGGCGGAGTTCTCGGCGGGCGCGCCCGGCGCGGCGCCGGCGCCCTACGCGCGCGACAAGGAGAACGCGGCGCCCGCGCTGCTGCACGCCGCGCCGCTGCACCACGACCACTGCCTGCGCTACTAGCCGGCCCGCCCCCCGCGCCCCGCCAGCGGTGAGTCCCCCGCCCCCCGCGCCCCGCCAGCGGTGAGTCCCCCGCCCCCCGCGCCCCGCCAGCGGTGAGTCCCCCGCCCCCCGCGCCCCGCCAGCGGTGAGTCCCCGCTCCGCCGCGCGCTCGGCCGGCTGACCCCCCGGTGTCGGCTCTCCGTGCTCAGAATGTGATCGATCAGCTCCGAGGGACGCTCGACTCAGATAACTCTCGTCCGCGCCTACCGGTCTCTCGAGGCATCCACTATTACCAAAATAACATTTTTTTAATTTTAGTTTCATCGGTATCATCTCGAGCTCCGCGGAGGCCGGGAGGCCGGGGACTCCCCCCCGAGCTAGGTTCAATATTCGCGATTTTGTATTTTCTTTAAACACATACAAGGGCGTGTTCAGGCCTCTCAATAACTTTGATCCCTTCAATGTTTTCGGTTTGGTGGTCCAGTAATGTTGGATATATCACTCCGACGAGCGCGCGGCGCGGATCGGCTGACTACTAAGTGTTCTGTGATAATCATATACATAATTAATATGTAGGTACTCTAATTTTCTCTGCAGAAGGACAGTTTCAGTGTAGATTACTTAGCTTAGAAGTTTTCCAGATATCCTCTTGTACTGAGATCTGTGTAGCCACCCGTGATAGCCGCCGGTGTCGGGAGGCGGGCGCTGGCGCGGGACATCAGCCCCCCACAGCGGCGCGGGCGCTCCGCGGGGTCATCTTCACCGGACACTGTGTTCCCCAGGCTGGAGCCGGCGCGCCCGGCGCCCGGCGGCGGCGCAGCCGGCGGCCCGGCGGCGGCGCGGCACGCTCCGGCCGCTGAATGATTCGATCTCGTTGGTATGTTATTCGGTTTATGTACAGTAATATAAGGAAATAAAAGAAAACCTTTAAGCTACGCAGTGTTTTATTTCGCAATGGTCGGTGGTGGTGGGCACAGACGGTGCCAGCGGAGGCTCGCGGGCCGACCCCGGCGCGGCGCCGCGCCTCCTGCGTTGCTGGTCGCGTGGAGGTGGATGATGTATTTGTTGCAGCAATGGCTTTCAACTACCTTAGTGTTTTTTATACATCATGTGGCGCCCCACGGGGGAACACAGCGCAGCGGAGCCCGCCTGAGCCGCTGCCTGACGTCGCTGGGTATAAAAAAGCTAAGCCTACAAAGTCTGGCTTCGGAGCCTCCTCGTGAATTTAAAACACATTGCTGCAGCTGTCGTAGAATGCAACGTTCCGTCAACTGTTGTGAGCTTGCGGCTGGCCGCCACTCTCCTGACGTTCAGCCTGTTGACGATTCCCTGCGCGCGGAGTCTACGTGCTACATGACGAACTCCAGACAGGAGCGCGACAGACGGCTGGTACACATGCCACACGCCACACGTATGCAATTCTAATGCAGTGGTTGGGGATAAAAGAAAAAACAGTACCTAAGGGCCTTTTTCAGGTAGGTACGGCGGGACCTCTGCGCGGGCCCTGTCCGCCGCTGGGCACGGCTGGACGTATTATTGAAACATACTTATCTATGTGAAGTAAAAACTTCTTTTGGCGCGACACATATAGATTTTTCGTGGACTGGTGTGTTTGGCCGCACTCCTTCGCAGGGCGACAATTATTTTTTTTTAATTATTTTGGAATGTTTCGTAAAGAGAAAAGTACCTACCTAACGTATGTATTTCTAACAGACTTCAAAAATAGAGGAGGTTTTCAATTCGGTTGTATGTTTTTTTTATGTACAGATGCAGTAGAAAACATAACTTGTTAAGCTATAGGTAGCCCCACTAATCATTGTGAACCGATATTGATCGTTATTTTTTGTTTGGTAGAAAGTACTTCAGAGGTAATCTCATACAAATTTAACATTTTTTTTAAATAGGCGGACGGTGTTTGTAATACAAACAAAAAACTAAAATTTTCTTTCATTTATCTGAACGATGTTCTTTTGAAAAATTCAATTTTGAATTGAAGTTGGTGTTTGTTTTTACGGAATAAAACATATTTTTATTCACCTTACACTCACCCCCTCGTCTTTCATAATCATGCTTTTTATCCTTTCTGTATGAACAATATCCAAACAGTTTATTAATTAACCATTCGTGGACATCGTAAAAGCTCATACTTCCAACATATATACATATGTACATTCATTTCGAAAGGAATAAAAAAAGGAAATACATTTTTTGTATAGAATGTGCTTTAACTTATGGATTACAAGAAATGTAATTTTGTATTTTAGTGAATAAATGACTTATCTTATCATTACGGAAGTGTCGCGTCATTCGATGGATGATTTATAACTATGGCAGAACAACGTTTACAAGGTCGGCTAGGTTCTTACTTTCTAAAATAAAGAACGGCAACGTGCTAAATGAAAAGAAAACTGTTTTAAAAGTCCAATTCTGAAGTAATCATTTTAAGTATTCAAGAATATTGATTTGCTTGTTTAGTTGTCACGTCCCCTTCACCGCAGCCGCGCCGCGCGCCGGCGCGCGCGTCGTGCGGGCCCTGCGGGGAGAGCGCGCCGGGCGGCGGGCGGCGGGCGGGGGGCGGGGCTAGCTCCCCTGCCCTTACCCTGAGCTTACATCGTAACGTATGGCCTCGTGGCTTAGTTGGTAGTAGCTCTGCCTGCGAAGCCGAGGGTTCGATTCCCACCCAGTGCAAATATTTGTGTGATGAATTCAAATGTTTGCACTGTGTCTGGGTGTTTCTATGTATAATACGTATGTATTTAAAACTATATAAGTATTATAATTATCAGCTATCTATGTATGTCAGTATGTATTTAAAACTATATAAGTATTATAATTATCAGCTATCTGGCCGCCACCATACAAGCTTTGCTTAGTTTGGGGTCAGATGGTGTTGTGTGTGAATTGTCCACCAATATTTATTTATTTATTAACGTACCTAGAAATCTACTTTTACCATAGAATAGATAGGTAATATTTTACTAAAAAAATCTAGCCAGCTGATAACTAACCTCCACCAAACTGCAAAAAAAATCATTACGGGCTAGTTTCAGGCGCCAAAAGTTTGTTTTTAAAATTCTTTATTGTACTGTTTTATGTGAATTATCTATATAAATAAAAGCGAAAGGTCACTCATCAAGGAATCTCAGAAACTACAAATGCTAGGAATCTGAAATTTTGCATGGAGGTCCCTTTAAGCACGTAGGCGCTCGCTAAGACGGGGTTTTGCGAAATTCAACCCCCAAGAGGGTGAAACAAGGGATGAACGGTTGTATGAAAATTCGTGATTTTCAAAGTTATCAAATTTTGTATCTAGACACTTGACACGAAGCAATTAAATGTTTGTTCTATCAATTTTGTAATTTCAAACTGTACGGGGGTGAAATTGGGGTTGAAATGGGGGATAAATGTCAATATGAAAATTCCCAACCGTTGAAGATAAAACCGTGAAACTCTGTATACAGACACTTGACACGAAGCAAACGAATGTTGGTTCTATCAATTTTGTAACTTCGAACTGTGCGGGGGTGAAATTGGGGTTGAAATGGGGGATGAATGTCAATATGGAAGTTACCAACCGTTGAAGATAAAACCATGAAACACTGAATATAGACAAAGACATTTGACACGAAGCAAACGAATATTTGTTCTAGAACTTTTGTAATTTCGAACTGTATAGGGATGAAATTGGGGTTGAAATGGGGGATGAATGTCAATATGGAAGTTCCCAATCGTTGAAGATAAAACTATGAAACTCTTTATATAGGCACTTGGCACGAAGCCAATAAAGGTTTGTTCTAGCAATTTTGTGATTTCGAACTGTATGGGGATGAAATTGGAGTTGAAATGGAGGACGAATGTCTCTTACGCTTTCACACCTAAACAACTGAACCGATTTTTATGAAATTGTTTTATTATAAGCTGTTTTTAGTAACCGTAAATGTGTCTGGGTATAAAAATAGGTACTTCCTGAGTTACCTTAGTATTTCGCGCGGACAAAGTCGCGGGTAACAGCTAGTTTGTCATATACGTCAACTAGAGGTCTGCTCCAGTTTCGCCCATGGTACTTACTACTTACATAGCTTATAGCATCAGGGATCCTAACGATACCTACATGTCCAACGGTGAAATTGAAATCGGTCTAGTAGTTCGTAAGATTAGCGCGTTCAAACAAATAAACTCTTCAGCTTTATAATATTAGTATCGAGTAGCTCCGCTTAAATCGATAGTACCGTACGAAATAAGTCTGAACCAGTCAGGCGCCATCTAACACAAGTCGCGCGAAGCGGCCGACCAGCGCGGCGACGGCGACGGGCACCATCTTCCGGAACTTATTGTTTCGTCTGAAAACACTTTACAGCCCAACGTGGCGTTTTGAGAATATCAGGTGAAAGTAAAATCCTCTTAGGAATAATGAAGTGGCGGCGCTGCTGCTCAACTTTAACTCTTCAGTTACGACGTAATTCTGGTTTATCCCCACGTTCAGGGGTTTCCAGAACGCAACTTTTTTTTTTTTTTTTTATTTTTTTTTTTTAATTGCGCCAATGTCGCGTAGTTTTTGTTGTTTATAGTAGGTGTAAGAAGTGGGGGGACGAGCAGGATATGCGCCTGACGGTAAGCAACATGTCTGCTACCTGCTTATAACATCAGTGTCACGGTCAATTGGAACATGAAGAGTCTAAATCATTAATAGGTACCTAGCACTGCACTGCGTACTCGCTCAGAGCTATAAAATAATAAAACATTGACGTTTTTTATTTCGCCCAGAATACTACCATCCACAGATAGTCCAATACTATGTCCTATGCATACCGTGAAGTACCTACTATACAAGGCGTAAGACACCAGTGTTTGCTTGTTTTCCAGATTTGTCATGTGCCTTCGATATGGTGGTGTATGATATACTCTGGGCAAAAACTAAGAAACCGAACGAACTAATCAACATGTTCCAATATTGGTATATGCATCAATCTAACAGCGTCTGGTGGGCGGGGAGAATGTCTGATCCTTACAGTCTTGAGTGCGGTGTAAGGCAGGGCGGGTTCACTTCACCAACCCTGTTTATATTGTATGTTAATGGTTTGATCGTAGCGCTCAGTGGCCAACGTCAACATGTCGGCTGCCACGTTGAAGGTGTTTGAGTTAGGCACACTAACGACCCTTCTGAGTGCTTCGATTTGTGGGTTAAGAAAATTGATAAGGACTTGCGAAGAGTAGGTATGCCTGTGGTCATGGATTACAATATGTATAGGTAATGTAAATGGAGACTTTGAGGCGGGTGACAAGACTGTGTCCTATAACTATAAAAAAAAATTGGCAGTCATAGGAACTGTCGATGAAAGTGAAAACTTATAACTCAGAATTTATTAGCTTACTTTGGAAACTACACGTGTGTAACCGGAAGGCGTGGCCTAGGCATCATGGCATGGCCATCTCGAAATGCGTCAGCATTTCCTATTGGCTGATGCATTTCTAGATGGCCATGGCATGATGCCGAGGCCACGCCCTTTCAGCATTTCCCATTGGCTGACGCATTTCTAAATGGCCAATAACCATGGTCCCGAGTTTACCCGAAGATTTCTTATCATATCCGAGCGTGACGCTAGAATCCAATTCACAGCCCACGAAATATCTGTCTAGGCCCGCCTAAAGAAGTTTTCACTTCAAAAGTATCCCACCTGTTTTATTATTAAACCGTGTTCCTATTGGAAGGGCAGAAAAATTCAAAAGACTGCACTTTCGCCAGTGGCTTGGCTGGCCAGGTTTAAGAAAGCTATAGTGAACGACACCGGCACTAGTCCACCTACTACTAGTCTACGATACTAGTACCTATACGAGTATATTTTTTTAGTCAATTTTCGCTTGGGGCTGGGGTTGCCTGGGTCTCTGGTGTATCACTAATACCGCAGCCTGGAGCTAACTCGGACGTGGTTTGCGATGGATCCGCTTCCTTGTGGAATTATCAATTTTCTTAACCCACAAATCGAAGCACTCAAAGGGTCGTCAGCGTGCCTCAACTCAAGCCTAACACAAACACCTGTAGGTGTTACTGGTACTGGAGATGAATTGAAACACGTCACTGTATAAACTGCTGACTATATTGATGTTAACAGTACAACTGACGCGGGGCGAGAGACTGCTCGCTCGACCGCTGTCATCCTCCTACTACTTCCTCATACTACTTCTTACATCGCACCTACGTGCTGCCTACATACACCCCCTTCTTAAAAAAAGGAGAAAAACATATAACAATAAAAAAACGTAATATCACACCTTGTTTACACTATAAACTTACGATAAATTTGCCTCATGCATATTTACTTCCGCATAACCTTATAAATAAATAAAATAAATATTGGTGGACAATTCACACACAACACCATCTGACCCCAAACTAAGCAAAGCTTGTATGATGGAGGTCAGATATAATACTTATATAGTTTTATATACATACTTATTATATATAGAAACACCCAGACACAATGCAAACTTTTGAATTCATCACACAAATATTTGCACTGGGTGGGAATTGAACCCACGAACCTTGGCACATAACATCGCATTGCTTTGCTCACTCAGCATTCTACGAGTGCCATTGACTTATATTTTAAAGCGAACTGGCATTTTTACAATTCTGCCAGATCGCGTTACAGTAGGTGATTTAGGTGTGTGCACATTAACTAAAGCATTACTATGCGGGTCTAATTTATTGTTCTGAACATTGGTGTTAGCGTCGCCGTCGTCTAAAATATAAGCCGGTTTTAAACGATCTATTGAAACAGTACTAATTTTGCCGTTAATCAAAATTAGGAAAGCTTTTCCGTTTCGCGATATATGGCCCAGAATACGGTGACACCAGCGGTCTCCGTATCGCGTCAATCCTCAAAAATACGTGGGAACAAGAACTCAGATCTGCATGTACAAACATATTTTTACCAGTTCTTAGTTTCCTGTCCTTAGGTCTAATCTTATCCAGTGTATCTCTTAATCTCATTATGTATGCTGGTGGATCGCTTATTTTAACGCTATTATCACCACAAAACTCTCCAGGCAAACGCAAACAATGACCTAACGTAATTTCCGCTGCGCTTGTGAAATCGTTATCCGCTTGACATGCAGCTCTCAACCCTAACATAACCGTAGGCAATCACCTTAGGCAGTCTTAGTTGTTATCTAATCTAGCCATCAATACAGTTTTAATGACCTATGCCATCTTTCGACTTTACCATTGCATTGAGGGTGATACAGGGTAGTTCGCGTTTTCTGTATACTTAGTATTGTCATGAGATCTGTAAATAATTCACTTTCGAATTGCCTCCCTTGATCCGTCGTGATGTTCTTGGGGCAACCGAATCGACAAATCAAAGTCCCATAAACTATCTCTGCGACCGTTTCTGCTGTTATGTTACCGATTGGGCAAATCTCAATCCATCTCGTACGCCGATCTATCATCGTCACGCAGTACCGATCACACCCTGTTCCGTCACGGGAAGGGGTCCTATTAAATCTACATGTAAATGGTCAAACCGATCAATTTTCTCGAAACTGCCTAGCTTGGATACCGTGTGTTGGACTGTCTTACTCTTTTGGCAACGAATACATGTCTTTACCCACTGACCTACGTCTCTATTAATTCCTGGCCAAAAAACTTTTTTACATAAAAAGGCAAGTGATGACCGAACTCCCGAATGCGCCAATCCGTGAAACTTCTTAAATATAGCTTTTCTGAATAGCCTTGGAATGTAAGGTCTAACGTGTTTACCAGATATCTTACAATAAATATGTTCATCTGTATCGTCTAACCTCATGCGTTTCAATGATATATAACTGTTCGACCCTGATCTTAATAAACTTGCCAACTCCGCGTCAGTTGCTTGCGCTTTTGCAATTACCGCATAGTGAAATGAGGAAGTAAGAGCAATCGATTAAATTTGAGATAACGCGTCTGCGACAGCGTTATGTGCTCCCATTACGTGACGTGAATAAGTGTCGGGCACGTCTCGGCATAAGCGAATACGATTCGACATACGACAAAGCAACACTCGAGCAATCGAAGTTGCAATTAGTCGAAGTTAAGGTTCGAAGGTATTCGCAAAGCAATTGAGAAGGAGTCATCTGACGAAGCTTACGACGTCTGATGGTCGAGTTCTTACAGCAAAGCCAGATCTACTTGTAGAAGCCGAGACGTTCTATCACACACGCAATTCACACGCACTGAAGCCCACAACTCGGACTACAGATGACAAACGTGCTAAATTAACCCGCTACTTCACGGATGAGCTACCGGACATAGAGATTCCCGAAATTGAGGTGGCTCTTGCACAGCTTAAGAACAACAAGGCGCCTGGAGATGGTGGCATTACATCTGAGCTCTTAAAATCTGGTGGGCGTCCAGTCCTGGAACAGCTTCGGAAGCTATTTAATGCTGTCATCGAGAAAGGTGTAACGCCAGAGGCGTGGTCTAGAAGTGCGGTCACCTTGTTCTTCAAAAAGGCGATAAAATGCTACAAAAGAACTATAGACTTCATGATATCACTTCTGAGCCACGTATATAAGCTGTTTTCAAGAGTTATCTCGAATCGCCTTGCCAGAAGGCGCCTTTGACGAATTTCAACCGCCGGAGCAGGCTGGGTTTCGAAAAGGTTACAGCACCGTAGACCACATACATACGCTACGGCAGATAGTACAGAAGAGCGAAGAGTACAATCGCCTTCTTTGCTTGGCGTTCGTGGACTACGAGGAAGCCTTTGACTCCATCGAAACCTGGGCTGTACTGGAGTCCCTGCGGCGATGCCAAGTCGATTGGCGCTATATCGAGGTGTTGAAGTGTCTATACAAAGCCGCTACCATGACCGTAAAAATCCAAAATATCCAGACAAGTCCAATACTTCTGCAGCGTGGAGTGAGACAAGGAGACGTTATCTCTCCGAAGCTCTTTGCCAACACTCTGGAAGACGTCTTCAGAACACTGGACTAGAACGGTTTGGGTATAAATATTAATGGCCAATTCATTTCACACGTACGATTCGCAAACGACATAGTTATAATGGCAGAGTCGCCGCGGGACTTGTCGGAGATGTTGCGGATCCTAAGTGTTTCTTCCAGACTGGTGGGGTTGGGAATGAACTTGGACAAGACGAAAGTCATGTTCAATTCATTCACATCGCAATCACAGTCACAGTCACAGCCGATAATGTCAGTATTGAAGTTGTTCAGGAATACACATATCTAGGTCAAGTTATTCAACTGGGTAGCAACAATTTTTTTTTTTACTTTTATAGGCTTACACTTGACCGCCATCTCACCTGATGTTAAGCGACGATGCGGTCTACGATGGGGCGTGTTTTTCTAGAAGAAACCGATTCACTCTCGATTTAAAGACACAAAGATTGTAATCAACAGGGAAAACCCACTCAGGCAACGCATTCCACAGCCTAGACGTTCTTATCACAAAAGTAGAGTCAAATCTCTTCGTTCGCGTCTTTGGAACATCAACCATGAAACGATGTCGTTTTTTCGAGGTACGAGCATTCCGATAGAAAAAAGGGCAAGGTGGTATTAGATCATGTACATCAGTCGCGACAGTGTGCGACTGATGTATTCGATAAAAAAACCGAAAGGCTAGCAACTTTTCGGCGATGTTCAAGACTTTGTAGTCCTTTTCGCACAAGAGTGTCGTTGCCTATGAGCCTTTTGGCACGTCTCTCGATCGATTCCACATTCAAGAAGTATTTTCCCTGAACACTCACCTCCTATTAAACTGCTTAAAGATTCAGGTAATACACAGAAAAACAAGAAACCGAAACTAAGTTATCGGGACTGTATTGTAACTCCACCTATTAAAAAGGATCATCAGATAAACCATAAGACAAATAAACAAAATGCTACACCACGGCCTGTTTCGAAGAACTGCAACGAGGCTTCTACCGGACCGATCACCAAAACAGGTGAAAAAATAAAAAATGACGAAATACCTATAATAATGATTTGTGGTGATCAACAATGTAAAGACTTATCGCCGCTTTTGATAAAACTACGAGAGAAACACCAAAACACCAAGGATTACCGCATAATCAACTACACATATCCCGAAGCATCTACAGATCATATACTTAAATCAGTGCAAAACAATGTCAAATCCTTAACCGAAGATGATTGGTTAGTTTTATGTTCAGGGTCAAATGACTCAAATCCAACAAAACTTATGATTGAACTGTCAGCTACTCTGCAACGTCTAACCAAGCCCCAAATAATTGTAGCAAGTGTGTCCCGCAATCCGTATTTAAACGAGGATAAATTAAACTATAATATGAAAATGATTGCTCACAACCAAAAAAACTGCAAATTTCTACATGTCACACCCAAAAATAACACAGCACCAACCAAATTTTATTTTGCTAAAAGTATAAATAACTTAATAAATTTGCGTGACTATGACGACAGATATCTAGGAAAAAATGTAATAAAAAAATGTATTTCGAAAACTGATTTTTCAGAAAAAAACGTTATTCGTGGTACGATTCCTTATTTCTTTAGTAAAATTGAATTTGAAAACCAAAATAATCAAAAAAAAAGTGTAAATATCGCAGCAAATAGCAATTCTTTAAAACCAGGCACAATTCCTTTTTATTTTCACAAAAATAAATCCCAAACCAGCATCTCGGAAAATAATTCGCAGCAGTTTTTTCGAGCAAACTGATTCTAAAAACAGGTTCAAAATAATGCATTTAAATGTGCGTAGTTTGCGAAATAAGTTAGATGAACTGGAAATAATAATTAATGATAATAAATTTGATGTTTGTTGTTTTACAGAAACTTTTCTTAAAGAAAATGAGACAGATCTTCGACAAATAGAAGGATACACGAATGCGTCTCATTTTTGCAGGAAAAATAAACTTCGCGGTGGAGTCAGCATTTACATAAGAAAGGCTATTAATTTTACACGAATTGACTGGATAAAAGAGATGTCGATTGAAAGTCATTTTGAATGCTGCGGTGTTAACATCCCTGAACTCAACTCTATTATAATTTGTCTATATAGGACGCCTAACGGTAACTTCAAAATATTTATTGAATGTTTAGAAACAGTGCTTCATAAAATATGTGTAAGAGCCAGAAACAACTACAAAAAAATTTTCATTTTAGGTGATTTCAACATAAACTTGCTAGTAAATGACAAGCGTAGTAAGATATTTACTGAAACCTTAACTTCATTTAACCTACGACCTGTAATTTCCAGAGCTACGCGAATCACTGATTCCTCTCAAAGTTGTATTGATAACATACTTACTAATGTTAAGAGATGTAAAACAGAAATATTAGAGTTAGGGTTAGTGGTTGGCTCTGATCATACTGCTCAATCTATAGAAATAACCACCAGTTTAAGTTTTCAAGAAAAAATCTGGTTTGTAGAAAAAATGTACGTAGATGAATACATTGACGTTTTCCTAAAATACATTTCACAGATGAACTTTCATAGCGTTTATGAACAGAAAGAGCCAAACGAAGCATATAAGATTTTTATTGAATTATTTTCGCTTATATTTAATTTAACTATTCCCCTACGCAAAATAAAAATGACGCATCTTAAAAAACCAAATTGGAAAACTACAGGAATAAAAAAGTCAAGCAAATTTAAAAGACAAATTTATCACGAAATGCAAAAAAATCGATCCATAAACAATTTAAAAAAGTATAATAAGTATTGCCAAGTATTTAAGAAAACAATTAAGCTTTCAAAGAAAATAGCTAACATACGTTATATAAACCGCAGTACAAACAAAACTAAAGCCACATGGGACATTATAAAACAGAACACATCGTGCACAAATAGTATACCTGAAACTATAAAACAACTGAAAGTAAACGGGGAAAAAATTCTTAACCCATTGACAATTTCAGAAACTTTCAATAATTTCTTTATAAATGTTTGCCAAAATCATGGACTAAATTCCAGCCAGCCTACATTGAAACATTTAACAAACTCAAGTAACAAATCAATCTTTTTTAGTCCGGTCACCAAAACAGAAATTATCCAGATCGTAAAAAGTTTAAAAAACAAAAAGTCTACAGGTCACGACGGTATACCCATACAAATTATTAAAAAATGTATACATATTATAGCTGAACCCCTAGTTTACATAATTAATCTGTCATTAACAACCGGATGCTTCCCTGATGATCTTAAAAAAGCAATTATCAAACCTTTACATAAGAAAGATAGTAAAGATAATGTCAACAACTACAGGCCAATTGCAATTCTTCCAAGTTTCTCAAAGATTTTTGAACGAGTAATCTATGACAGACTAGCTTCATTTTTAAACTTTAATAACGTAATAAACAATAATCAGTTTGGTTTTCAAAAAGGGAAAAATACATCACTAGCAATATTTAAAATGTTCAATGAAGCGTGGAAACAATTAAATCACACCAAAACCGGTGTAGCGTTGTTACTTGACATGTCCAAGGCATTCGATAGCGTCACGCATTCTATGTTAATTAAAAAATTAGAACACATAGGAATTAGAGGGGTAGCCTTAAATTTGTTTGAATCATATATACAGAACAGATGTCAGGCAACTTTGATTGAAACATATAATACAAAAACTAAAACAATTGAAAAAATATATTCACAGTTTCAAAATATAATGCGTGGTGTACCCCAAGGAAGTATCCTTGGTCCATTACTCTTTTTAATTTACATAAACGAGCTACCACTCGTAACTAAACACCTATGTATCATGTTTGCTGATGACTCAACAATCTACATACCCAAAGGAAATATGAGTGACAATGAGTTTGAAAAAGAGGTTAAAAATGTGTTACGAAAAGTTATGAGTTTGTTAGACGACATTAACCTTTCTGTAAATATACAAAAAACGAAATTAATAGAATTCAGAAATAATAAACGAAAAGAAATCAGCTTAAATATAATACATAACGGTGTCAACGTGGACATGGTCAATGTTGCAAATTTTTTAGGTGTGACAATAGATGCTAATCTAAATTGGAAGGCACATATATCTAAAGTAAATAATAAAATAAACAAATACATGTATTCTTTATATATTTTAACAAATGTCTCCTCTAAAAAAATAGCCATCAATGCGTATTATGGATACATTTATCCTCTTTTAAGCTACGGAGTTATTTTTTGGGGTAATTCCACTGATGTAGAAACGACATTTATATTGCAAAAGAAATGTATAAGATCTATATTCAACCTAAGTAAGACAGATACCCTCCGTAATATTTTCAAAGAGTACAAATTTTTGACTCTTACCTGTATTTACGTTTACGAAATTTGCTTGTTCGTCAAACAAAATCGGAGTGACTTCTTTAACTCCTCATTAAGAGCTGACATTACTCGCACTAAATACAAAAATAATGTTTTTGTTCCACAAGCAAATAATTCTATGTATCATAAAAATTCGTACTTCACTGCTATCAAAATATTTAATAGTTTACCCTCAGACATCAAAAGTCTGGACAATACTCGCTTTAAGAGGAAATTAAAAAACTGGTTATTAGCGAAAGGATTTTACAACCTAAAAGAATATTTCAACCATGAAAATGATGAATATTTATTATTTTAGAATTTCATTACTCGTTCAAATTCATTAGAGGCACAGAGGTTTATTTTTTATTTATTTTTTGAAGGCTTTTTTTTCATATTATTTGCAACAAAAGTAAAGCTCGATTTTTTTAAAATATATTTTGTAGGCAAGCTTAATTTACTAACTTATTTTTATTTGTAACTAAATTATGTATTTGGCATGATAATGTTTGTGTTAATAATAAGTCAAGTACTATGTGACACATACCTATTGCACGCCCGTAATTGGGCACACTGTTTGTACCTATACCTAAGCTACTTTAAGATCTTTGTGAACACAGTATGGCAATAAATAAATTCTTATTCTTATTCTTATTCAAAGGCCTCCAGCTGATATTTAGCCGAACCATCCCAAAGATGCGAACAGTACTCCATACAAGAACGAATTTGAGCTTGATATAACGTGAGCAACTGCTCAGACTTGAAGTAGTACCTTCGCACCTTTGAGAGGACACCTAGCTTTTTGGCAGCTAATTTAGCCTTGGAAAATTTAAAAATTTACGTTCTATGGCTATCAACATCATAGAATGTAAATTTTTTAAAACGTTTGTTATTTTATGTAATTTATAAAAAAACTACTGCACTTATGGACTCAATTTGTCAAAGATGATTATTATACGGGATCAAGGAGCAAATTTAAGCAGTTGTCATATTTTTAAAACCTCGCATTTAAAAGTGAACTTTTGCGTAACATGGCGCAGTTACGTTCTATTGGTGCTGTCAAAAAGAAAATAAACGGTTGGATCTACTATAAGTACCCAAACAAGTCAAAGCAAAGCAAGTCTCTCATACGACGAAGCAGATGCGTAGGCTTCTGCGAGCCCAGTTCTAGCTCGGACACGAGCTTCTGGAATTGTCGCTCCGCGCTCTCCTCATAGACCTGCAGCAATCAGCCCTTCAGCGCCGCATATATGTCGCCCTCTGGCGACGCTGTCAACAGGTCACTCACCTGTTGCATTGAGTCTCTCCCCAATTTTGAAATAACCATACTGAGCCTTCCTCCCTCTCCTTGTTACCGCGATGCCATCACTGCTTCAAACTGGGCAAACCATAACCGCGGCATGTCAACCCAAAAATCTGGAAGTCTCGATGACACACCTATAGCGGCCAGGGCACAACCAGCGGAATTCGTCCGCTCGTCTTTTTCATGCCCGGCTGACCTACTTGCCCACTTATTAGCGCAGCGTGTGGAAACATTGTTGAAAAATTAATACCTCAGTAACACCAAAAAATAAAAAATTGGCAGTCATAGGAACTGCCCATAGAAGTGAAAACTTTATAACTCAGAATTTGATAGCTTACCTTGGAAACTACGCGGGTGTAGCCGGTGTAGTAGGTTAACCGGAGGGCGTGGCCTCACCACCGTGGCATGGCCATCTAGAAATGCGTCAGCATTTCCCATTGGCTCACGCATATCTAGATGGCCATGCCATGATGGCGAGGCCACGCTCTTCCAGCATTTCCTATTGGCTGACGCATTTCTAGATGCCCAATCGCCAAGGTCCCGAGTTTACCCGAAGATTTCTTCTCAAACCCAGCGTTCTCTTGAATTAATGGTTCGAATAAATACATTGAAATTGAAAATTGAACTGTTCAAGTGACGCGGGCGAGAGACTGCTCGCTCGACCGCTGCCGCTGTGATCCTCTTAAATACTACATCTTACATCGCAACTACGTGCTGCTACACGCCGCCGCCGGCGCCGCCGTCTGCGTGGCAGCCGACATGCCGACGTTGGCCGTTGAGCGCTACGATCAAGCCTGGAGCTAACTCGGAAGTGGTTTGCGATGGATCCGCTTCCACAATAGCCTTCAATTCCTCATTATCAACTTTGATCTGTGGCCGTCCACGGGGCTTGTTCTGAAGGTCGAAATTTCCAGAACGAAAACTTTGGAAACAAAAATGCACAGTGTTTACTTTTGCAACACCGCCGACATACAGACAGACATTCCACAGACGGCCTTTGCAAAGACTCCTTTTTCTTTACGTGACATAGGAACTGCCGATAGTGAAAACTTATAACGTATGTATAAATTTGATAGCTTACTTTGCAAACTACGCGGATGAAACCGGAGGTCCTTGCCATGAGCATGGCCACTGCATGTCAATGGGAAATGCTGACGCTTTTCTAGACGGCCACTGAGTTTACACGAAGATTTCTTATCATTCCCGAGCGTGACGCTAGAATACAATTCACAGCCCACGAAAATCTGTCCGGCGCGCTAAAATAAGTTTTCACTTCAAAAACTCCGCAGTGATATAGGTCTATATGTTAGATAACCCACATGTGGGATAACCCACAATAACAATTTTTATCATTTACTATTAGCGAGAAGTACACATATTATATCTATTATGAGTATTTCCCAATTCAGCCTTACAAATAAACACCGACTTCCATGGATTGCAGTGAAATAGTGCAACAGTATCGTCTGCGTAACAAATTCTTAAAATCAGCTTCTGTCATCAATGTCATCATGTCATCAATGTAAAAATATAACAAAGTCGGGCCTAATACGGTGCCTTGCTGCACTCAAAAGGTCAAAAGTTGATTTCCAGCATGTTAGCTGATAATGTCGCATATATTGACGCACTGACTTTTTTTCTCAAATTAGCTCTGAAAGCACGTTAGTGGCAAACCTCTTACTAGCTGTAGTTTTTGTCAGCAGTAGAGGTATATAAATCGTATCAAAAGCTTTGACAAGGTCCAAAAACACACCAATGGACTTCTGACCTCTGCACCCTCGATGCTACCCTGCTGGGAAAAAGTTGAACAGCATCTTCCGTCGACGCAATATCCACACTAACGTTCATTTATTTGCCTGGGCTAGTATCGTGCAAAATTATCATTCGTTCAACTCAAAAACCATTCGAATCAGACAAGTATTTGAAACAAAAGTGTCGATGTTTTTATCGACGGCGTGGCGCAGACGTAGGCGCGGGAGATGGGCGCGGGGAGGGAGCAGGGAAAGGCCGACGGCGGTATAATACTGGTTTATTGAGTATCTCGAGCGGCAGCACCGGGTTTGGCACCGAATACAATTATCATCCAAAAATATAAAACATTACGATCGATATACATAATTAAAACGAGTGTAAAAGTAGTCTCAGGCGTCGCCGTCAGCTGGCGCGGGCGGCGCGGGCGCGGCCGGTGCGGGCGCGGGCGGGGTGGGCGCGGGCGCCGGGCGGCGGAGCAGAGCGGGCTTGGCGGCCAGCGCCGGCTTCAGCGAGCCGCCCGTCAGCGTCAGCTCCGCGAACTTGGCGGCCACGCGCGCCGTGTTGCGCGCCGGCACCGGGCTGCCGGCCGGCACCGGGCCCGGCGCGGCCCACGCCTCGCCCGCGCCGGACTCCTCCGACGGCCGCCGGGACCTGAGCAACATTGGTTCAATTTGGCAAAATCTTTCCTTAGTGGGTGTGCCTACGTCATAAGAAGAATACAAACATGTTCGACATTTGAAGTTTCTAGTCCTAACGGTTTGGGCTGTGCGTTGATCTAACAGTAAATCACCATTGCCTTGTATATAATTATATATATATTTGGGAGCCTGTGAGGGAAATCCAATATCTTGTTTATAACCTTCATGTTGTAGTGTCACAATCTCCTTTAGCATTAAGCTTTGAACCATTCATTCAATTTATTTCTCGAAGCCGAGGGTCGTGGGTTCGATCCCCACCCAGTGCAAATATTTGTGTGATGAATTCAAATGTTTGCACTGTGTCTGGGTGTTTCTATGTATAATAAGTATGTATTTAAAAATATATAAGTATTATATCAGCTATCTGGCCGCCATCACACAAGCTTTGCTTAGTTTGGGGTCAGATGGTGTTGTGTGTGAATTGTCCACCAATTTATTTGAACATCGAGTAGGGCTTATGTCTGGAGCGTGGTCGTGGTGACTCTATTATTGATTGGTATTGTTAACAGAGCAGCGATAAGTTGCAGTAATTTCGGAGAGTACTCGCTGTACGTGAGAGTTGGATCAGCAGTACATGTAAAGCGTTAAATACGAATAATAGATCGATACATCGAACACGCTGCTCGTAAATTTTACTGTAATCTTGTTAAGACTTAGGACACTCAATATAAAACTGTGATTACTGTAATAATTTTCATCTATGTTAGCACTAACCCACAGGCGCCCACGATAAGGATCCTATACGCCCTATTTACCTAGATAAGGCCCTCCAGATGTCGATAGGAAACTAACGAAAGTAATGTTTCCCCGACATTTAGATAAATATACTCGTATTTATAATACTGGACATCTGGACTGAAATTTTTTAGACAACCCATTTGCAATGTATTTGTTGATATGTTAAATTAAATATAAAATACTTTTCATCCATTAACCAGTTCGGTGAAAGTCGTTGTGTCCTGTCGCGGGATCGCCTACTACACGAGGAAATAATTGACCCTGTCTCACGACATGTTATAAGTACTATAATATTAGCTCCATTCAATAGTTCTGCTACTATTTAATAAAAGCTTGTGATTTGTTAGTGTTTGGGAACACACGTGGGGTTTCAGCTCGTCCTGTACTACAAGTCTCCTACAAACATGAATATAATAAACACAACCGAAGAAAAGCTAGAACTGAAAAGGAGAAGACTTTAATCGGCTGACTATTATTTTATTTACTTATTCTCTTTTCATTGTATAAATTAAGACTAAACAAATTGTTGTACCTGACATTTGCACGCCTCTAGGAGAAGAGGCCAGTGTGCACGGGTCAACTTTCAGAATGTTTAGTATCATGTTACCTGCAAACGGCAATAAAGATTGTTGTATTTGTATAAATGTGTGTGTACTGACTTGGTGCGCTTGCGCAGCGTGTCGCGGTCGGCGGCGAAGGCGTCGGCGGCGGGCGCGGGGGGCGCGGGGGAGGGGGCGCGCGCGGGGGACGCGGGGGACGCGGCGCGCGCGGGCAGGTCCAGCACCAGGTCCGGCGTGCTGTCCGGGAGCCGGCTGCGCGCCACGAGCGGGGGACAGCATTGTTAACATTCTAGACTACAGGCCCGTGAACAAAATGTACGAATCAAATGAACCACCAGGAGACCTATGTAGGATGATAGAAGGGTGTAAAGTAATAAGATTCAGCACTATGCCGTCACTTGTAAGCTGTCCAACTGAGTGCAATTGAAGAGGGGGGGTTGCAATCCTCGATCATTTCTTCTTGTCGCATTATTTTTGTACGGCGTTGTGAAATAATAGATTAAAAGAGGTATTGAAACTATAAAAAATATAGTTTTTAACTTTTTAATTATTAGTTTGCCGGAAAAATTTACAGAGTACGAGTAATTTACAGACCAAATTTGGTCATTTGATTAAGTACGGCATTGGTTCCATACAGTTTTAATACCTCTTCTAATCCATTCTTTCGCAACGCCGTACAAAAATCATGTGACAATGAGAAATGGTAGAGGCTTGCAACCCCCCCTCTTCAATTACACTCAGTTGGACAGCTTACAAGTGACGGCATAGTGGTGAATCTTAATACTTTATACCCTTCTATCATCCTACATAGGTCTCCTGGTGGTTCATTTGACCCGTAAATTTTGTTCACGGGCCTGTAGTCTATTCATGGAAGGGTCGCTTCGCAACCTCTTTTTGCTATTCTCTTTTAAATTGTAGTTATCTTGAATAGATTATTAATATTACATGTACAGTTGTTTTTCAATATACGGGCAAAACCTTAATTACTAATAGTAATTCAGTTGGTTTTTTAAGAGTTTTTTAAGCCTTAAACTACATTACAATGAGAACTACGTTATGTGCTTAGTTAGCTAAATACACTAAGCACATTATCTTTAGACCGATAAAGTTCAAAAGACAAGGAGCAGTCGGAAAAGCGTGCTCGGCTACTGGTAGTATTTTTCAGCCCTGAATGGCAATACTTTAATATTTGTATCGATGTGCGGATGTTGTTCGAATGTGTAGTAACAGAGAGCAGATACTGACCGCACGGCGGGCGCGGCGGGGGCGGGGGCGGCGGCGGGGGCGGGCGGCTCCTGCGGGGGAGGGGGGTCTCAGCGGGGCGGGGCCGCGCGCTCGCTGTCCGCGCGGGGAGCGAGCGCGCGAGCGAGCGAGACACGCTCCACATACAACAGTTACAATCTTGCTGTCTTCACATCGAGACTGAATCGGTTCCTTCTACGTAAGCACGCTCCATCGTAGACCGCATCGTCGCTTAACATCAGGCGAAATGGTGGTCAAATGCGAACCTATATTAATAGTTAAAAAATGTTTGTCTGTAAAGTCGGTTTACTGACGATAGAACGTGACAACGTCTTAAGAAAATACTGATGGAATGGTAGCACTTTTCAAAAGAAAATTTTAATTTCATTTGTTTAATAGATTTGTATGTAAAAAGTAATCAGTAGAATTTAGTCATTTTCAATCAAAACAATGCAAAAAAGCTTTTAGATGCCGGGGATCGAACCCGGGGCATTTCACATGCAAAGCGAACGCTCTACCACTGAGCTACATCCCCGCTTGAACTACTGGTCGAAATAATTAATACAACTGTAACAAACATGCGGCGAGGTAACGACCGACGGTAACGGTACATGACGTCATGTTTTGTGGGCGTGCAGCCGGCTTCATCGAATTATAAGACGTTATCACGTCAAAAATAAATACTATCTGCAGTACTATCTCTACATTACTGCATACAAATCAAAGAGGAGATCATGGAGTTACTTTTATTTGTAGTGTAGGCAGTCTATCTCGGGAAGTGCCACACCTTTGCCAGTTATTCTACCGCCAAGCAGAACGGTGCAAACATCCCCGTAGTCCGGTATTACCGGTATTCCGGTGGTTTGAACGGCAATATTCCCAAAGAAATTACAGGGCATAGAGATAAATATCTTTGGGTACAGTGCAATAATACAACAATATAGTGTAATAATAATTTGGACGCTATGGATTTCAGACGATTATTTATCTCTGTACCAATTTTCATCCCGATCCATTCAGTAGGGTTCGCAGGAACGAGTCATGAACATCCATTTCATTCACCTAAAACTTCGTAAGGATGATGTTAGTAGGATGAATGGTTAGCTGCAGGATACATAAAGCGGACCAAAACTCGCCCCATAATACTTGGCTACCATTAATACTGGGCCTGTTTCTGAGTGAGCGTCAAACAGAGCGATATTAAAATTAAATGTTAACATTAATGGTCTGGGGAATATGGTCACTTATGCAGACTGTGACTCGCAACGTGTTACAAAACTGTGGCGTTAGCTCCTGCGGCCGCGTCACAGCTGCGGCGGCGCGGGCGCATGCGGGCGGGCGGGGGCGGGCGGCGCGGGGGGCGCGGTACCTGCGGCGTCACGCGCGCGCGGGCGGTACCTGCGGGGGCTCCTCGCCGGGCCTGCGGGGGGGGGAACACATGAACCACCACACACGAGTACACCGGGACGTCTCTACTCTGTCTACCAAAAACGGAATATCGAAATAAACTTCGTTTTCTCCGTTTAAACGTCAAACGATGACCGAGCGGACGAAAGGAAGTAGAAAAGTAAAACCGGAGTAAAGAGAAACAAAAGAAAAGAAAAGTCGCGAGTTTATTTCGAAATCACGTTCTTCGTAGAAAGAGAGTAGACGTCCTGAGCTTTCACGGGCTCGTTCTCCGGGGACTGCGAGATTCGCAACGCAATCTGAACGATTCAAATCCGAAATGATAATCATTGTCTTTCTAAACCGATAAGAAAAAAAATTGGCAGTCATAGGAACTGCCGATAGAAGTGAAAACTTATAACTTAGAATTTGGTAGCTTACCTTGGAAACTACACGGCAGTGTGACCATATGTGGCAGGTTCCCAAATTGGGCGTTATTTTAGCCTTTGGCATGATAGGTTGACGTTTTATAAAAACTGGCAGTTTTTGGCAATATTGGTAGATCGGAAACCATTTTTGTTACCATAACATATATCAAAGTTGAGATGCATCAAAGTTGAGTAATTACAGGCCGATATCGCTCGCCACTGTCATTGCTAAGGTGCTGGACGGTTTGATTGACCTTCAGTTAAAACAGCATCTACACCTTCACGATGCACAATTTGGTTTTCGACCGGGTTTGTCGACCGAGATGGCTTGTTGCGTATGACAGGCTGTGGCCCAAGCTGGTGAGCGATACGGATCTTCCCTCAGAATATATCGATATCCTGCAGTATTGGTATAGCAATCAATGTAACTTTGTGCGATGGTCTGGGTCGTTTTCAGAGGAGTATAGGCTTGAGTGTGGTGTCAGGCAAGGCGGGATATCATCGCCAACACTCTTTAACCTGTACATCGATCGACTGATCCGTGAGCTCAGCAGTGCGGGGGTCGGCTGCTCGATTGATGGTGTTCTCGTGAATAACATCAGTTATGCAGACGACATGGTGCTGCTGAGCCCATCTATCAGTGCCTTGCGCAAGCTTATCGCTATCTGTGAGCGTTACGCGGGGGAGCATGGGCTTAAATACAACGCCACTAAGAGCGAGCTCATGCTATTCAAGGCGGGTTTAAAAACCTATGACACTGTCCCTGCTGTAAAACTTAATGACAGTGTCCTTAAACAGGTCTCGCAGTTTAAGTACCTGGGTCACTGGGTCACGGAAACGTTAACAGATAACTTAGACATAGACAGGGAGCGCAGAGCGTTATCTGTTCGTGGTAATATGTTGGCTCGTAGGTTTGCTCGTTGTACTGCAGAAGTGAAAGTTACTCTATTCAGAGCATTCTGCCAATCATTTTATACGTGCAGCCTATGGGTCAAGTACACAAAAAGATCGTATGACGCTCTGCGCATCCAATACAATAATGTGTTCAGGGCACTGCTGGGGCTGCCGCGACGCTGTAGTGCGTCGGGGATGTTTGCAGACGCACATACAGACAGTTTCGCGGCGATTCTGCGCAAGCGAGTCACATCCCTGATGGGTCGCGTACGGGGCAGCCCCAACATATCTGCAACTGTTTGCCTCGAGGATGGATCTGGACTGCCCAATCATGCAACACTGGACCAAGCTGCATGTTGAGCATTCCGGATCCATTCCTCAATATAGACTTAGATAAGTTTGAATTTTTATTATTTAATTTAATATCGTTCTACATTTATAATTTTTATTATTTTGAAATGTTTGACATAATTTAATTTGAGTGACTTTGCTGTAGATTATAATTAAGGTGTTTTAAATTGTATTTATATGGACTGGTTCTGAAATAAATGATTTATTATATTATTATATTACCGATAATGAGCACCCGGGGGTGAAAATACGAGCATAACAATAGACAAAATTGACTAACGCTTTCAATTTAGTTGATTAGTTCTCACACATCCCTAGTAAACTCAGTAGATTATAGTAAAGCGTCACTAGTGGGGAATTCTCCGATAAATTCAACCATACGTCTTCGTTCCTTTGTAAGTATATACTTTAACTTTCGTAACATTCAGCTCAACTACGGTTGTATTTCATTTTAACCAACCAAAGAAAAGTTAAATATAATGAATAAATCAATGTATAAACATGTAAAAATGGAGGTATACAGTGAAAATGGCAATGCTTAACATCCCAATGATATTATAAATGGAAATGTTTGGAGATTTGAATGTCAGAATCACGTTGGTACGTCTGAACGCATCGGGTTAATATTTGGAACACAAATAGATTATAGTCTGGAAGAACACATAGGCTACGTTTAATCCAGAAAAATTACGGAAACGGGAAATACTTGAGTAAAACCGCGGGCACTGCTAGTACATGATATTACTAGGATGTCAATGTTTGGATGTTTGTTGGTCAATCACGTCGTAAAGTATAAACGGATCTTGTTGAAATTTGTAACACGGTTATATTACAGGCTCGAAGAGAATATGGGCAACTTTTTATCCCGGGAAAATAACAGGAACGGAACTGTGCGGATAAAGCCCCGGGGCGTTGTATTACGACATAATCTTATGTATTTATGATTTTTCTTTGATAAATACAGCGATAATTGCGGTTGGCAATATTTTGGTATTTTTTGCCCCAAGCGTTGGCAGGATTTCACCCGCAGTATGGCAGGATCCGTGATTTAGAGATGGTCACACTGCTACACGGGTGTAACGGGCGTGGCCTCGTCATCTTGACATGGCCATCTAGAAATGCGTTAGCATTTCCCATTGGTTGATGCGTTTCTAGATGGCCATGCCATGATGGCCTGTCCACGCCCTTTCAGCATTTCCCATTGGCCGACGTATTTCTAGAACGAAAAATCTGTCTAGGCGCGCCTAAAGAAGTTTTCACTTCAAAAACCGAGGCACGATCCGATTGCGTTGCGAGTCAGGGTACAGGTGTCCTACTTTAAATAAAGAGGCCAAGTGCGAGTTGGACTCGCCCATGAAGGGTTCCATTGCAGCAAGTAACATTATATACATAGTACACATAGTTCTTGTTCCGTATAATCGGGCAATATTAAAAATCATAGCGGATCTATGGTTTGACAGCCGGCTGTGAAGTGACGTTGTCTCGTTTCGCTGGTACGTTCGAGCGACTCCTGGTTTGCTTTTCTGGATAAAAGTGTTATAGTTCGCGGGAACGACGAGTTTTTCGGGATAAAACCTTGAGTGTTGTGCGGGAATACATTATCAACGTGAATATTTACTACTGGATTAGTGCTGGAGTACTTGTGAAGTGGCTACTGGATTGGCCGCTTCTAGAACGCAGGATCGTTCTGGGAATTCGCGAGGTCGCCTCGATATCGTCTGGTTTGGTATCACAAATTCCCTTCCTTCCTTCTTCCTGACAACCAAACTGGACTTTGGACGACGCCGGGAGCAGTAATTGGGTGAGTAATTTTAGGTACCCTGTTTGCAACTAAGGAGTAAATCTTAAAATCGGTATAACGGCATTTAGTTTGTTTTTAATTCTCGCTTATGGGCCCCGAGACGGTATTTCTGGCATAAATACTGAACAGTTCTTGTATTTCGTTGTAACTTTGATCGAAGTTTCAATAATAGTGTATTTATGACGTACCTACTAAAAAAAAAACTACTCATCAGATCGAGTTCAAACTAATTTTCGTTGGTAGTTTACATGGTAATGTACATCATATATTTTTTTTAGATTTTTCACTCTCTTACTTTAGAAGTTAGAGGGGGGGGACACACATTTTACCACTTTGGAAGTGTCTCTCGCGCAAATTATTCAGTGTAGACGAAAATGATTTTAGAAACCTCAACATCATTTTTAAAGACCTATCGATAGACACACCACACGTGTAGGTATGATGAAAAAAAAAATTTGAGTTTCAGTTCTCAGTATGGGGGGCAACCCTAATTTTTCTTTTTTTTAAATTTTTCTGTTGAAATCTTAATGCGGTTCACACAATACATCTACTTACAAAGTTTCAACAGTGTAGTTCTTATAGTTTCGGCAAAAAGTGGCTGTGACATACGGACGGACAGACAGACAGACAGACAGACAGACATGACGAATCTATAAGGGTTCCGTTTTTACGTTTTACGGAACCCTAAAAAGAGGGCACACTGGAGGGCGGGCCCCGCGACGAGAAGAACACAGATAATGGCGCGCTGGCGTCGCGGCCGCACGCGGTGTACGTTCGGGCACGGAGCGCCTCCGCCGCGGAGCTGTCGGCTGTCGCCGCGTCGCGCACACTCCGCGCCACAGAAGAGGACACACTGCCCAGCTCACAGCTCATTCCCTCTAACCTAAACTGGAAGGTCTTGCATCGCGTCGCTCACTACTCGCAGGGACCGACTCGGTCATGTGACTCGCTCATGTTTTTTGAAATGAAAACTTCTTTTGTCGCACCACCCGCAGATTTTTTTAGCTGTGAATTGAGCTCAAGCGTCTCGCTCGTAAATTAAAGAAATTTTCGGATGAACTCGGGACTATGGCCATTTAGCATTTCTAGATCAATCTTAGTTTAGATAGCCATAACTTATTTGGACGACAATGCTTTGAAGATTTATTCCAGACCAGCAACGCCCTCCGGCTTAGCCCGCGTAGTTTCCAAAGTGAGCTATCAAATTCCGAGTTATAAGTTTTCACTTCTATCGGCAGTTTCTATGACTGCCGATTTCGTTTCGTGTCCGCTACTTATTCCCCGACGAAGAGTATTGTCAGGGGAATCTGTACTGATGTTATAGACATCTTAAATAGTGTTAAAGTATCTCCGACACGGTCATGTTCCGGTATGGTCGTCGGTCTCACCTGTGCTGGTCTCCGGGGGGCTCGGCCTCGTCGCTGGTCTCGCCTGCAACAGCCGCAGGTCGGCGGTCAGCAGAGAGACACACGAACAACGTTTACAAACATTTCACAAACAGTCAGGCCCCAGCATACTTTATGTCATTTCAGCTCGGGGTCTGTTGAAGAAGTAGAATGAAACCTCTGCCAAAGAGCCGCGGGTCGGCGGCCGTGATAATCCTATCCCGAGGACAACATGAAGTCATTAAATAAACACCCCGTAAAGTTATCATTGTTCTCGATGAACTGTCTGAAACGGGATAGGATTTGTATTTAGGGATACAATAGATAATTTATAGGGCAAAGAAACAGGTGACGAGCGCGATGCAGGGCAGGGCCGGGAAGGAATTTGGATTCTTTACGTTCAAATAGCTGTGTGCCACCTATGCCGTAACGAGCAGGCGTGTCGCTCATCAGGTGAGGGTTTTGCTCGTCTCGACACCTTTTATTATTTAAAAGATCTATTTCAAAAATTGCATTGGAACTATAGTGTTGATCAAGATTCACCATCGGTTTAATTATTTTTAGGGAAAACTGTTTTTGCATCACTAGTGGTGACGTCACTGGTCACACTCTCTATGGAAATTGGAGATGTGTAGTTAAAGCGAGGGCGGCTCGCGGCAGCGGGCGCCCAGTGCGGCGACCGTCGGAACATCCGCCGGCTGCGATGAAGGTGTTAGAGGGGCACGAGAGGGAATCCGAGGAGTGGAGGTGTAGCGGGGGTGCGGGGTGCGACCGCAAGCCGCGGTGATCGTTTCGTCAGACAGTAGGCACTGTCAGCCGGCCAGCCGCGGAGCCCCCGGCCGCCGCCGCCGCGCGCGGGGCGAGGCCGGAGCGCGAGACGAGTTCGAACACCAGCGAGACTGAGGAGTCGCTCGGGGCTCCGCGACGCACAAAGATCTTATGTTCTTAGTAGATGACAAGGAATCAAAATTATAGTGAAGTTATTGCAGACTATTGTAAGCTTTACATGAATAGGAGTCGATATCGAGGTACCAATATCGGCCCCAGTTCTAAAAAAATATTGTAATATGAAGTTTGTCATCAGAGTGACGCGCGGTGCTCGTAGACTACGGGGCAGAAGGTTGTTTTCTTTACGATGGGATATTTTTAAATGAACGTAAATATAATTTCGATGCTAATGCTCATGTCGGTGTGGTGTGTCACGCGTGGTGTCTGTGTCGGTATGTGTGTGGGTAGTGGTGGTGGTGATGGTGGTGGTGATGGTGGTGGTGATGGTGTTGGTGGTGGTGGTGGCGGTGTGGCGGCGCACCGTCTGTGTCGGAGTCCTCAGCGGGCGCGTCGGGCTCGTCCGCGGCGGCCAGCGCGTGCGCGTCCTCCTCCTCGGCCGCGGCCAGCGCGCCCTCCGCGCCCTCTCCTCCCTCCCCTCCCTCCGCTCCCTCCGCGCCCTCCCCGTCCTCGATCGCCAGCTCCCTGCAACACGCGCTCGCTCAGTGCCCGCCGACTCGCACGTCGCGTCCAACAGATATACATCCACATCCATACAGTATCACACATTCTCGTCATTTTCGGCGTACACAAATAGTGCCAAAATAGTTGATCTGTTTAAAAAAAATGGCAGTCGTAGGAACTACCGATAGAAGTGAAAACTTATAACTCGGAATTTGATAGCTTACTTTGGCAACTACACGGGTGTAACCGGAGGGCGTGGCCTGGCCGTCATGATATGGCCATCTAGAAATGCGTGAACATTTTCCATTGGCTCGCTTATTTCTAGACGGCCATGCCATGATGGCCAAGCCACGCCCTTTCTCCCTTTCATCATTTCCCATTGGCTAACGCATTTCTAGATGGCCAATGGCCATGGACCCGAGTTTACCCGAAGATTACTTATCATACCCGAGCGTGACGCTAGAATTCAATTTACACCCCACCAAAAATCTGTCTAGGCGCGCCAAAAGAAATTTTACCTCCTGCGAATTCTAAATTTCAGAATAGTCTTGGTTTGTTGTTGAATGCTTGTCGAATTTTTTTTCGTGAAGTTAAATATGTCGTAGTAGTTTTTGGTCCAATGTTTTTTTGATTCATATTTAAATATACTAGCAATGAAGTCTCTAATTAATATCTCTAAGTACTTTAAATATAACGTGAGTCATAAAGAATATATTTTTTTGCATTACTCACAAAGTTGTGCATTCAGCTTAACAAACGTACCAACTTCTAAAATAATATCAAGGTAAAGTGAAATAGTAAAAACACAATTTTCTAAAAAGTTTGGTTCCGCGTAGATTCTGTATTGCACAAAGGCAATCGCCCTCACCCGCCTCAGTACCCGTTTTGGGCTTTTTGAAAGGACGTCTATTTTTGATAGAGTTGCCCCAGAAGATAACGCCATTTAGGAAACTGATTTGGCCATGTTTGTTTCAGTGCAGCGATCGAATCCAGCGCTGGATTCGATCGCTGGACTTAGAGTCCCATGATGGCGCGGCCGCGGTCGCGGTCGCGGTCGGTACGCACCCCGGGCGGCGGTAGAGCGCGTGCGGCGCGATGTCCTGCGGGAAGATCTTGTCGTGCAGCAGGATGGTGCGCTTCACGAGCTCGTTGAGGAGGTTCTGCGCGTGCAGCTGGTGCGGGGGCTCGCCCCACGCCGGCAGCAGCGTGGGCCCCAGGCACACGGCCAGGTTCCACGCGTCCATGCACGTGTGCCGCGCCTGCTCCGCCAGGTGCGCCAGGAACGCGAACAGGTAGCGCAGCACCAGCAGCGCCGGCGCGGGCAGCGCGGCCAGCGTGGCGCCCAGCCGCGCGCAGAACGCGGCGTCCGCCGGCCGCGCCGCCAGCCGCACCAGCCGCTCCTGCAGCTGCGGCGGCAGCAGCGGCGGCCGCAGCTCCCGCAGGTACAGCTTCAGCAGCCCGCACACCGAGTTCAGGTCCGCCGGGCCCGCGTGCGCCAGCGGCTCCTCGCCGCGCTCGAAGGCGGCCCGCAGCGCCTGCATCTCCGCGTGCGAGCCCGACACGCGGAACACGCCCTGGTGGCGCAGGCCGTGCGCCGCCACCACGCGCACGCACTCCGTCAGCACGCGCGGCAGGCGCAGCTCCAGCGGCGCCGCGAACTGCCCGCGGCCGCGGCGCAGCGCGCGCGCCGGCGCCGGCGGCGGGGGCCCGCCCGCGCCCGCCCCGCCCGGCGCCAGGCGCGCGCGCAGCGACGCCGCCTTGCTCTCCACGCGCGCCAGCCGCCCGGCGCACGACACGTACGCGCGGAACTTCTGCACAGGGAGCGGCGGGTGAGCGGTGAGCGGCGCACGCGCGGACACGCACGCACGCACGCACGAGGTACTCACGGCCAGGTAGTAGTCCTCCTGGTCGTCGCTGGCGGGCGCGCGCGGCGCGGGCACGCCGGCCGCGCCCGCACCGTCCGCGCCGAACACCCCGCTCACCTCCCACTCGCTGTCGCTGCCCTCCATCTGCAACGCGATAACATTCACCCGTCAAATTTCCGCCACAGAACTGGTAGCGTGGCATCGTTGCCGTGAAATGTCCTTTAGAAGTATTCGATAATAGAGAGAAGACACGCGCATTTTAGCTCGGGGATCCTGTTACGAAATTACTTAACTCGCCGACGTTACTAAATTACTTCCTATGTGTTGACTGCTTCCAGCAACAGACGCCCCTCGTCTCTATCTCGAGCCTCAGTTATGTCTCGCTTCGTTTTGTTCCGCCCGGTGTTTCCGTCGGCACCTGGCACCTAAATACGCACGCTAACCGGTTGGATCGCCTCCCATACTCCCTTCGTGGCCGACCCGACGATGACATCGTTATGAAGATTGGTTTCGCTCAAAATGTTAGATTCAGCGTTCAGCTACCATCTTTTTTTCTTGTCGACCGTAAAATTCCCGGAACATTTTTTGCATTTGCAGTTCTCTGTGACGAACAGTCCCTATTCTCCTCTTTTAGCGTAAGATCCATACTTCATATCCGTACGTTTAGATCGGCCTAATAACTTTACTAATAACTTTAATACAGATTTTACAGACTGTATGAAAAGCCAGGATCTGCTCTTGAGCACTAAGGAGAAAACGTTAAGGTAGGGTGTCGGTTACTTGTGCTCCCTTAGAACTTCTTGGCTCCAGAGATTCATATGGGGGCTTAGAAGGACACCTGACTATATTTTCCTCGACGCATATGCGACATCAATCGGGTTTCGATTTGTGCAACTCCTGTCTGATCTTTGTAACCAGGTTCAGGCGGTGATATCTAATTTCGAAGAGATTTTCCCTATCCATGTTAGGCAAATTGACGCCTTCGATAAAGAAAATTAATTTCACCAACACCAGGCTATCTTCAAACCATCACAATGGGTCACTGTCGTCGATCGTCGATCGTCGTCGTCGATTTGAAGACACCAAGGCTATAACTATCAGGGAAAACCCACTCTGGCAACTCATTCCACAGCCTAGACGTTCTTATCACAAAAATAGAGTCAAACCTCTTCGTCCGTTTCTTTGGAACATCAACCATGAAACGGTGCCGCTTCTTCGAGTTACGAGAAGAAGTTGTATTAATATCAAGTTGCCTCCAAGTAAAAACGTTTAAGAAAAATGAGTGTTAGGAGTGCGGGGTGTCGGAGGTGCGGGGCGGGGGGCGGCGCTCACCTGCTTGACGAGCTCGTCCTCGGCGGCGTCCAGCGTCTTGGCGTTCTCGCGGCACTCGGCGCGGAGCGCGCGCGCCGCCGCGTCCAGCTGCCGCAGCCGCTGCGCCAGCTCCCCCAGCACCGCCGCGTCCGCCGCGCCGGCGCCGCCCGGCTCCGCGCCCGCCTCGCCCAGGAGCGCCTCCACCGCGGCCGCCTCGCCCGCCGGCGGCGGCGCCAGCGGCCGCGGCAGAGCGAACGCGGCCGCGTGCGCGTCCAGCACGCGCTGCCGGTCCGCCAGCGCGTCCAGCGCGCCCGCCGCCGCCGCCAGCGCGCCGGCCGCGCCCGCGCCCGCCGCCGCCGCGCCGCGCGCCGCCTCCGCCGCGGCCGCCGTGCGCACGCAGCGCGCCACCGCCGCCTCGAACCCGACCTCCATGGCGAGGATCACGTCCCCCACGTCGTCCAGGTAGTACCGCTGCAGCGTCGCGTTGGCCGCGTCCAGCGCCAGCGCGTACTCGGCGCGCGCCCGCAGCGCGTCCGCGCGCGCGGCCGCGTGGCGCGCGCGCCGCTTCTCCAGCTCCTTGTCGAGCGCCTTCAGCTTGCGGTGGCGCGGCGGGTCCGCGCGCGCGTCCAGCGCCGCGCGCAGCTTGAGCGCGGCGTGGCGCCAGCCGAGGTGCGCGGCGGCGTGCCGCTTGGCGCGCGCCTGCGCCGCCGCCAGCGCCGCGCCCACCTCCTCGTGCCGCTCGAGCAGCAGCTCGCGGCACTTGCGGTGCAGGCGCTGCGCGTCGTCGGCGGCGCGCGCCAGGCGCGGGGCCAGCGCGGCGCCGTAGAGCGCGGCCAGCGCGCCGTGGTCGCGGGCCAGCGCGCGGCTGGCGGCCAGCGCGGCGCGCCAGCACGCGGCGGCGCCGGCGGGCGGCTCCCGCTCGCGGTGCCGCGCGGCCGCCGCCCGCGCCAGCTTGTCTAGCGCGCGCGAGTACTCGTGCTCCAGCTCCGCCCGGCGCCGGCAGTACTCGTGCAGCTCGGCCGCCACGGCCGCCGTGGCGTCGGCGCGCGCCTCCAGCACGCGCGTCTGCTCCCCCAGCTGCTGCCGGATATCTGCCGCGGGACACACACACACACACGTCAGCGCGACACGTACTCCACTACATTATTCACGATCATTATCTATATTTGAAATATCTAACTGACCGATGTTCTCAGTGACGAAAACCTAATCTCCTCCCGGAGAATATATCTATACCTATTCTGTCCAGAGTGTGAATCTCGACCGTTTTTAATTTCTTAAAGACGATCGCTTCACAAGCTCACTCCTCTTCCACTCATCATTCCATGCAGCGTCGTCATGAAATGGTGAAACAATATTATAATCGTTTATGAACTATCGCTCCCACTTGGTTATATTTATATAGCAAAAACTGACATTTTAAAATCACTTCCGACGATCGCTGCTCGGCCCTACTTGATGCGACCCATCGGAATTTCCCAGGGAATCGCTCCTTCCAACTCGGCAAACCATTTCATCATATCTTCATAATTATTGTACTTTGTTTTTGAATTGAATAAAAATATGATACCTACCTGAAATTATTGATGATTTGAGTATAATGTGAACGTGAATGTGTTATTATTTCCATACAATAGAAATACTGTTTACTAACGTATTTTGTAACTTTGCATGCCGAAAGGCAGTATTTGGTGTACTTTAAAACCACTAACCATCTTTTGTAAACCCATTTACGCAATAAATATATTTGATTTGATTTGATTTTCAACCCATCTCTTGCCTATAATGTCTTTCCCACAAAGACGTAAAAGAAACCGGTCTACCGGAGATATTGTAACGTATACGTCACTCACACCTAGAGTAAGCTTACTCCAGAATTTACTATCGAGAAGGAAGGCGAAGCGGACTGGCGGTCTCCCCGGATATCTCAAAGAAGGTACTTCAAGACGGAACTCATTAGCTCATGATATATACCAAGCACAGATTCTCTCTTGTATAGGGCACTGTTCGCACCTTTCAGCTGGACGGAGATGAATCGGCTAAGTACCAGGTGGAGGCTCTGGAATCGATCGATAGACGTGCCAAAAGGCTCTACACAACGATCCCCTTGTTCGAAAAAGACTTCAAAGACTTGAAGATCACCGCAAAACTGCTAGCGTAATGGGTTTTTATCGGATAAACTTCGGAGAGTGTGCAACTGATCTGCATGATTTAATAATACCATTTACCCTTTTTTCTATAGAACTGCTTGAAGCTCGAAAAAGTGACTTCATTTCTTGGTCGAGGTTTCAAAGACTCTAAACAAATTAGGGTTTTCCCCACAGTTACGATTTTGGTGCTCAAATTGAGAGAGAAAAACGGTTTATTTTAGATAACCACGCTCCGTAGACCGCATCGTCGCTTAACATCAGGACGAAGCGAGATGGCGGTCATGCGTAAACGTAAAATTGTGGCGGTGTAGTACTTAGTAAAAAAAACTCAGTACTGCCGCGCCGTCTAGTTCGTTCCCACTAACTATTTTTTCTTCTGAAACATGGTGATTATGTGAACCTCACTCCTGAGGCCGCGCCGCACGTGTGCGTGCGTGTGCGGAGAGCGGGAGAGCGGGTCCCACGCCGCCGAGCACACCTGCTCACACAGTTCCCGCTTCAGTTCAAATCTGACGGTATACTATGGCACTGACTAATGGAACCGATTCTGAAGGCACCAAGGAATTTAGAAAGATATCGCTGGGCTCGTCACATTGCCTAATAAAAAGAGCAAGAAATAATTTTATAATTTCAGATTGAAGCACTATCTACATTTATCGAAAAGTAGAGGAAGACCGTTGTATGTGGAGCAGTGGTAGCTGGTAGCGTGGCAGTGGAGGCACTATACCTATATTATGTGTATTACTGAGTGTGGCCGCGGACCCGGCCGGGCCGGCAGCGGCAGGCGGCAGGTAACCGGTTGTCGCGCCGGAAAATAAACAAATAGAAGCAAAACACGACAACGAGGCCGGCGCGGCGGCGCGCTCTCCAACCCTGCTGTACTCAATTAAAGTATGTACTTATGTATGTATGTATGTATATATTATATATACACGCAAGAAGTTGCGCTTCTTTGATTTTTAAGTAGTATTTGCTAGCGCGCCACTAACGCTCTTGTCGCTAGCTTTGGCTAGGCGGTAGAAGCCACTGGAGACAAACTGCCATAGGTTTAATTATTAAATGGAACCTATGGCAGTTTGTCTCCAGTGAGTTGAATTTGAATGTCGGTATACGCACGCATCGTAAACATTCACTTTGAAGAGGCAGTCACTTGTCTGAGTTGTGAGCCAACATCATTGTCATGTCGTTTTTTTGCCATCATTAAAAATTCACTCCTATAAGCCAAAAAAGTATATCTTCAAACGGTGAAGTGCCAATCGTACTTGCACATCCAGAGTTTGTTGACGGCTGCTAATCAACTACCAATGAGACTTGTGAAAATATCCAGTTTTAAAATTTAAGTGGGTGCAATGAAATTAAAGCGTGTTAGTTGTGTTCTGGCAATAGACCAATGTGTAGTGTGTTGTATATTATTGTGTTGGTACTGTCGCAGCCAGCATAGTTCTGTTAGACGTTCGTATCTTTCGTCCCTAATTCATACGTCCGACTGGCATTTGGCAAGTTTGACAGTTTATTGTTATATGCTGAGGGAAAACTAATATTATGTTTCCAAGTACCAAGTTCGTGTACGAGTATTTGTAATGAACGCGTCTCCTATAGAACGATTCGCGTGCAACTTCAGTTTGCATCTAATCCTACTCAAAACCATAGATGAAGAATTTTTTTTGCTACGCAAAAAGATCAACAAAGCGAGTGAGCGAGAAATCATTTTCAAGTGGAAATCGCTCGAGAGAAGAAGAGAAAGTCAATGAAGTAACGTCATTACAATATTTTAGTATACCCGAACGTAACAGTCTGATTTCGTCGCGGTGAAAATCGTGTATTTTTTAATAAATCCTTGGATTGCAGACGATTTTATTAAATTATTTATATTATGGCATGTTCTGTGCGTGAATGTGATACAAGACGATATTATAATCCGAATCATTACACTAGTCACCAACACATGTAAATATGATTTTTTATCAGGTCTCCGAGCAGCCCTTGTGTGTCTTTTACATTTGACGTCTTTGCTCAAAACACTCAAACAATGTCAAGTCGTTTTTTAATTTCTCCATCCTTACTGTTTACTAGCGACCCGTTCCGGCTTCGGTCGGATATTGTCATACATGTAAAGAGAAAAGCAATTATTCGAAATAAAAACTATCATATCTTTCAAGTTAGATCAAACTGTACACGGCGTGCAAATTTGATTAAAACTGGTAAGAGTCCACAGCGGACAAACAACGTGACACGTCATTTATAATCTTGATAAGTGATCTTCCGTTATACATTTGTATTATGAAGCAGCCATCTGTAACGTGGGACGGACTACAATACCGTAGCATTATTATCGATTTCATGTTAGGATTAGGATGTCTTTTTTGTATGGAATCCCAAAACCAGCATCGGACTAACAGTCATAACTTGTACAGACGTTTTAATGTACCTACTGATGACGTACATGCGAGTGGAGACGTGCCGCGTCGGACGGACGGACAGACGGACGCTCGTCGTGTAGTTTATCGGAGTGTTACTTCAACATTAATAATGCAACGATTTAGACGTCCAAAGCTCCTGACGTATCGCGGCTGAGCAGCATTCCATTTTGAGGTTTAAGAATATATTTTGTTTATAATATAAAGTGAAGGGAGGAGCAAGGCATGCGCTTGATGGTGTACAACACGTCTGGTTATGACAGCACAATGTCGCGCAGCTTTTTACCACGGGGGGCCAATCTCTGCCCGTGTTGCCTGCTGTTGTCCCCCACAGATAACATGATTTATCGCTCAGCCCTGGATTTTCTCTATAAACTTCAAGTTTGAACACAGTTCTGTTTACAGTACTGGTTGGCGGTAGGATGAATTGCACACATCATCGCGCGGTCACCATCTCTGAAATTTGCCAACCAGGAGGACAAAACGAGTTAACAATCGAATTTTAGAGCCCAGAACTCGGACATGTCGCCAGATTTATTTAAATATGGTCGTTATTTTGACACCCTAAAATTAAATTTCGAAGTCATCTTCTAGTAGGTTGGAATTGTTCAGGAACAACTGCATTTACATGGCGCCTCGAATATAAAATTTCCCTACCAGTTTAAATTACTATTATAGTAGATTTACCCTTGTATGTAGCCTTACAATACATTTTGTACTGAGCTCAAGAAATGGCTTGGAAATGAATGCTACTATTATAATGAAACCCCTCCCGGACGCCCTCTCAACTAGGACAAGTCAGAGGAAACCCGTCCGGACGGCAACCGGCAACCCTACTTTGCACAGGTGCGGTACAAGTGCGGCCCCGCCCGCGAGTGGCTTCTGTTTACAAACACGGGCCGCAGCCGCCGCCGCCGGATCTGACGGTCACTCGGTCGTTTCCGTGTCGTCTGCCGACCGCCGACCGCCGGCCGACGATCGACGGGTGCCGGGTGCCGGGTGACGGGTGACGGACGCTCACACTTTACAAACACAGAGCAATTTGATGCGCAATTGGATTCTATGAATAACAGACCGAGTGACGGCCACGGCGGCGCGGAGGTCAGCGAGACCGGGCACTGCGGACACTGCGGTCGGCTCCAGCGAACGAATCTTTCGACGTTCTTCCCGTTTGTGTAAGTCTTCACTTGAAGAACTAGTGTGGGGTCCGCAGAGAGGATATCCGAACTCCCACAAGTCGCACCCGGTGCCGGATTGGCACATGTACCTATGTACATCGGCTACTCTACTTTAGCCGCTGCCGAGGCCAGTGAGGCTGGACTGAGCTCTGAAATTCGGAATCGTCACAATCACATACATTACATCTCCTCTATGAATATCGTTGTAACTGTATGATTCATGCTCAAGCAGCCCGGAGGCCTAGTGGCGTCCAAGCGTCCAATTCACAATGGTGAGATCGTATGTTAGAATCCCGCCTTGCACCTCTCAGTATTTTTGAAGTGAAAACTAGTATTGTCGCACCACAGATTATTTTTTCTTGGGCATTTTTAGATGGCCATAGCCACGCTCTCCGGTTTCACCCGCCTAGTTTCCAAAGTGAGCTATCAAATTCTGAGTTATAAGTTTTCACTTCTCTCGGCAGTTCCTATGACTGGGCATTTTTTAACTTCTCTACTCGTTACTTCCATGTTATATTATAACAATGTTTTTGTATTATTTCTGTGATCCGAAACAAAAAAAAATTGGCAGTCATAGGAAAAATAACATGCCGATTGAAGTGAAAACTTATAACTCAGAATTTGATAGCTTACTTTGGAAACTACACGGGTATAACCGGAGGACGTGGCCTGGCCATCATGGCATGGTCATCTAGAAATGCGTGAGCATTTCCCATTGGCTCACGCACTTCTAGATGACCATGCCATGCTGGCCAGGTCACGCCCTTTCAGCATTTCCCATTGGCTGACGCATTTCTAGATGGCCAATACCCACGATCCCGAGTTTACCCGAAGATTTCTTATCATACCCGAGCGTGACGCTACAATTCAATTCACAGCCCACGAAAAATCTATCTAGGCGCGCCTAAAAAAGTTTTACATCAAAAATGTAGTGTAAAACGATCCGAACTACCCCTGCCCGCCCCCGCGGCCAGCCGTGGTCCCAGTCCCGTCCACTTTTATTCACTTTCAGTCCTGTTACTACGATACATGTGAAAGTTTGGATGGTTGTAGTTCAACCAGATCGGAACGGCTGTCGGGTTGAAATTTAGGACACAGATTAGGGCCTACGCAGTCGATGGACTTTTGTCCGCAAAGGACAAAAGTCCTGGACACGTGAAAACTTGCTGCCGAGAACTTGCCACGAACTCGACGCACTCTATGAGGATCGTTAGTCGTTCGGAAATTTAGTGAAAAATGCGTATGGAACCAAATATTCTGAGATTACGTTGTGTTTCGACGCGCAAGAAGTTTAAGAAAACGAGAATACTGGGTCCGGTATTCGGTCCACTCTCTCGGCGTACTCGGTTTTGGGGCGATTTTTTGTGAGCAAGAGGTATATCAGAAGTTTTCAGGTTGCCTCAAATTTCTACCCAAAAATTGGTGCAAGATCTCAAAATATTTACCCATTACAACTGGGTCGGACAAACAGACGCCGAAGTTTTAGCATTAAGGTACAGTTTTATAGGTTTTGGGCTAATTACACGAAGCTTCGATATGAAACTATTATCTATTCTATGACGAAACGCAAGAGCTTACAGCGGGCTGCGAGCGCCCTTGATATTGTAGAGAGCTAGAGAGCAACCGGCGCGGCGGAGTACACACGATCCGGGGAGTGCAGTTACTCGATAACGTTCCTATCGGAGAGTTCGACAGCTGACCCTAGTTTCGGAAACAACGCGGGTTCCGAGCGAGGTCACGGGCCGGCTATCGGTCAGCAGCGACCGGGCCGGGCGCCGGTCCCCCGGGCCGGGCCGGGCACGGCGCCGGAGCCGGTCCCCCCGGGCCCGGCGCGGCGCTCGTTAATTAGCGGGGACAATTAGCCGGCGGGCGCGCCCGCGAGGGGCGCAGCGCTGCGCCGCCCACTCGCTATGGGGGTTCAACTCCATCGGCGGAAACGCGTAACGATTCCGATATTGTTTCAAAACCGACGTAGATATTTAACTACAAGGACTGTCTATTTTAACAGTTCTTCCTTAAGGAAATTAATAGAAGGCTGTAAAAGGGCTCCGAGTAAAGACTCCAAACAAAAGTGCTCGACCTCGCATTGTAACCGCAGCGCAGGCAGCCCCAGGAACCGCCGGAGGGAACCGGACGTGGCACAGCGAGCTATTCACCGATAGGTTTCATTCACTCACAAGGAATTCCGTTAATCCAAACTTTGAAATAACGGCCTCGAATCTCCTTGGAAATTCCGTTCCAACCCTCGTTCGGAACGATTTTATCTACTGGTGTTTATCCAGCCACATCATCGGTTGGGTCGTGATTACTTTCTAGAACTCCTTCAATATTTCACTTTTGTCAAAGAGTTTCTTCTGATTGAGAATCAAGGAACTAGACAAGAACTCCCGAGTCCTGAAGGTGAGAGACGAGTTCCACGCCTGCCCAGCTGTGCCTGCGGCACAGCGGCCGAAACAGAGCTTCGGTCTCTCTCGGCTTGCTTCGTTCGCTAATCCTTCGGATAAACAACACAGTATTGTCTCCTAGCCCAGTAATTATTAGCGCTGAAACCATTACCGTTCAAATTAATTAATAGCAGTAAAACAATCGACGTGGTGCCTGCTATGTGGACTAAGGGGGATGATGAGGGTAGACTTGAGTGGAAGTTTATTCCCGGTTGAAGCCCACAGCCGTTTACGTAGAACCATACATGGAACCGCGGACCGCCGGCGCCGGGCAAGGTAATGCATAGATGAATTATTATTTCTTTTGACGAACGTGGACAAAGTTCAGTCCACCATTGTTGGACTGATATGGAACAATGTGCGTCTGGGCCGGCGCCGGCGGACGGCTGCCGGTCGCCGGTCGCCGGGTGATGCGACGAGTAAAATGTAAACAGGCGGGTGAGGAGAATCGCGCTCTAAATATAGCGCGGCGGCGGCGGCGGCGGTGTGGTGGCGGCGGCGGCGCAGTCGCGGCCGGGCGGCGCGCGCGGCGGCCGCGGGTGCTCCGCCGCAAATCACGCTCGTTATCGGGCTGCGGCTGCCGGCTGCGTCTGCGGCCGGTTCACTGGCCGCGGCCCCCTCCCCCTCCCCCCTGCCCCGCGTCAAGGATCTCGTTTTCCTGGATGTTTTCCTGTTCGTGCGAGCGCTCGCCCGCCTCCGAGTAGCTTTTGTCCTCGTCGGCGCTTCCGCCGTTTTGAAACTCAAGCGACGGCAACCGCGCCGAAATCTGGAAACGAACCAGATGGCCGCTTCCGTTCATGAAGCGTCGATGCCAAATTATTCGTTCTCCGACATCGTATCGGCCGCCGAGCGCATCCCTAACGTGCTTCAGATGGTAGACGTCCTGCGCTAATTAACGTACTGAACTTTGCAATCGATAACTTTCGATGACACCGATTAGTCGGCTTTAGTAAGCTTTATACCTAACAAAAACAATATAAACATTACAGTATTATATGCGCGCGGTTACTTTATGCGAGCGCAGAACCTAACACTAGTAGATCTGTGATTATCTCAGATCGTTCCCATCATGATCAAATTAAAAAGTACGCAAAGGAAGTTGCGGTCATTAGATCACGCAGACTCGCTCGTAAACATCGCGGCGGCGCCGCGTGCGCGCCACGTGTGCGCGCTCGCAGGACCGGCGCTGCCCTCACAAGGGAGTCGCTGGACTGTTACAGCGATAAAGTTGCCAAAGTGTCAGTGAGAGCCAAAGTACGTAATATCAATTGCAGATAGCATCCGAGCCGTTTTGACAACGACCTTTTATGATAGACTGCTCGAGGTATGACCCGCGTAGTTCCCGTTCCCGTTATTTCTCTCGATAAAAAGTAGCCGTCGGTCAGTCCGTTCAGCCGATCCGAGATGATTGAGCAACAAACATCTAAACTTTCCAATGTTTAAGTAGAAACATTAGCAGCTCCTGCGGCACAGACCCGCGAGCCGCGCGCCCGTCCGGCCGCGCGCGCGCGATGCATGCTGATGCGAAATAAGTGGAACCGTTCAAGTATTAATAGCGCACTTCGTGGAGGATCACTTAGCATACAATAGGACGGGGGCTGGGCGGCCGAGAGCTGCTGCGCCGTGCCGGGGCGCCGGCCGGGCCGGGCGCTGGAACTCTCTTCCAGGGCGAGGTCGCCGTGTGGCCGAGTGTGGCCGGCGCCGGAGAAGCGCTCTCTTGGCCTCGCATCCAGTTTCGCCACTTTGTTCGTCACGAGTTTTCCCGCTCCGCCGTGAACTTTAAATCGATCGACAATTTTAAATGAATCACCGGCGCCGCGCGCTCGCCCTTTGTTCCTTTGTCTCGGCGACCGGCGACCGGCGGCCGCAGGGTGCTCCGCGCCCGTTTAATCGCTCATTTGCATGATTATCGCGGTTTACCGTCGAGCGTAGAGCGTCGAGCCGCTCCCGCCGCAGACCATCTTATCGGTTAGCGCTAATTATAGCGGTCCGCGGAGGTAACCGAGCGCGAGTGCTGCCCTCACCGGACCTCCCCGGCCGCGGCGCGGGCAGCGTTGCATAATATGACAGTGAGCTGAGCGCGCGGACGGTCGGTGGGACGACCGGTTCCTCCTGCGAACCTTTTTGGGAAAACCGTTCGCCCGCAGGACATCGACGAAGCGAAAGTGCAGTCGATGTGACGCGGCATGCGGCCGGCGCCGCCGCGGAACAGACACGAAAACGTGCTTTGTACAAAAACAGTGGAAAAGCACCCGCTCTTCAAAAGGCATGTAGTCAATCCTCGGCTTCCGTCGACGGTTTTGCCATTTGCTTATATTGCATAATTTAAGCAGCCCACTAAATGTTCCCACAGCTGGGACTCGGGGCCTTCTCTGGCAAGGAGAGAGTCAAGAGCATAATCCACCAAGTACCACCGCGGCCACAATGGCCCAGTGCGGTGGCAGATTGGTGGATGACGCATGACCTTTTCTGAACATGTTTCCTCGTGATGTTTTCTTTTACCGTTTTTAAATTAGCGGCATGACGCATAATGACATATGACGCAAAAAGTCAGTGGTGGGCTCACCGTTCTCCTGACTAGACCAGCCGTAACTTCAAGCAGGGGTAAGGTAGGGGTACTTTTCCAGCAGAGATGCGCTATGTTACGTTGATATGGATCAAATGGTTTCGTATCCACCAATGAAATTCATTGATCCACATAGCATAGGGGTGGAAACGAGTTCAACTAAGCTTTGGTTTTATATGAAAGGATGCGTGCAATAGATGGGTGATATGGATACGCGGATTGGGGAGCTATTGACAGCATTGTGCATCTACAAATCTACATAGCACGTCTTGACTGTCAAGCTACACAGCTTGGCATCAGTGGAAACGGTCACATAGTTGGCGAGCGTAGCTTGCGCATCCTCGCCGCTTATCTGCAAATCTCTGGTGGAAAAGCAGCCTGAGAAAGGCGCAGCCGCATGTATTGTACACGACCCGTCTACGGTGCGGTGTGCTGCCGAACACCGCGCAGGGAACCGGTGCGGGCGAGCCGACCCGCCAGTGCACACATGAATGCCACGAGCACGGCTGTAGCCACAGGGACACGTAAGGGATGCAGGCGTGGGCGCGGCGGCGGCGCGGCGGGAAGTCGCCAATGACCAGCTTCACATTACATCGTTTACTTTACACGAGACCTCGCGCCGCAGGAAACCCTCCCTCCCACACGACAATTCCAATTTACTCTTAAACAATCAGTTTATTACAGCGACTCTCCAACCAACTCGCCGCAATATTATAATACCGTCTGCCGCGAGCCGCGACCGCGGCCCTGCCCACTAATATATATATACCACATTACGTTTTACATTTTAAGACACCCAGTTGTAGCCGTTAGTGAACCTACAGCGTATGACTGACTCGGCAGAACTGTAATAGTTTTGAATAGTCCTCAGGTTTAATTAGGTACGCGGCACTTTTAGTTCTATTTCTTGTGCTTCCCCGTGCCATTCTAAATATTCTGAAATGATATTATATATATATGAAACACAACGTACACCAGTGTTTGGTTTGCGTTTAACGTGCTGAGCTGCGGCTGCTGACACCCCGCACGGGCCAGCCCCGCCGCCGCCGGCCGTGCCCCGAGCCCCGAGGCTGCGAGCTCCGAGTCGCAGCTTGCATATAAAAGGAATCAATAAATAGAAAAGGACGAAGCTACACAGGAATCTATTTTAGTCTGCTGCAAAAATATCGTTCCTAAGAAAATCTGGCTTTGAGCGCGTTGTATATAATTTGTGAAGTATAGGAAGGCACCATTATTTGTAAATACGACGAATCCTAGTAAGTAAGTACTATGCTACTACGTATGTATGTGAGAATTTAATCTCAAGGCGATACAAATTTTTTTAAGCGTTTAATTACAAAACTATGAACTGAAAAGGGTTTGGTAAAAATGGGCTTTTATTTTTCCGAGCCACGTATTACTCGTAGAACTGCAAATGCAATATAAATAATATAGACAACAACGGAGAATTTGAAATTATAACTATTAAACGATTGAATAGCTATTTTGCCACTTCAGTGCTACAAATATAGAAGTGACTAACGTCAATAACACTGCACAGAGTTCAGGATCGCTGAGGTCACGGTACGAACCGATGGAACTAATATAATATCTATTTTATCAATGTATTATCATGATTTTTTCTAGAGAGAGACGAACTTCTTAGCATTCCATGGATTCACCGTGCGGGTGCCGGGTCCATCGTGTGGCAGAGAGAGAAATCTCGAATAGACCCCAAGACTTGTGACTCGGGCGTAGGTTTAAAAGGGACCCCTTTTGGTGACATACGTCAACACTCACCTTCACTACTCGTATTTCTCTCCCTGCCCAGCCAAATCCGATATGATCCTACTAGTGCAGCTTTAGATACTCGTTCTAGTATGGAACTTACTGCACTTCTGGACAAGCCAAGGTCTTTAAGCAGGTTACAGAGAGATTTTGCTGGTATACCTCTCGCTTTCACTTCTACAGCGTATAAATTAACTACATAGCCATTTATTGTTAATTCGTTTTGAAGGTCGTAATACTTATTTTATTACATCGCGTGGTCTTTAGGTATATTAGTTTCCCACGGTACGGTAAGTTCTACAAGGACTATGCGTTTCGTAGCCCTAGAAAAAAGGAAAATGTCCGGTCTGGATGACGAAACACCCACATCCTCTGGGATTTTGTAGTGCTTTTCATATGTGTCCATTAATATAGTCCAATCAGGTGCTGAACCCAGGATTGAGTAAGGCTTGTTCTTGGAGTTTGAAGTTGAGCCCTCTTTTACAAAGTTAATTTGTCTTTTGTTTATCGTCAATCCCTTTTGGGCTCTAGCTACCGAAAGGCTTACGGCTTCACGTATGATTTCAAGTATTCTGTCGTGGCGCTGTGAGTAATGACCCCCCTATTAAGGAGCACCTTGCATCCCACCAATATGTGCCTTGCTGTACATATCGCCTCACCACAAGTATAGCAACATTTTTCAGAGGCTTTTCCCCACCTTGCCAAGTTACTCTGGTCAGGGAGGGTCATTTGGAAAGCGTTTAAATGAGTCTTAAGAAAGTACGTAAAGATGGCTGTAATAGAAGAAGTTGTATGGCTAATGAATGCCGCGTCATGGCACAGTAAAGTTAGCGCCCGACGGAGCGAGTGCACGCTGCACGGCCGGCTTGCCTTTACATTATATTTAGCCGAAGGTTCTACAGCGATTCAAACACAGACCCAACGGCCTTTTGGTAGAAAAAGCCTCATAAAAAATAGACGCTCACGTTCAAAGCTTTTATATTCTACGATCACAATGCCGATACAATCCGGATACGGGTGCACCGCGCCTCACCCGCACCGGCGGGGCTGACGCGGCTCTGGAGAATATCTTGATGTTTGAAAAGTTGGAAATATATCGGCAATATTAATAATATAGCAATGTGGAAAGCTTATCTTATACATAAAATTCTCGTGTCACAGTGTTAGTTACCTTACTCTTCCGAAACGGCTTTACTGATTTATTATACCAAATTTTATAAAGCATATTTAGTAGGTCTGAGAATCGGCTACTATCTATTTTTCATACCCCTAAGGGTTGTTCCCCCGTAATTATTTTTTAAAATTTTTGGTAATTTTTTTTTAGTTTTATTTTCTTATAATGTGGCATTTAAAATACATACAACCCTAAATTTTTACCCTTTTATCATCAACCCCTATATTTTAGTAATTTAGTCATTTGACAATGAACTCCTCTTAAACGGCGGGACCGATTTGAATGTTTTTTTGTGCGTGTTCAAGTGGATTCGAGGATGGTTTAGATTCACAAATAAGCCCGGCAGATGGCGCTGCAGACAGTGTCTAGGTTATGATCCGAGCGAAGCCGGAACGGGCGGCTAGTTTTTTTATAAATTCATGTATAACATCGAACTCGCTACGATCGATTACCATATTTGATGTGATGTCATAATGTTAAAGGCTATTTCATGACAGCACACATTTTCGTTCTGGGCTATTGATTACACATGAACTGATAAATAAATATCTCCAGACCAGCTCCCCATGGCTGCATTCGTATCACGTGTCGTGGCCATTGGTCAGCAATGTGCTGCCTCGTTCTACTTCCGTTCTCCTAAACTTCTAAGGTACTGTTAAAGTTAATCTCATCATAATCATCATTAATGTAATTGGAATTACTATTACTTCGTAACAAAATGTCAAACAAAGTTATGATCGCAGTCATTGAATGGTGGAGGTCTTGCAGCAAGAGATTTCAGAAAACCCTTCAACACTGTTTCGTTCAGATTGTCACCAAAACTGCCACAGTCATTGTCGGAATGAAGCAGGGCATCACCTACAGTAAGAGCGCGCGATGTCGCGGCTGGATCGCCTGCAGGGGCCGCAAACAGTACATGATGCCCAGCCCGGCTCGGAATGTCGATATCGCACACAGGCTTCAAGGTTCCAAACAAAGATCAAGAGCATCAATATTATCTCACAAAACCTCATACATTGTCATCATTATTTAGTAATACGTTTCCTAACCACCTGAGATTTGTGTGTTATTGTTGAATAGAAAGTTGTTCGTGTGCATTATTTGGATAATATCCGTAAAGACGCTTAATATACACTAAAGAATGCTATTTGAAAATATTGAATCAAGGGCGCTTTCACACGAGTGCCACACACAAGCTCTACTCTCGCAATGCTCGAGGGTACTAAAAATCAGTTAATCATGCCAATGTGCTGTGATTTTAGATGGGCGGGAGTTATGATGTACGTAACTTAAAACAACCGTGAAACGTTAACAAAAAGGATTGGTTTGGAATCAAGATTGACGTACACCCAAGTTGTTAAGGTTAACATTTCGAGATATAAATTACTACAAAGTTACAAGTTTGTTGCGAAATTCGGTGGCTCTTGTGTCTTGAAAATAATTATTGGAGTTTCACTACTCCTTTACACCACTCCGTAACACAACCTTATTCATGTCTTCCTGAAGAAGTAGAAGAAGACGTAAGATAGGACTGTCGGAAGATTATTGAATACATAAATGATAAGCGGTTGATGCCGGCGGACCCGTTGTGACCCCGGAAAGGCCGTGACGTGAGGGCATTTCGTGTCTTAGAGATACTATTGACGATTTCGTAAAAATTGGCTATGGAAGCTAGTAGCAAGCTTGAATTTTAGAACTAAGTATGTCGGTATCGATGCTATCAAAAGATAACAAACACCTAACTTAGAACCAAGGAACCCCATTGAGCGTCTGTCAGCGTCAGCGCTCTCGTTTCAAGACGTAGATCACGTTGCAGCCCAGCAAGCCCAGTCGGGACAGACATTGAAATAGAAAAAAATCCGGAGAGCGATTTTTTTTTAAAACGTCGGGGAGGGTTGTTTGAAGTATAAATCTCGATTTTCTAACTAATCCCGGTAGAGGGTTCGCCGCCATCTTGTTTTAAAGTTTTTGTGAAATAACTCGTTAATTTTCAACTTTAGAGCAAAAATGATAGTAACCTAAGTTGTTGGCTTCTCTTTCAGGCTAACTTTATGTCTGCCCCGACTGTACTAAGTAGCAACTGAGTGTTTCGAGGCTACTGCAATCAGGAGTTTTAAATAAAGAGTGGTTAGGTAGTTTCAGGGTAACAACAAGTTATTGTTTAGGACCTTGTCTATACCCTCTGTACTCTATAACTTGGTAAGGAAAAATCAAACGTAAGTCCAATCAGTGTAAAAAAACATTGTTAAATAACCATTTCTAAGGTTCATTGTTCTCAATCATATTTTCATACATCCTTTTCCTGTTGTTACAAAAGTAATGACGCTTACGACATAGTTTCCAGGCCTATTCCCACCGACCCGTACTATACACGAGTTTGGTTCGCGATTTTTGTATTTTTTTATTCAACTTATTAGACGTAAGAGTCCCTGAACAGATAGCCTGCTCAGGGCGAGTCTGACTTTCGAAACTGACCTGACAGAGCGGAGTGGGCAAGTGAAAAACCGCTAATCTCCAAATTCGCATAAAACGAGATGGCATAAATCGGGGTATTACATATTGGGTGCTCTCACAGCAATATGGACTCGATCTGTACCTGCTGCCTGCTACTTTTGAAGTTAAGGTCTTGAATCCACTGTCAAGTTCATTTACGTAGTATTAATATTATTATCACAAGTACCGTGTAAAATCAATGACTTATAGAATATTCTCTTTAGGATCAAAAGTTATCATTTATACCTAATAGACATTTAAGCTATATCTAACACTCGTAAAATCCTTGGTCACCTCATGTATGTATGCAGTGATTTAGATGTGAAAACGTAACAAAATTAGGTACTTTCACAATAATAACATTATACACTGAAGTAGGGAAGTACATGTACATACATGAAAGATACATGTACGTAGCTCCCACCCTCAGTGACTGCGCTGCCATGTTGCTCCCACCTCACTTAAATCTTGCTCCTTTCCCAGTGTCAGCCAATTAATGAGATCGTTGTTCCGGCGGTGGCGGCCGGCCGGCGCGCCCCGCTGATCACTACTTACAATAATCTCACATTTGGCTCTTTTAAAGCAGAGAACACAATTCTTAAAAGTGAAAGTTCCTCGTGTTGCAGATGTCCTTAGCAGGCAGTGGCCACTTGGAACGACTACCTGCTGAACTCTACCAGACACAATGCCTTAACATCAATACATACAAACACACATAGTAACTATAAATGACTTATCTTATCTTAAAAAAAAACTATTAAAACACATCGATATAAACCAATGGATGTGCCCTGAGCACCTTGAAATCTATATGATGTATAAAAGCGAAAGGTCACTCGTCACACATCACGAAATCTCAGCAACTACAAATGCTAGGAGTCTGAAATTTTGCACGGAGGTGTCTTTTAGCACGTAGGCGCTCGCTAAGACGGGGTTTTGCGAAATTCAACCCCTAAGAGGGTAAAACAAGGGTTGGACGGTTGAATGAAAAATCCGTCATTTTTAAAGCTTAATAAAGCATGAAATCCACTGAACCGATATCAATGAAAATTGATAGACTAGATGCTAAAAAACGGCAAAGGCTATACTTTTTGTTGCGAAAAAAAAGGTTGAAGGGGTTTAAATGGAGGATGAAAGTTTTATGTGGTAATTCATCATTGTTGAAGATAAAACCATGAAACGTTGTATCTTAGATCCTTGAAACGAAGCAAATTAATATTTGTTCTAGGAATTTTGTAATTACTAACTGTCCGGGGATGAAATAGGGGTTGAAAGGGGGAATTAAAGTTTATACTGTGGAAGTTCGTAATTGTTGCCGATAAAACCATGGGACTTCGTATGTGTGGTAGTGGTAGGACTCTTAGCAGAGTCCGCCTGGGGAAGTATCACACCTTTGTCAATTATTCTACCGCCAAGCAGTAATGTGCAAACATTACTGTGTTCCGGTCTGAAGGGCAATGTTTCCAGAGAAATTACAGGGCTTAGAGATATAACAACTTAGATCTCTGGGTGACGAGCGCAGTGCGGTGCTAGGTAATGATTTGGGCTCTTCATGTTCCAATAGCTGCGTGTCACTGTGCTGTTATGTGGCAGGCATGTTGCTTACCATCAGGCATATGTCCTGCTCGTCTCGTCACTCTTTATTTAAAAAAAAAATCTAGACACTTGATGTGAAGCAAATGAATGTTTGATGTGGGAATTTTGTAATTTCGTACAGCACGGGGATGAAATGGGGATTTAAATGGGGGATGAAAGTTCTATGTGGAAAGACACTACTTACTTACTTAATATTTAAAAAAAAATGAAAGTAACTCTGTCTGTTTGTTACGCTTTAACGTCTAAACCACTAAACCGATTTTGATGAAATTGTATGAACTTTTTTATTAAATTAAGCAGTTTTCAGTAAACGTAAATTTGTATTTTTGTAAAATTTGTAAACGTAAAAATTGTTTCGCGCGGACGAAGTCGCGGGTAAAAGCTAGTTGGTAGGTAATAAACTGCATCTCTGTGTGTATCGTAAGTGGTTTACAAACAATCAATATACTTGATCCCTAAAATCGCTAGCGGCGAGATTTGCTGTGGTTCTACTTATTTTGGTTGTTGACTCAACGAATAGTGATAGGTAAAAACGTCCGGCGTCCACCGCTTCCTGCAACCGACTAGAACGGAAAGAGTGAGCCCACACTTCCCAATGATTATTTTCTGCTAGGGATTATTTGATGTTTTTTGAAGTGAAAACTTCTTTAGGCGCGTTATAGACAGAATTTTCGTGGGCTGTGAAATGGATTAATGATCACGTGATCATCACGCTCGGATATGATAAGAAATTTCGGGTAAACTCGGGATGCTAGAGCGAGAAAGATAATGTGGTCAACAAACGTGCCAGACCGAGAAAGATAATTGTTAGAGGAGGACATGGGACAATACATACTCTTACTCTCTCTCGCTTCTCACTACCAGTGTTGACTGACACCTTAGTGACTTTCTCGCTGAAACTGGCGAATTTTTAAACTTTTTTATCACGACATTAACTTCTAGGTACTTACCACATCAATTGAACCTGTCACGAAATGTTAAATTTGCATTTCACGTTCATTGCAAAAAAGTTATGGTTGTAATATTTTATCACAGCACTTACACTACGTAAACACACAAAATGATACCCATTTTCATAAGAAAGTGCTTACACAAATACACTATAACACAACATATTTATGCATTTTTAGCGAAATACATAAATATGACATAACTAAATAGCAAACACTAAAAACTTGTGAGTCAAACGGCATTTTCGACCCGCGTAATTTTTTTTTTAATTTATTCTTGGCCATGGATACTAATCATTCAGCCGTAAACGTTTTAAATTAAAATTATTTAGTAGTCTTTATATAGTTAAGTATTTCTTATTTTAGTTTTCACTTCTGCCGTGCGGTTTTAAGCGCACACATTTTTTTTTTTTCATGTACCCCATATTGTGAGTCATCAGTGATCAGATAGCTCATCCAAAACAATGAGCATTAATTTTGGGTTATTTTACTAGTAGTCTTGAACATCGCCGGAAAATTGCTAGGTTATCGGATTTTTATCAGATACACTTTGGAGAGTGTGCAACTGCATTAAATCTATTTATAATACCCTTTTTACTATAGGGCAGCTTGTAGCTTGAAAAAGCAACTTCGTTTCATGGTTGCGTTTTCTCAAATTAAGATTCAAAAGGTTTAAGAGTTTAAGTCTACTTTTGTGATAAGAAAATCTAGACTGTAGAATCTGTTACCTGATTCCGATTTTCCGATTTTATTATCAAAATTATATAAAAAAATGATATGTTCATCTAATTATAAGTGGAAACTACTGATTCGTTTTCTGGTCTCTGACAACAGACTGTTTTCCCTGCTATTACTTATATAATATACATTGAATATATCTTAAATATATAAATCTCATGTCACGATGTTTGTCCGCGATGGATTCCTAAACTACTTAACCGATTTTAAATTAAATTGGCACACCTTGAGCAGTCTGGTCCAACTTAAGAGATAGGATAGTTTTTTTTTCGATTAATTGTCCTTATATGACGAAATCCGAGCGAAGCCGGAACGGGCCGCTAGTATATTATAAGTTTACATTTTGTATGAGATTCAGTCTCCACCCGTCTGCCAGTTGAGTCACACCCCGGACACTCGGCCTAAAATCTATACAGACGGTGCAGTTGACATACCTACACTCACACAACTACGCATATGTCGTTCGAACACATTTACGCATGTGTGCGTGTCATCTAGGGTTACTAAATTATTTTATGGAATAGCTGTGACCCGTGAGTTCACCTGCCTGTATTAAGTGGCCTATAATCTTACCTAGTTAGTGTTCGATCTTTAATGTAGGTACATATAACTTTCATCAACAACCAGAAGGGAGAAGATTTAAAACAAAATAGGAGATAATAAAGGTACCATGGACGAATTGATTTTTAGTTAAGTACACTTACCCAAAGAGAAAACTTTATTCTGACAATATATTAATTAATCACTCCACATATCGCGTATTTCATTATAGGTAGGTAGGCTAGTCACAGAACATTAGATTAGGTACAACAACGTTCATAAGTTGCAAGGCGTCATCACAGTTCACTAGGTATATCAGAGTATCATACACTGCACAAACTAATTATTTACATCTCATGTCAGCACAGTAAAGAAAAACAAGATGATTTTTCAACTCAAAACTCACAATTCAATTTTGTAAACAAACTCGAACCGGCCGGAAAGATAATGTTGCTAGTTCCGGATTTAATTTATTCCTAATTGCTTAAAAAATATTACTTTTGTATATTGATAAATAGTGATTTATTTATTCGCATTATAGTAAGGATCGCATAAAACTTTAAATAAGTATTGTGAGAATAGTAAGTGAGTCTATTATACTCAAATCACAATCATATTTGCGCCGAATAAACAAAAATCAGTTTTAATTTCAAATTAAATTCAGAAACTTAATTGACCAAATTTCAACGACGATCATAAAAAACTTGAACAAAAATAAACGAAAGTAATTTTTAGTTTTGTTTTCATCTGACCTCGGCACAAAATAATTGTATCTAATCTCAAAAAAATCTAATAATTGTATGTAAATATATTTTAGGAAAAAAAAATACACCACTCCCATAACCCAAATTAGTGGCTAACATGTTTTTTTATCAGTGTAGTTTTGTAGGCGGTTTTTTTAAAGTTCACCAATACTGTTTGCAATCCGATGTAATCATCATCATCATCTTCATAACATCTTAGCATATACCTCTCTTCAAGTAAGATAAGATAAGATAAGAAAACTCTTTATTAAACGCCACAATGCAAAAGAAAAACAACTTAACTAAATATACTAAACATGACATTTAAATTGGCGGCCTTATCGCTCATAGCGATCTCTTCCAGGCAACCGTGCACGGATTAGACAAAAAAGATAGTAACATGGCCCTTAGCATAATATACATTTGATTTAATTTATCAACAACATTACGAATACTAATCAAAACAGAAAATAGATAAATAATAACATACTATTTACAACATAAATATACTTACACATACTTAATAATTATAATACAATAAAAGTACATATGAATCTACTATGTTATATATACTACAAATACATACATAGACTAAATGTAATATATGTACCAAATTAATGCGTACCAGGTGACTAACAGATCACAACTAAGACTCTAGATAAAAACCTACGCCTCATATCCCAGGCCTATGCTAGTGCTGTGCTTGTGCTAGTACTTGTCCAGATTTGAACCGCGATGTAAGCATACTGACAATTGAATACAAAGTCCAAAGTACATTACCAAAAATAAGCGTATTATCATGAATTATTTTACTTACACTCGTTAAATTTGAATTCCAAGGCCACCCATCGCGAAAAGAACCTAAGCATATTCGTGCATTGTTTGATATATCTCTTTATGACTCAGCCGGTATATATTATTTTTCTATCATTAACACCAAATTATACAACATATTTTGTTCCATAAAACGAGCTTTTGACACGAACTTCTACAAAACTTCTACAGGCAAAAAAACGCAGGTTAGCCACTCAAACGGATGATGATGATAGTTTATAATATTATTACTAATAACTTAAAATCCGAGGTACATCAAAAAACCCAGGTGTGGCACCTGGGTTTTTTCAATGTGATTTGGGCTTATGTCCTTTGTTTCACAATAAATGGAGCTATCACGTAACAAACATATAAACGAATTGAGATCCGTCTCCTTTTTTGAAGTTGGTTAAAAATGAAACTAAATCGTAGTAGTACCGGTAGTACTAGAACCATTAAAGTTTATAAGTCAATGTCAAAGCCGTTAATTACTGAATAAGTTTTATTTTAAAAATATCGTTAATTTTTTTTTTGTAACTATCCATTCCAATAGTCAATGTACTCGTATTTATTGTATGTATTACTGCTTTTAATGAACGGTTGTTGCGAAATCTTAAATAAGCATACTACTAGATGAAATCCTATATTCATTGTTCACTATTGACCGACATAATATATACATGGACGCACATAAAAGTACAGATAGTCTAATATAGAACCTCTTTCTTTTTTTTGAGTCGGTTGAATGCTAAGAAATAATCACTTACCAATAAATCTGAATAGTAGCAATCTTAGTAAAAAAATCCACTAAATTGGCAACACTAGTGACTAGTGAAGCGAACTATACTCCGCGCCATCACTCGTTACCATACGTTATTGGCGCCACTGACGTATTTCACAACGATTAACGAAAGCCGCAGTTTAAAAACAACGAGTTTAATAATTTCGTCACAGGACTTCAGTGTTGGCGCGTACTTCTAACCAGTGGCACAGTTTATAATAAAGTAGCCAAGTGCGAGTTGGACTCGCCCATGAAGGGTTCCGTTGCAGCAAGTAACATAATATACATAGTACACACAGTTCTTGTAGTTCGTTGTAACTTTGATCGAAGTTTTAATAATAGTGTATTTATGACGTACTAAAAAAAAACTACTCATCAGATCGAGTTCAAACTAATTTTCGTTGGTAGTTTTCATGGTAATGTACATCATATATTTTTTGTAGATTTTTCATTCTCTTACTTTAGAAGTTAGAGGGGGGGGGACACACATTTTACCACTTTGGAAGCGTCTCTCGCGCAAATTATTCAGTGTAGACAAAAAATATATTAGAAACCTCAACTTCATTTTTGAAGACCTACCGATAGACATCCCACACGTGTAGGTTTGATGAAAAAAAAATTTTTGAGTTTCAGTTCTCAGTATGGGGGGCACCCCAAATTTTTTTTTTTTCTTTAACTTTTGTAAAAATCTTAATGCGGTTCACAGAATACATCTACTTACCAAGTTTCAACAGTGTAGTTCTCATAGTTTCGGCAAAAAGTGGCTGTGACATACGGACGGACAGACAGACAGACAGACAGACAGACAGACAGACAGACAGACCGACATGACGAATCTATAAGGGTTCCGTTTTTACGTTTTACGGAACCCTAAAAATGATTCAATCTTTGTAGAAATTCTTATGAAATCAAAAATCTCTTATTCTTAACTTAAAATTGTGAACTTATCAAAACACAGTAGAAAAACGATTCAATCCTAGTATATTATAGAAATTCTTATGAAATTAAAAATCTGTTATTCTTGTTTCGTTGAACAGATGAAAAAATTGGTACCTAAATTTAAATAACACAGCAACACAGCGTCATGGTCGTATTCTCATAGAAAATTGTCGTCCGATATATCGTCCCTTCGTTGAGTGCTTCTCGCGTCCTTGCGGGGTAGGATGCTTGAAACTGGCGGGGGGTGGGGAGTGTCCGTTCTATCTGTATTATCTATTCTATGGTTGAGTGTTAATTCTGTTTAGGTAATAAAAATCCATAGAAACAAAAGTAGCATATTATACAATGGATTACTAGCAGCACTCCTCGGTTTTATCCAAGTGGTTCCCATGCCCATAATTTTTGCACAATAAAAAGTAGCTCATGTGCTATTTCAAACTACAGTTATTCTATAATATATCTATATAATATATATAAAAGCAAAAGGTCACTCATCAAGGAATCTCAGAAACTACAAATGCTAGGAATCTGAAATTTTGCACGGAGGTCTCTTTTAGCACGTAGGCACTCGCTAAGACGGGGTTTTTGCGAAATTCAACCCCTAAGATGGTGAACCAGGGCATGGGCGGTTGTATGAAGATTCAACGATGAGTAATAGACAACTTCTAATTAAAATTTCTAGTTCAGGGTGGGGGTGATCAACCTGCACTGACGTCCCACTAGGGGTGTATTGTGTACTTCCCCCCGGTCAGCAAACCAGCCAAGCGCTTTAAAATATCGGAGGACAGCCTTGGGGTGCTGGCATACTAGTTCCACTCCCATTTCGTCAGATGTTGTTTCTCTACATGGAGTTCCTTCAAAGAGTCCCGATTCTAGTCTTATACTTTTCGTGGCCTGACACACTAATAGGCAACTTACAAAATAAACTCAAAGTTCCATTTGTACATGAGAGCAGCATGAGCTCATGCCCCAAGTTCCTTAACTATTGAAAACTAATCTATTCTGGTATCTACAGTGATAACAATGCAATGTTTTTTTAGAAACCACACCTAATCTTACTTACTTTGTGTGAAAAGGTGTATAAAATTATAAAGATATGCGATTGATGGTGTAACTCTTGTAAAACAGATTATTTTATTTGGCAGAAAGCAAGGCAAGGGCCGTCTGCAAAATATCATTTGATTTGCTAAAACAAACACGGAGAGGGCCTCGCACAACAGACACACCACACTTGTCGGCGGCAGCGGCCGGGATTAGAGATGATGTAAACAGACAATTTTAAATTGAACCACAGGGATATATTATATTGTCTTCATTAAATCATCACTAATGAAATATAAGTAGTGTAATCAAAGACATTTGAAAAGATGATGAAAATAGTGTTCCTTTAATAATATCTACTTAGGCACGGGAAGGATTTTGAGGAACAGAACAATTTTAACAGTTTTTCCAAAGAACAAACAGACGCAAGCAGTTAAGCCTTTAGACACTTCAACAGTTTGCATAGAACTCCAAACTTATAGTACAGTGTCTAGAGGTAGTGTGCGAAAGAGAGACAATAATTAATGATTGTTATTATAATACAGTGAAGTGATAATTTCAAACTTTGAACTTTTATGTAATACAATTTGTATGCCCTTTCTTTTGTTTAATTTTTTTATGTGTAAAATGTACATTTATCAATAACGAACTTTGACTTTGAGACTCGCCTCGGAGAGGGTTCCAAAGAAACATTCCTACTAGGCATAGACTGTAGAAGTTTCAAGGAAGAATGAAGAATAGCTCTCAGAGAGAGCACACTCTCACTTTTACCCATTACAGTCAAGCTTTGAGAATGTATAGAATGATTCATTCAAATGTCAACTACCTACCTCACATCTTTAAGTTTTGGTTTAAGTTTGTAATGTAGTGTTTTTTTAGTAAGAATAGGCACTCCAGACGAGTAAATAACGAATATTCTGTACACTGATGTAAATGTATATAATATATACTCACAAGATTACGTTTTTGATAAATAAACTATTTTATTTCACAGCTTCAATGAAAGAGTGGAAGCGTTAATTCTGTGAGGAAAAAAATTTCGGCAGGAGAGCTGTCGCTCCTCCGCGTCGCAGTATATCAGAACTCAGAAACAGACACTCACTGCTGAAGGCAGCCAGCTTCCTCGTGGAGCCGAGGCGCTTCATGGGCGTCCGCGGCTCCATGTCGTCCAGCAGAGGCGCCTCGTCGGCCTCCGCGCCCGGCGCGCCCGCCGGCGGCTCCTCCGCGCTCGCCATCGCGCTCTCCAGCGGTTCTCCGGCTCTCCGGCTCACCGGGGGTCCACCATCATTCCACTCCGCTCTTCAGACACATTGCACTCGAGATTTAAATCGTTGCCGCACCCTTCGCGACCGATACTATGCAGTCGTATTCGATTACGGTTCCGTCGGTGCCGTAATAAAAATAACGCTCTCGCGTCGATCGACGCCACTGGCCACTAAACTTTACCCGAGATTACTCAGTTTTTATAAATGACTCGACACATGTACAGTCCGGCTATTCACGTAAAACACTAAAGTCTTTCAGGAAAACCTTTGATTACTCGTGTTTACTCACATATGTATCGGTAATAAATATAAATAAATAACAGTTATTTCGCCGAAATTCGTGACACACTCCTACTCGCTTCGATTGTAACAATGGACTATCAGTGTTGCCACATACCTTAAACTAGTTGAACTGCACCTGCTACAGTTGCCATTTTAAAAGAAAGTAAAACAAATATATTTTTTCCGCAGATATGACATAAACATACATACATCATTATCATCAGCCGCAAGACGTCCACTGTTGAACATAGGCCTCCCCCCTAGATTGCCACAACGAACGGTCCTGCGCAACCTATAACCATTTCTTTTCTTCCCCATCGGTTGTCAGCCCTGCGAGCCATGTGGCCTGCCCATTGCCACTTCAGCTCAGCTACTCTTCGAGCTACGTCGGTTACTTTCGTTCTTTTGCGAATATCCTCATAAAGGATTCTGTCGCGCAAAGACTCCGAGCATAGTGTAACGTTACATGGGGAATATGTAACGTTACATATTGACTACAATATATAAACGTACATCTACATTTTCATTCCAAAATCACCACTTTTATAGGAGAGATGCGTTTATTTACATACCAAATTTTCATATTACTAATTTCCTTTTAATTGTGTCCATACGACAAAGAATAATTTTCTCATCATTATGATATTGTTCTGGAATTATATATCTCACTTAAACCGGTAATATTTACGTTTTTCTAAAATCCTTTTTGTTTACATAATTTAATTATGTCAATACTCCAAACATCATTCGTCGCTTAGCAACCTCTACCCTTTTTCATAAGGTTGTATAGTTTTTAGAACTAATCCTCTTTGAATTATTAATATTAAAATAAAGTTTATTTTCTCCAGGGTAGCGATTCTGAAACCATTCGGTTGCATCCGACACGGAATCTCATCTCTCGGTCTTTGTCTTACCTGTTTAACACGACAAAGACCGAGATATGAGATTCCGTGTCAGATGCAACCGAATGGTTTCAGAATCGCTACCCTGATTTGAATCATTAAAAGTTTTCATTATAAATCAATTCGGCTGAGATGGGCAGTGAGAATTCGGCTTCCAACAGGGTAACATTACCAAACAGTGGACTTCCAAGCGACCAACATCAATAGTAAACCTTGAAGGTCTAACGGCTGTACATCAATAGTAAACCTCGAAGGTCTAACGGCTGTGAGCCCCTACCGTTCAAGGACTTCATCCTGTGAACCTGCTTGGAAGCAACTACACTCACGAGGACTGCTGGCTGTGAACTCTACCGTGCAAGGTGGAGCCATCCTCGCTGACGGCTGTGAGCCCTACCGTTCAAGGACTACATCCTGTGAACCTGTTTGGAAGTAACTACACTCACGAGGACTGCTGGCTGTGAACTCTACCGTGCAAGGTGGAGCCATCCTCGCTGACGGCTGTGAGCCCCTACCGTTCAAGGACTACATCCTGTGAATCTGCTTGGAAACAACTACATCCTGTGAACCTGCTTGGAAGCAACTACACTCACTGGCCCTTCAAGACAGTTAAATTCCAAATTTCTTATTTTAAGTTACGTCTTTTTTTTATCTTATTCATTTCATTTCATCATTTTTAATTTAATATATTTGTAATTGTGAACATCGTATTATTTTCCCTTTTACCCTTCTCCCACCTAAACCTCTTAGGTTCACTGACGTGACAATAGCTCTCTCCATAGCTCGCTGTGTGACTTTGAGATTTGTTATGAGGCCCACAGTTATGGACCACGTCTCAGTTCCATAAGTCATCACACGTACTGATTGAATACTTTCGTCTACATTGGGGTATTTTGAACTCCAAGATGTGCCGTAGTTACCCGAACGCTGCCCATCCGAGTTGGATCCTTCGGTGGACCTCTTTGTCGAAGTTGGATCTACCTAATTGGATCTTTTGACCCAGGTAGACGTATTCGTCAACAACTTCGAGTGTTCGCTCACTGTATGTATGTTCGAGTGAACAAGACTGATCACAATAAATTTTCAGAAAAAAAATTGGCAGTCATAGGAACTGCCGATAGAAGTGAAAATTTGCTGTTGCCCTGGTACTGGTACCTAGGGGCAAACGCAACTCTTTTATATTTCTGTTGTCCTGGTATCTTGAGATAAACGCTGGGCTGTTGGAGGTAGGTAATCGAAACCCTTTACTGTTTCTGTTGCCCTGGTACCTACCTGGCCGTTTTTACCGAGTTTACCCGAAGATTTAATATCCGATCCGATCCATTATCATATCCAAGCGTGACGATTGATGAATCCATTTCACAGCCCACGAAAATTCTGTCTATAGCGCGCCTAAAGAAGTTTTCACTTCAAAAATCTTAAGAACTCCCGATGCAGTAGACACCAACTAAGCCAAAGTAGAAGGAAAATTCAAAGTTATAAATAGCAACACTGATACGACAATATTTTATCTCGGCTGGAAGGCTTGTATCCATGGCCTAGTATAAATTTACAAAAACATTTCATCTTTTATGCGGTTTACGAATTTTTGGAATTTGTATGTACTAATAGACCTAAAAACCACGCGATGAAACAAAATAAGTATTACGACCTTCAAAACGAATTAACAAAAAATGGCTATGTAGTTAATTTATACGCTGTAGAAGTAGGAGCGAGAGGTATACCAGCAAAATCTCGCTATAACCTGCTGAAAGACCTTAGCTTGTCCAGAAGTGCAGTAAGTTCTATACTAGAACGAGTATCTAAAGCTGCACTAGTAGGATCATATCGGATTTGGCTGGGCAGGAAGAGAAATACGAGTAGTGAAGGTGAGTGTTGATGTACGTCACAAAGGGGCCCCTTAAACCTACGCCCGAGTCACAAGTCTTGAGGTCTACTCGGGATTTCTCTGCACCCGCACGGTGAATCTATGCAATGCTAAGAAGTTCGTCTCTCTGATATAGTTTTCATTCGAATACTATGCGTAAATGGGTAAAGTTTTGAAGTGAAAACTTCTTTAGGCGCGCTATGGACAGAATTTTCGTGGGCTGTGAAATGGATTTATGATCACGTGATCATCACGCTCGGATATGATAAGAAATTTCGGGTAAACTCGGGATGCTAGAGCGAGAAAGATAATGTGGTCAACAAACGTGCCAGACCGAGAAAGATAATTGTTAGAGGAGGACATGGGACAATAGATACTCTCTCTCTCTCGTTGCTCGCTACCGGCTACCAGTGTTAACACCTTGGCGACTTTGTTGCTGAAACTGGCGAATTTTTAAAACCTTTTAGCGGATTTAGACTACACGTCGCGACGTGTTACCGACAAAGGGGAATATACTAGTGTAGTGTAGAAGGTTGGAGAAGGAAAAACACAAGGTCATTGGGAGTCAGATCAAATTTATAAGGAAATTAACTCATTCTCTCAAACATAAACAACATGGAAGTGTACCATAAACTCTACTACCAATTTCTATACATACAGATAAATATACGCACATTATAGCAGGAACTTTCCCAATTATATTATTAACATTTTATTCAATCATTTGTATTTTCGTTTGAATCTTACATGATAATAATGTTAATTATTGCCTTAAGTTATTCCTTTTCCCTATTAATTTAAATTGCTTAACATTGTAGGTACTTAGACCAGTGCCATTTTATATTCTTACTAGCAGCTATATTTCCGGGATAAAAATAGCTTATGTATTCTTCCACACTGTTATTCCCTTAATAATTCAATCAAAACCGTCGACTTTGTTTCATAACTATTTGGCGACAAGCTCAAAATCATAGTGGCAACACTGACGGCTACCAACTCCAAAAGACTTTTCTTTGGGCGGGAAAACACGACGGGTGCTTTAAAATTTTCACAATCAAATTAATTAGTTTTGCTGTGTAAATATTTCGTTTCTTTCGTGTAAATATTTAGTTTTGTATATAGTCAATAGTATAAATAAATATGAGCGTCGCTAGCGAGGGGGGTGACCCCGTCGAACAGACCAGAAAAAGAAAACTATTGAAGCCAAATCCAAGTGAAAATGTTTCTTACAAACTATTCAGAAAACCACTTTATAAGAGACTATTCCCAGAAAATCGTAGTGGAGACTGTGTAGTGTATGTGGAATCGACGGAACCGGAGAAAGTCGGTAACAAAAATTCTATTACATTCACCAACCTTTTTACGGACAATGTTAGGGACATCATAGGGGTGCACCGTGTGAATCCATACAAAGTTGGAGTAACTTTTAAAAAGCCGGCCCCGGCCAACAACTTTTTGTACATGGACACTTTTTTTACTAACCATAAATGTGTATACAATCTAGGTATACAAATAAGTACTGCCTGAGTAACCTTAGTATTTATTTCGCGCGGACTAAGTCGCGGGTAACAGCTACTTTGTACATAAATAAAATTTCAATAAATTATATTATTTACTTTAATTTCTGGCTTGTTTTACTCGTTTATTCAACTAATACGATCCATAATATTTTATTATAATACGACATACCTACCTACCATAATACAAAAATCAGCTAATGAAGTTTTCACTTCTGCCCAGTGCTGCCAGTCGGGTCTTGTCAGAAATAACCTAAAATGTAACCTTTTTACACAAAAAGTAACCTTTTAATTATGTTTTACTAAAAGTTGATAGAATAGATTAGTTGTATTGACTTATAGAAACATCCATGAGTATTTGAGCACTTGCCCGCATTTTGTGTTTTATTCATAATTAATATCCTAGTCGTATGTAACAAAAATTGATAGGTAAAGGTCGTCACAGATGTAAGTAGCTATAATATTACAGTTTTTCGTGACGTCAGCAACATATAATACCTCAATATATTAGTTTTATTGCATTTTAAACAAAAAAAATACAGAGCAAGACATATTTTGAGTGTACAGCATGTATCAACAGTGACAGCACGTCGCGAGTCATTTCTTATTTTCGACGCCCGACGAAAAAATGACGGGGTGTTATTAGTTTCACATAACTGTGTTTCTAGCATCGTAGCTCCCAAACGGATGAATCGACTTTATTTTTTGTGTTTGAAGGATGAATTAGTCGGCAGTGTTCTAAGCTAGGTTTGATATAAAATTATTCAAGCTGGCCGCCACCACAAAATGGTGGTTAACATATTTTTTCACAGCCTTCCTTCAAAATGGAAATCAAATGAAAGGGATTGACTAGAAGAATACCAATTTCAAATCCAAGATGTCCGCCACCAAAATAAGGGAGAATTTAATAATTTAACTGTGTTGTTATTAAAACGTTCATGTAATCCATATTCCAGCTTCATCATCAGACCCCAGACCCCAGCACCAAAGTACTGGTCAAGACGAATAAAATGAGCCCAAACTCGATGGGTCATGTCATTAATTTACTGAATTCCTATGGCTATCTTTCAGCTTCGTCATCAGACCCTGGTTGCCATCAAGTACCAAAGTACTCGTCAAAGCGAATAAAACGAACCCAAACGCGATGGTGTTATGTCGTTTAATTACAAGATTCCTATGGCCATTAGCTTCATTTTCAGACTCTGGTTTCCATCTTACACCAAGGTACTCATCAAGACAAATAAAACGATCCCAGATTTGACGGGATTTCGTCGTTTCATTACAAAGGTACAAAGTTCCTATGACCACAGTCTAGATAGATCCATCATCAGAACTTGGTTAATATCGGGATAGATAAAAGTAATATGTAAAAGCTTGTAAAACAAATCACGATGTGTGCTCGGGCAATCTTGAAACATGCTGTACATTCACAATATATCTTGCTATACCAGCATTTAAATTAATATGCCTTAATATATATTACGGTATATTGTGGTGGCGTCACAAAAATATGTATTATAGATGCGTGTGTGGACACTCGAACATTTGTATAGAAAATATACGGAAATATGTCCAGCTATGACATATAAAAATATGTATTATAGTTACGTTTGAGACGGCCTTAAAGATCTGTGGTTCTAGTTCTACTGATATCGAAGCTTACCAATATGAAAAAATCTAAAACGAGAGCTCCGTTTCACTTCGTTTTTATGTAAAAAATTAAAAGTTAATGCTACAAATTCAGAAATATCACCTAAAAGTAACCTTTTCATTAAAGTAACCTAAAAGTAACCAAAGCAGTTTAAAAATCACCTAAAAGGTTACAAAAGTAACCTTCTGGCAACACTGCTTCTGCCGTGTGGTCTTTAAGCACACACCTTTTTTTTTTTTTTGTGCTTTTGCGAATTGAGTCTCATTATGCCTAATGCTCTGGGTTCCTAGGATTACGTTGCCGTCACATAGCGGGCGTAATATTACGGACGTAAAAAAACGGCCGTCTTTACGGTGACGACATGTGGAAAGTTCCACTGCCGCTATATTACGTCGTCAGCCAGCAACCTCAACAAGCAGGAGAGAAATAGAAGGACCTTGATTTAATCAAGTATGGTATAATATAGCTTTAATCAGTTACTTGGAGGATGAACTATTATAAGAGAAGAATAATCGTAACGACGTACTAAAAATTATCTTCTACCCTCTGTAGAAGATAATTTTTAGTACGTCGTCGCAGCTCCAGTTGGAATTAAAACCCATTCTGTACGTCGTACGGACGTCGGTCCAGTAAAAAAAACTCAAAATATATCGATATGGCTTCACCGCTATAATCTTGCGTTCGAAAAAAACGTTCACGAACTATTCAACACCGTCAAGACGGCCGTCTTTCAAATAGCGTCACCGCTTCTTTACGTTACGTTGTCAATCACCGTCCTCTAACAAACCGCGCCATAGTGTTAACATAGACAACGTTCTTGTGACCTCATTCACCGCTACATTACGTCCGCTATGTGACGGCAACGTAATCCTAGGAAACCAGAGCATTACGCTTTTGACAACTAAGTGAAAAATCGCCTCATTTGCGGAGAACAGAAACGCCTAGGTCTTTCCCTCGTTAAACTTGGGCCGGCTTTTTATTACATGACACATAAAATAAGAATAAATATTGTTTTAGTATGAAATTTCTTCATGTATTTAGGGATTATAGAAGGTAGACACACCAAACTAAGCTGAGCTAAGAAGCAAATTATAATTTATCTAAAATAATTGATGTGTTAGCAAAACCTCGAAAATGTTTAATTATCACAAATAATTCAGATTACACTTTTGAAGTGAAAACTTCTTTAGGCGCGCCTAGACAGATATTTCGTGGGCTGTGAATTGGATTCTAGCGTCACGCTCGAATATGATAAGAAATCTTCGGGTAAACTCGGGACCATGGCTATTGTCCATTTAGAAATGCATCAGCCAATAGGAAATGCTGATGCATTTCGAGATGGCCATGCCATGATGCCCAAGCCACGCCCTCCGGTTACACACGTGTAGTTTCCAAAGTAAGCTATCAAATTCTGACTTATAAGTTTTCACTTCTATCGGCAGTTCCTATGACTGCCAATTTTTTTTTCCCTGAAAAGGGATGAAGGGGTTTCATAGTGATTACACTTTTGAGAGTCTATGGTAGAGACAGATCTTGCTGAATCTACACTATCGCCATCTAACGCGTACGTTGGAACTATTTTTGTTTCGCCGGAAAACCCCTCATTCAAAAAATAAGACATAATTTCTGTGTAATTCCGGGTCACTGATTCCATTTTTATTGGAAAAAAATAAAAAAGGCGTTGGAAAGGAGTGATTTTTGGTGGTACATATATATTCATTCAGTAGGTACTTGAAAAAAATTGTCGGTGGTGGTATACCTATATTATCATATCATCGATATAAACCACTTGATGTGCCCTCTCAAACTTTAGCCGTACGGAATTAATATGTCATCGTTGGGAAGAGTGAGCTCACTCTTTCCGTTCTAGTCGGTTGCAGGAAGCGGTGAACGCCGGACGTTTGTACCTATCACTATTCGTTGTCAACAACCAAAACAAGTAGAACCACAGCATCACACTTGCCTAGGGGTCAAGTAGATTGGTTGTGTGTAAACTGTAAACCACTTACGCTACACACAGAGACGCAGTTTATAACCAATTTCAAAATGGGCACATCAATTGGTTTATACCGATATACCCGATATATAATATATTGTTATTGTGTGTTAATAATTTTAGACTAATACTTGACCAAATTTCATAAGTAGCGGCGCTATCGCGTAACATAAAAAAAAATTGGCAGTCATAAGAACTGCCGACAGATGTGAAAACTTATAACTCAGAATTTGATAGCTTACCTTGGAGACTACACGGGTGTAACCGGAGGGCGTGGCCTCGCCATCTTGGCATGGCCATCTAGAAATGCGTCACCATTTCCCATTGGCTGACGTATTTCTAGATGGCCAATAGTCATGGTTCCGAGTTTACCCGAAGCTTTCTTATCATACCCGAGCGTGACGAATGAATTCAATTCACAGCCCACGAAAAATCTGTCTAGGCGCGCCTAAAGAAGTGTTCACTTCAAAAAACATACAACCGAATCAATAGAAGGTTATTGAAGTCGGCAATAGATACCACTTGCAGTCTATATTATTCAGTATTTTGAGCGATCAAAACTATAGAAAACGTAATGTCACTATTCAATGTGTGAAACACTAAAAATACTCATTTTACTTTTCTGGGTAGCAACTCTAAATCCATTCGGTTGCATCCGACACGGAATCTCATCTCTCGGTCTTTGTCTTATCTGTTTAGCATGACAGAGACCGAGAGATGAGATTCCGTGTCGGATGCAACCGAATGGATTTAGCATCGCTACCCTGAACTCATAAACTTACTTTACGTAAGGTATAGAATTTATTTTGATTTGCATCAAACCGAGCAAAAAGAGGGGTGTTATAAGTTAGGCATCGATGTCTTATCTCTGTGTCTGTCTGTACCACCGTAGCTCTCTCTAACGGATGAGCCGATTTCATTGCGTTTTTGAAGTGAAAACTTCTTTTGGCGCGCCTCTAGACAGATATTTCGTGGGCTGTGAATTGAATTCTAGCGTCACGCTCGGGAATGATAAGAAATCTTCATTGGGCATCTAGAAATACGTCAGCATTTCTAGATGACCATGCTCATGGCCACACCCTCCTGTTTCATCAGCGTAGTTTCCAAAGTAAGCTATCAAATTCTGAGTTATAAGTTTTCACATCTATCGGCAGTTCCTATGACTGCCATTTGTTTTTTCGTTTGATAGCTTAGTTTTCGTGAGGTGGTTCTTAGCTATGTTTGGCCCATCATCATCATCAGTCGCAAGACGTCCACTGTTGAACATAGGCCTCCCCCCTAGATTTCCACAACGAACGGTTCCGCGCAACCTGCAACCAGCGGTTTCCAGCGACCTTTGTGAGGTCATCTGTCCATCTAGTGGGAGGCCGTCCAACACTGCGTCTCCCGGTTCGTGGTCGCCACTCGAGAACCTTTCTTCCCCATCGGTTGTCAGTTCTGCGAGCGATGTGGCCTGCCCATTGCCACTTCAGCTTGTTTAATCTTCGAGCTATGTCGGCTACGTTCGTTCTTTTGCGAATATCCTCATCACGAAATCTGTCGCGCAAAGAGACTCCGAGCATAGCTCTCTATGTTTGGTTAATAAGTTAATATCGATTCAAGATGGCCCTCTATATATACAACCTCCCTCATTATGGGTATCAAACGAAAGGGCTTGACTGGCAGAATACTGTACTAAAAAATCAAATCCAAGGTATAGTGGCCGGCAAACAAGTTGACCCAAAATTGACGTGGAAGGTGAAAGTTCGCGCATGTACACATGTACACTTCCACCAAAGAGACCTTAAAAACGTTTCTGCGCAGCTAACTTCATAGGGTCAACTTGTTTGCCGGCACCTACAATCGAAGGTAAATCAAAATGTTTATGTCAATGAAAGTTAAGCCGTGATCGGGGTCGTGGGATAAGTGAATGAAAGTCCGAGCGTGGTGTAGTAGTGGTGTATTGTGTCGTATGTATCAGGCGTAGAGTCGGATGTCCCCGTCTGCGCCGGCGGCCAGCAGCCAGGGCTGGCGCGGGTGCCAGGCCAGCGCCAGCGTGCACAGCTCCCCGCGCCGCGCGCCCGCAGACAGCTGCTTCAGCGGGACCAGCAGCGGGTTCTGCAGCAGGTCGCTGGGGGAGAGACCAAGGGGGGATTAGCAGCAGGTCGCTACGGGAGAGACCACGTGGGGATTAGCAGCAGGTCGCTGGGGGAGGGACCGCGGGGGGATTAGGGCGCGTTCTTATTAAATAGTAACGAGGCGAGCAGGACACGTGCCTGCCACATAACGGCACAGTGACACGCAGCTATTGTAACATGAACAGTCCAAATCATTACCTAGCACTGCACTGCGCTCCTCACCCAGCGATCTAAGATGTCATGTCTCTAAGCCCTGTAATTTCTATGGCAACATTGCCCTTCAAACCGGAACACAGTAATGTTTGCACATTACTGCTTGGCGGTAGAATAATTGGCAAAGGTGTGGTATTTCCCCAGGTGGACTCTGCTAAGAGTCCTATCACTACTATTAACACATATAACCACACGTTCACATACAATGTCTGTTTTTACAAGATCCTTTTTATTTTATGGATTTAGGACTCTCCCATAACGTGTTACGTTTCCAAACGCATACAATAACATCTAACCCTAAATTCGCACACACTATCGGAGCTGGCTGGTCAACGCTGACGAATAATCATGCATTATCAGAATGGCAAATCATCTATTTAAGATGAAAAATATGTCAAATTGTAATATTTTACAATATGACATCATTTTTGATGCAATAAAGTGGATTCTAAATACTCTTCGACATCAGCCCTCATATTTCATACAATTATTTTGTAGTGGGTGGGAATCGAACCCACGACCTGTGGCACAGTCGGATATACCGACAAAAATAGTCCACATAACTAAATAATTGCAATAAAAACAGTACAGACAAAGAGTGACACCAACATTCACAGAGCACAGACTCGCAGAACCGGTAGCGTACACATCTCCCAGCGTCTGCGACACTTGGCTCAGTCGGTCATTTTGACGCAGTATTACGTATGAGATTTCTTTCGGATTAACAATGTGCAGCACACGGTAAAAGAGGAGGAGAAACGACACGTACTTGTAGACCATCCCGTGGCAGACCACGATGTAGGGGTCGTCTCCGGCGGACGCGAACAGCGGGTACCGCGGGTGGAAGGCCACGGAGCGCACGGCGCGGCCGTGCAGGCGCAGCGTGCGGTAGGGGCGCGCGGCCAGCTCCAGGTCGAACCAGGCCAGCTTGCGGTCGTAGGCGCCGGCCAGCAGGTGCGCGCCGCCCGCGTGCGCCGCCACGCACGACACCCACTGCGCGCCCGGGGACAGCTTGCGCACCAGCTCCTGCTTCACCAGGTCGTACACGCGGACCGCGCGCTGCGTCTGCGGGGAGCACACATGGAGCTTATCAGTTACCAGTCATGCACGGACCGAAGTGGGGGGGGTCACAGGGGACATGCCCTCCCCCAAAATCGTATAAGTTAAATTAAAAACCTACAAAAATTCAAAATATCTAATAGTATATAAACTATTTTGTAACGCGGGAAAACAACTGGAACGGCAACTACGTGAGTAAAATCGTGGGGCGCTAATAGCAAAGTCTTTTTTACTATTTTATTATTTCAGCCTATTTATTGTCCCATTGCAGAGCAAAGGCCTCTCTCCCCTCCCTCCAATTTTCCTGTTCAGAGCAGCAGTTCTCCAATCTTCCCTATATGTGTCGAGTTCGGTCCGCCATCTCTTCCTGGGTCGCCCGGCTGGTCGTACACGTTGTGGGACCCAATTAGTTATTCGTTTGGCCCAGAGTCGTTCCGGCATTCGGCATATATGACTCGCCCAGTCCCATTTGAGCATAGCCGCTTTTTGAGTGGCATCTGTTATTCATTTTTCTGTTATTTATTTCAAGGATATGGGAAGGTTTCCTTTCATCAGGTCTTTCACGGACCAAAAGCTCTTCCAGACGTTTTCGGTGCGTCTAGTAATTTCTTGGTCTTGTCTCGCCTGGAATGAAACTATTTGGCCCAAGTATATGTACTATTCGACATATGCAATCTCCACATCCCCAACATAGGCTTTGCGTTTAACAACTCTTTGAGACAACTACATCTGCTTTCCGTATGCAGCGGAACTGAAAGCAGATGTAGTTGTCTGCTTTCTTCGGCGTTTTCAAAATGGCCGATGACATCACAAATTAAAGCATAACAGAAAGCAGGAAAGTTAGGTCTGCGAGTCTCAGGTTATGTAAGTGCGTTGTTTATGCTTCAGTTGATGTAGTGTGTCGCCTTATTTGTACTCGTTTGAATCTATTCATCTGAAAAGCTTTTCGATACGCTTGTATAACGGTATCGTTTGTTTATAATTATTGTACTTGAAATGTAAATTAGCAGGTTTGACACTTGAGTTTGTTTTTTAGTTTTCAAGTGGTTTAGAGCGTGTAATGTAGTAGTGTAATCTAATCTAAATCTGAAATATAATGTAAATGTGATTGATGTCAAAACAAATACCAATTTAAGGAGCCAACATAAATAAATTTATGGGTATACTTGCTTATGTAAAACAACTACATTTATATTTTCTCTCTAAAAACCCAATCGCAGAGTTAAGTTTGTTGTTCTTCGTAATTTATTGGAATATACATTCCCGGTGTATCATGCGGCCGTACAGACGGGATGTGTGTGGGCACTCACCGCCACGAAGAGCTGCGGGAGCGTGGGGTGGAAGATGGCGCACTGCACCAGCCCCTTGGAGCGGGTGAACGGCAGCTGCGAGCGGCGCCGCGACACCTGGTGCACCAGCACCGAGCTACTCACCGCCACGAAGAGCTGCGGGAGCGTGGGGTGGAAGATGGCGCACTGCACCAGCCCCTTGGAGCGGGTGAACGGCAGCTGCGAGCGGCGCCGCGACACCTGGTGCACCAGCACCGAGCTACTCACCGCCACGAAGAGCTGCGGGAGCGTGGGGTGGAAGATGGCGCACTGCACCAGCCCCTTGGAGCGGGTGAACGGCAGCTGCGAGCGGCGCCGCGACACCTGGTGCACCAGCACCGAGCTACTCACCGCCACGAAGAGCTGCGGGAGCGTGGGGTGGAAGATGGCGCACTGCACCAGCCCCTTGGAGCGGGTGAACGGCAGCTGCGAGCGGCGCCGCGACACCTGGTGCACCAGCACCGAGCTACTCACCGCCACGAAGAGCTGCGGGAGCGTGGGGTGGAAGATGGCGCACTGCACCAGCCCCTTGGAGCGGGTGAACGGCAGCTGCGAGCGGCGCCGCGACACCTGGTGCACCAGCACCGAGCTACTCACCGCCACGAAGAGCTGCGGGAGCGTGGGGTGGAAGATGGCGCACTGCACCAGCCCCTTGGAGCGGGTGAACGGCAGCTGCGAGCGGCGCCGCGACACCTGGTGCACCAGCACCGAGCTACTCACCGCCACGAAGAGCTGCGGGAGCGTGGGGTGGAAGATGGCGCACTGCACCAGCCCCTTGGAGCGGGTGAACGGCAGCTGCGAGCGGCGCCGCGACACCTGGTGCACCAGCACCGAGCTACTCACCGCCACGAAGAGCTGCGGGAGCGTGGGGTGGAAGATGGCGCACTGCACCAGCCCCTTGGAGCGGGTGAACGGCAGCTGCGAGCGGCGCCGCGACACCTGGTGCACCAGCACCGAGCTACTCACCGCCACGAAGAGCTGCGGGAGCGTGGGGTGGAAGATGGCGCACTGCACCAGCCCCTTGGAGCGGGTGAACGGCAGCTGCGAGCGGCGCCGCGACACCTGGTGCACCAGCACCGAGCTACTCACCGCCACGAAGAGCTGCGGGAGCGTGGGGTGGAAGATGGCGCACTGCACCAGCCCCTTGGAGCGGGTGAACGGCAGCTGCGAGCGGCGCCGCGACACCTGGTGCACCAGCACCGAGCTACTCACCGCCACGAAGAGCTGCGGGAGCGTGGGGTGGAAGATGGCGCACTGCACCAGCCCCTTGGAGCGGGTGAACGGCAGCTGCGAGCGGCGCCGCGACACCTGGTGCACCAGCACCGAGCTACTCACCGCCACGAAGAGCTGCGGGAGCGTGGGGTGGAAGATGGCGCACTGCACCAGCCCCTTGGAGCGGGTGAACGGCAGCTGCGAGCGGCGCCGCGACACCTGGTGCACCAGCACCGAGCTACTCACCGCCACGAAGAGCTGCGGGAGCGTGGGGTGGAAGATGGCGCACTGCACCAGCCCCTTGGAGCGGGTGAACGGCAGCTGCGAGCGGCGCCGCGACACCTGGTGCACCAGCACCGAGCTACTCACCGCCACGAAGAGCTGCGGGAGCGTGGGGTGGAAGATGGCGCACTGCACCAGCCCCTTGGAGCGGGTGAACGGCAGCTGCGAGCGGCGCCGCGACACCTGGTGCACCAGCACCGAGCTACTCACCGCCACGAAGAGCTGCGGGAGCGTGGGGTGGAAGATGGCGCACTGCACCAGCCCCTTGGAGCGGGTGAACGGCAGCTGCGAGCGGCGCCGCGACACCTGGTGCACCAGCACCGAGCTACTCACCGCCACGAAGAGCTGCGGGAGCGTGGGGTGGAAGATGGCGCACTGCACCAGCCCCTTGGAGCGGGTGAACGGCAGCTGCGAGCGGCGCCGCGACACCTGGTGCACCAGCACCGAGCTACTCACCGCCACGAAGAGCTGCGGGAGCGTGGGGTGGAAGATGGCGCACTGCACCAGCCCCTTGGAGCGGGTGAACGGCAGCTGCGAGCGGCGCCGCGACACCTGGTGCACCAGCACCGAGCTACTCACCGCCACGAAGAGCTGCGGGAGCGTGGGGTGGAAGATGGCGCACTGCACCAGCCCCTTGGAGCGGGTGAACGGCAGCTGCGAGCGGCGCCGCGACACCTGGTGCACCAGCACCGAGCTACTCACCGCCACGAAGAGCTGCGGGAGCGTGGGGTGGAAGATGGCGCACTGCACCAGCCCCTTGGAGCGGGTGAACGGCAGCTGCGAGCGGCGCCGCGACACCTGGTGCACCAGCACCGAGCTACTCACCGCCACGAAGAGCTGCGGGAGCGTGGGGTGGAAGATGGCGCACTGCACCAGCCCCTTGGAGCGGGTGAACGGCAGCTGCGAGCGGCGCCGCGACACCTGGTGCACCAGCACCGAGCTACTCACCGCCACGAAGAGCTGCGGGAGCGTGGGGTGGAAGATGGCGCACTGCACCAGCCCCTTGGAGCGGGTGAACGGCAGCTGCGAGCGGCGCCGCGACACCTGGTGCACCAGCACCGAGCTACTCACCGCCACGAAGAGCTGCGGGAGCGTGGGGTGGAAGATGGCGCACTGCACCAGCCCCTTGGAGCGGGTGAACGGCAGCTGCGAGCGGCGCCGCGACACCTGGTGCACCAGCACCGAGCTACTCACCGCCACGAAGAGCTGCGGGAGCGTGGGGTGGAAGATGGCGCACTGCACCAGCCCCTTGGAGCGGGTGAACGGCAGCTGCGAGCGGCGCCGCGACACCTGGTGCACCAGCACCGAGCTACTCACCGCCACGAAGAGCTGCGGGAGCGTGGGGTGGAAGATGGCGCACTGCACCAGCCCCTTGGAGCGGGTGAACGGCAGCTGCGAGCGGCGCCGCGACACCTGGTGCACCAGCACCGAGCTACTCACCGCCACGAAGAGCTGCGGGAGCGTGGGGTGGAAGATGGCGCACTGCACCAGCCCCTTGGAGCGGGTGAACGGCAGCTGCGAGCGGCGCCGCGACACCTGGTGCACCAGCACCGAGCTACTCACCGCCACGAAGAGCTGCGGGAGCGTGGGGTGGAAGATGGCGCACTGCACCAGCCCCTTGGAGCGGGTGAACGGCAGCTGCGAGCGGCGCCGCGACACCTGGTGCACCAGCACCGAGCTACTCACCGCCACGAAGAGCTGCGGGAGCGTGGGGTGGAAGATGGCGCACTGCACCAGCCCCTTGGAGCGGGTGAACGGCAGCTGCGAGCGGCGCCGCGACACCTGGTGCACCAGCACCGAGCTACTCACCGCCACGAAGAGCTGCGGGAGCGTGGGGTGGAAGATGGCGCACTGCACCAGCCCCTTGGAGCGGGTGAACGGCAGCTGCGAGCGGCGCCGCGACACCTGGTGCACCAGCACCGAGCTACTCACCGCCACGAAGAGCTGCGGGAGCGTGGGGTGGAAGATGGCGCACTGCACCAGCCCCTTGGAGCGGGTGAACGGCAGCTGCGAGCGGCGCCGCGACACCTGGTGCACCAGCACCGAGCTACTCACCGCCACGAAGAGCTGCGGGAGCGTGGGGTGGAAGATGGCGCACTGCACCAGCCCCTTGGAGCGGGTGAACGGCAGCTGCGAGCGGCGCCGCGACACCTGGTGCACCAGCACCGAGCTACTCACCGCCACGAAGAGCTGCGGGAGCGTGGGGTGGAAGATGGCGCACTGCACCAGCCCCTTGGAGCGGGTGAACGGCAGCTGCGAGCGGCGCCGCGACACCTGGTGCACCAGCACCGAGCTACTCACCGCCACGAAGAGCTGCGGGAGCGTGGGGTGGAAGATGGCGCACTGCACCAGCCCCTTGGAGCGGGTGAACGGCAGCTGCGAGCGGCGCCGCGACACCTGGTGCACCAGCACCGAGCTACTCACCGCCACGAAGAGCTGCGGGAGCGTGGGGTGGAAGATGGCGCACTGCACCAGCCCCTTGGAGCGGGTGAACGGCAGCTGCGAGCGGCGCCGCGACACCTGGTGCACCAGCACCGAGCTACTCACCGCCACGAAGAGCTGCGGGAGCGTGGGGTGGAAGATGGCGCACTGCACCAGCCCCTTGGAGCGGGTGAACGGCAGCTGCGAGCGGCGCCGCGACACCTGGTGCACCAGCACCGAGCTACTCACCGCCACGAAGAGCTGCGGGAGCGTGGGGTGGAAGATGGCGCACTGCACCAGCCCCTTGGAGCGGGTGAACGGCAGCTGCGAGCGGCGCCGCGACACCTGGTGCACCAGCACCGAGCTACTCACCGCCACGAAGAGCTGCGGGAGCGTGGGGTGGAAGATGGCGCACTGCACCAGCCCCTTGGAGCGGGTGAACGGCAGCTGCGAGCGGCGCCGCGACACCTGGTGCACCAGCACCGAGCTACTCACCGCCACGAAGAGCTGCGGGAGCGTGGGGTGGAAGATGGCGCACTGCACCAGCCCCTTGGAGCGGGTGAACGGCAGCTGCGAGCGGCGCCGCGACACCTGGTGCACCAGCACCGAGCTACTCACCGCCACGAAGAGCTGCGGGAGCGTGGGGTGGAAGATGGCGCACTGCACCAGCCCCTTGGAGCGGGTGAACGGCAGCTGCGAGCGGCGCCGCGACACCTGGTGCACCAGCACCGAGCTACTCACCGCCACGAAGAGCTGCGGGAGCGTGGGGTGGAAGATGGCGCACTGCACCAGCCCCTTGGAGCGGGTGAACGGCAGCTGCGAGCGGCGCCGCGACACCTGGTGCACCAGCACCGAGCTACTCACCGCCACGAAGAGCTGCGGGAGCGTGGGGTGGAAGATGGCGCACTGCACCAGCCCCTTGGAGCGGGTGAACGGCAGCTGCGAGCGGCGCCGCGACACCTGGTGCACCAGCACCGAGCTACTCACCGCCACGAAGAGCTGCGGGAGCGTGGGGTGGAAGATGGCGCACTGCACCAGCCCCTTGGAGCGGATGAACGGCAGCTGCGAGCGGCGCCGCGACACCTGGTGCACCAGCACCGAGCTACTCACCGCCACGAAGAGCTGCGGGAGCGTGGGGTGGAAGATGGCGCACTGCACCAGCCCCTTGGAGCGGGTGAACGGCAGCTGCGAGCGGCGCCGCGACACCTGGTGCACCAGCACCGAGCTACTCACCGCCACGAAGAGCTGCGGGAGCGTGGGGTGGAAGATGGCGCACTGCACCAGCCCCTTGGAGCGGGTGAACGGCAGCTGCGAGCGGCGCCGCGACACCTGGTGCACCAGCACCGAGCTACTCACCGCCACGAAGAGCTGCGGGAGCGTGGGGTGGAAGATGGCGCACTGCACCAGCCCCTTGGAGCGGGTGAACGGCAGCTGCGAGCGGCGCCGCGACACCTGGTGCACCAGCACCGAGCTACTCACCGCCACGAAGAGCTGCGGGAGCGTGGGGTGGAAGATGGCGCACTGCACCAGCCCCTTGGAGCGGGTGAACGGCAGCTGCGAGCGGCGCCGCGACACCTGGTGCACCAGCACCGAGCTACTCACCGCCACGAAGAGCTGCGGGAGCGTGGGGTGGAAGATGGCGCACTGCACCAGCCCCTTGGAGCGGGGTGAACGGCAGCTGCGAGCGGCGCCGCGACACCAGGTGCACCAGCACCGAGCTACTCACCGCCACGAAGAGCTGCGGGAGCGTGGGGTGGAAGATGGCGCACTGCACCAGCCCCTTGGAGCGGGTGAACGGCAGCTGCGAGCGGCGCCGCGACACCTGGTGCACCAGCACCGAGCTACTCACCGCCACGAAGAGCTGCGGGAGCGTGGGGTGGAAGATGGCGCACTGCACCAGCCCCTTGGAGCGGGTGAACGGCAGCTGCGAGCGGCGCCGCGACACCTGGTGCACCAGCACCGAGCTACTCACCGCCACGAAGAGCTGCGGGAGCGTGGGGTGGAAGATGGCGCACTGCACCAGCCCCTTGGAGCGGGTGAACGGCAGCTGCGAGCGGCGCCGCGACACCTGGTGCACCAGCACCGAGCTACTCACCGCCACGAAGAGCTGCGGGAGCGTGGGGTGGAAGATGGCGCACTGCACCAGCCCCTTGGAGCGGGTGAACGGCAGCTGCGAGCGGCGCCGCGACACCTGGTGCACCAGCACCGAGCTACTCACCGCCACGAAGAGCTGCGGGAGCGTGGGGTGGAAGATGGCGCACTGCACCAGCCCCTTGGAGCGGGTGAACGGCAGCTGCGAGCGGCGCCGCGACACCTGGTGCACCAGCACCGAGCTACTCACCGCCACGAAGAGCTGCGGGAGCGTGGGGTGGAAGATGGCGCACTGCACCAGCCCCTTGGAGCGGGTGAACGGCAGCTGCGAGCGGCGCCGCGACACCTGGTGCACCAGCACCGAGCTACTCACCGCCACGAAGAGCTGCGGGAGCGTGGGGTGGAAGATGGCGCACTGCACCAGCCCCTTGGAGCGGGTGAACGGCAGCTGCGAGCGGCGCCGCGACACCTGGTGCACCAGCACCGAGCTACTCACCGCCACGAAGAGCTGCGGGAGCGTGGGGTGGAAGATGGCGCACTGCACCAGCCCCTTGGAGCGGGTGAACGGCAGCTGCGAGCGGCGCCGCGACACCTGGTGCACCAGCACCGAGCTACTCACCGCCACGAAGAGCTGCGGGAGCGTGGGGTGGAAGATGGCGCACTGCACCAGCCCCTTGGAGCGGGTGAACGGCAGCTGCGAGCGGCGCCGCGACACCTGGTGCACCAGCACCGAGCTACTCACCGCCACGAAGAGCTGCGGGAGCGTGGGGTGGAAGATGGCGCACTGCACCAGCCCCTTGGAGCGGGTGAACGGCAGCTGCGAGCGGCGCCGCGACACCTGGTGCACCAGCACCGAGCTACTCACCGCCACGAAGAGCTGCGGGAGCGTGGGGTGGAAGATGGCGCACTGCACCAGCCCCTTGGAGCGGGTGAACGGCAGCTGCGAGCGGCGCCGCGACACCTGGTGCACCAGCACCGAGCTACTCACCGCCACGAAGAGCTGCGGGAGCGTGGGGTGGAAGATGGCGCACTGCACCAGCCCCTTGGTCCGGGTGAACGGCAGCTGCGAGCGGCGCCGCGACACCTGGTGCACCAGCACCGAGCTACTCACCGCCACGAAGAGCTGCGGGAGCGTGGGGTGGAAGATGGCGCACTGCACCAGCCCCTTGGAGCGGGTGAACGGCAGCTGCGAGCGGCGCCGCGACACCTGGTGCACCAGCACCGAGCTACTCACCGCCACGAAGAGCTGCGGGAGCGTGGGGTGGAAGATGGCGCACTGCACCAGCCCCTTGGAGCGGGTGAACGGCAGCTGCGAGCGGCGCCGCGACACCTGGTGCACCAGCACCGAGCTACTCACCGCCACGAAGAGCTGCGGGAGCGTGGGGTGGAAGATGGCGCACTGCACCAGCCCCTTGGTCCGGGTGAACGGCAGCTGCGAGCGGCGCCGCGACACCTGGTGCACCAGCACCGAGCTACTCACCGCCACGAAGAGCTGCGGGAGCGTGGGGTGGAAGATGGCGCACTGCACCAGCCCCTTGGTCCGGGTGAACGGCAGCTGCGAGCGGCGCCGCGACACCTGGTGCACCAGCACCGAGCTACTCACCGCCACGAAGAGCTGCGGGAGCGTGGGGTGGAAGATGGCGCACTGCACCAGCCCCTTGGAGCGGGTGAACGGCAGCTGCGAGCGGCGCCGCGACACCTGGTGCACCAGCACCGAGCTACTCACCGCCACGAAGAGCTGCGGGAGCGTGGGGTGGAAGATGGCGCACTGCACCAGCCCCTTGGAGCGGGTGAACGGCAGCTGCGAGCGGCGCCGCGACACCTGGTGCACCAGCACCGAGCTACTCACCGCCACGAAGAGCTGCGGGAGCGTGGGGTGGAAGATGGCGCACTGCACCAGCCCCTTGGAGCGGGTGAACGGCAGCTGCGAGCGGCGCCGCGACACCTGGTGCACCAGCACGGAGCGCGCGCCCGCCTCGCGCAGGGTCACCGCCAGGTAGTCTCCGCGCGCGTGCCACGACAGCTGCACCAACGAATATAGCTTTCACTTCAGGGTCACACAGACATGGTCTAGTCCAGGCCGGATTTAGAAGAGAGCAATCGGGGCATATGTTTTTGTAGTAGTAGGATTCTTAGCAGGCAATTACCATCAGGCAAATGTCTTGCTCGTCTCGTCATCTTTATTTAAAAAACATATTTAAAAATGACCTTTAGAAAAAAAAAAAAACTCCGACAGTAAATAGATTTACGTTAATGTAGTCCGGGTTTTTTTTTGCTAGAGAAAGTAGGGGGCGGGGGTGTATTACAACGTCCCTAACGAAGCCCCGCCCCGGGGCCTCCACACCTCTAAATCCGGCCCTGGTCAAGTCACAAAACTGTGCAATAAGTGCATGCATGCTTTTTAACCAGTGGTCCAGCTAGATACTAAGCCCGGCCCAGGAGGGGGCCACCCCTGGATCAGTGGTAAGCAATATGCCTGCCACATAACAGCACAGTGACACGCAGCTATTGGAACACGAAGAGTCCAAATCATTACCTAGCACTGCACTGCGCTTGTCACCCAGAGATTTAAGTTGTTATATCTCTAAGCCCTGTAATTTCTCTGGAAACATTACAACAAACCAGAACACAGTAACGTGTGGTCATTACTGCTCGGCGGTAGAACAACTGGTGTGAGGTGTGGTGCCTCCCCAGGCGGCTCCACTCCAAGCTTGGTCAGTCACTCACGTGCGCGATCGGCTTGAAGTGCGTGACTGCGAGCCGCACGCCGCGCGCCCAGTCCTCCGGAGACACGCGCTCCCACTGCACGGCCGAGCGCGTGCGCGCGTCCACTGTTGAATACTCGGCATCATTAACACTATTCAACTTACCCGAAATCACAAATCAGTGAGCCAACACTTGCATGCTAAAAATAACAATCAATCAGCTGACTTGGATACAATACAATACAATTCAAAACACTTCATTGGCACCACAAAGTTGACAACACATACATCTTTTGCAACGTAATCCTTCAAATAATAAGTCAGCCGAAACCAGATAGTAAAATTACCTTTGGAGATAAACTATTTGTTGAAAGGCAAAGAATTAAATTACTAATTATATTGTGTCTTGAATACACATAAGCAACATAACAGATCATTTACATGCTAAAATTAAAAGATCTGTAAACAATTAACTTTTGAATCGCCTCCCTTGATCCGTCGTAATCTTGTTGGGGCAGGCGAATCGACATATACAATTCTCCTAAACTGCCTTTGCAACGGTTTCAGCTGACATATCTACAACCGAACTAGTATCTGGCCATCGTGTACTATCATCACCACGCAATACCGATAACCTTCTTTCGTCACAGGTAGCGGTCCCAATGTAAATGTTCCAAACGATGTCCTTCGAAACTGCTGGGTCTGGATACCGTTCGTCGAACTATTTTACTCTTTTAACACCTAATACATGTCTGTACACTTACATACCTCTTTATTTATTCCTGGGCAAAAACCACAAGGTGGGTGGTGGGTGGTGGGTGGTGGGTGGTGGTACTCACTGGTGACGTCGGAGTGCGGCAGCGGTTCCTCGAGCAGGCGGTCGGTGGTGTGGGCGGCGCGCGCGGCCCCGATGTCCGCGCCGGGGTTGAGCAGCAGCAGGCGCGCGCCCGCCGCCGCCGCCACCAGGCTCAGCCCGCCCGCCGGGGTCCACGCCGCCGCCGCCACGGGCTCGCCCAGCGCCACCGTGCGCAGGCAGCGCCCGCTCGCGCACTCCCACACTGCCGGCCACACACAAGAGTCACTCTACCGCCACGGGGGAGACTAGTACACGTTCAACACCGCAACTGGCGCTATCACTATCAATGTTTATTGGTGTTATAAAAGATATATATGAGCCCTAAATAGAAGACTACTTCTGACTCGATAATGCACATGAAATTATTTTTCTACTTTTAAGGCATTAACAACTGCTTAGCCGCAGTTCACAAACTATCAATGATTGCTTGAAAACTGATTATAAAATTGTAATGAGATACCATGAAACGCATAGGTAAATGGTAATCTATGATGAATACCATTCTCCATAACAGAAACAATATTCCCGTACAGTACAGCAAGAGTGTTCCTCGCGCCTCCACTGTGTCACACTGTCTGTCCGGGCGCGCGTCGGCACGCTCCCAGCACGCACCGTGTTCACAAAGCGTTCACAGATAGTGGGAGATCCCGCAATACAACGACCTTCACCGAGCTATTTATTGGTAAAAAAGTATTTTAAACTCAATTGAATATGTCAACAAATATATGACAGCTTTACTTATATTGATAAATTTTTTGAAAAAATCTGTATTACAAAACTTATTATTTTTATTTTAGCTTTGGTCAATGCTTACAAAATCTCATTACGAAACCAAAAATTGAACCCCAGTGGATATGAAATAAGGGATGGAAGTTTGTATGAAACTTTTTATTCTTTGAACATATTTGCATGTGATGTCTAAAAAAATATTTAATCATATTTTGGACAGAAATTTTTTAGACAACCCATTTGCAATATATTTGTTGACATTTTAAAATTGAATATGAAATACGTTTCATCCAATAAACAGCTCGGTGAAGGTTGTTGTATAGCGGGATCTTAGACTAAAAGAAGAGTTTCGTAGAGAGTGCATTCAGGCGTCAGGCGTCAGGCGGGAAGCGGGAAGGCCCTTGTGTTGTTGTGCTCACCTTTGATGGTCCCGTCGTCGGATCCGGACAGCACGTACTGCCCGGCGGGGTCGAGCGACACGGCGCGCACCAGGCCCGAGTGCCCGCGGAACCGGAGCGCCTCGCCCGTGGGGAACGGCTGCAGGTCGCGCGGGGACGGCAGCGAGGGCACCAGCGAGTCCGCGGAGATCGTCAGCTGCGAGCACGGGAACATACTGTCACTAGCTGTCCACTGGACTACGGTAGCCGTCTGCTAATTTATACCCACAGCGAGCGTCTGTTAATTTGTTTGCCAATGTAATCTGTATCTTAACGTGCATTACATAAAGTCCATAATTGAGGGTATTGGAAAGAAGCGACTTATCGCGCGTTACGAAAGGGGGGTTAGACGGAAAAAATAACACCAAAAGTTGTAACGACACTTACACGTGATAGAAAACGATAACAAATTTCACGACTATAAGTAATGAATAAATAACTCAGGCGGGAGGCGACTGCTTTAGAAATCGAGAGTCCCCGGTTCGAATCCTGACGTTAATAGTCTCATGACTTCTTTTTAGGGTTCCGTAAAACGTAAAAACGGAACCCTTATAGTAGATTCGTCATGTCTGTCTGTCTGTCCGTCCGTATGTCACAGCCACTTTTTGCCGAAACTATGAGAACTACACTATTGAAACTTGGTAAGTAGATGTATTCTGTGAACCGCAATAAGATTTTTACAAAAAAAAATTAAAAAAATTAGGGTCGCCCTCCATACTGAGAACTGAAACTCAAAAAATATTTTTCTTCAAACCTACACGTGTGGGTTGTCTATCGATAGATCTTCAAAAATGATGTTGAGGTTTCTAATATAATTTTTATCTACACTAAATAATCTGCGCGAGAGACACTTCCAAAGTGGTAATATGTGTGTCGTCGTCGTCGCCCCCCCCCCCCTCTAACTTCAAGAGTAAGAGAATGAAAAAACTAAAAAAATATATGTACATTACCATGCAAACTACCAACGAAAATTGGTTTGAACTCGATCTGATGAGTAGTTTTTTTTATTACGTCATAAATACGCTATTATTAAAACTTCGATTAAAGTTACAACGAACTACAAGAACTATGTGTACTATGTATATAATGTTACTTGCTGCAACGGAACCCTTCATGGGAGTCCAACTCGCACTTGGCCACTTTTTATTTCTTTGTTCTTTTTGGAACTAAGTTACCTATCGCGCGTTGCAAAAAGAAGCTAGGCGGAAAATAAATACACTAAAAGTTGTAACGACACTTTTTGAGCCATGCGGCATGATAGAAAACGATAACAAACTTCGACACTATAAGTCATGACTAAATAGCTCAGGCGGGAGAGGGCCGCCTTTGAAATCATGAGATCCCGGTTCGAATCCTGACAATGATAGTCTCATGACTTCTTTTTTTTTTGTTCTTCTTCTGAGAAAAACCATTACTGGGTTACCTTTACCAACGCATTTAATTCGTATCTAAGTAGGTACATTTTCGAACAAAAAAAAAGAAAAAAAAAAGGTGTGTGTGCTTAAGACCACACGGCAGAAGTGAAAACTTCATTAGCAGATTTTTGTATTAGGTAGGTATGTTGTATTATAATAAAATATTATGGATCGTATTAGTTGAATAAACGAGTAAAACAAGCCAGAAATTAGAGTAAATATTTATTGAAATTTTATTTATATACAAAGTAGCTGTTACCCGCGACTTAGTCCGCGCGAAATAAATACTAAGGTTACTCAGGCAGTACTTATTTGTATACCCAGATTGTATAGGTACACATTTATGGTTAGTAAAAAAAGTGTCCATGTTCAAAAAGTTGTTGGCCGGGGCCGGCTTTTTAAAAGTTACTCCAACTTTGTATGCATTCACACGGTGCCCCTAACATTGTCCGCAAAAAGGTTGGTGAGTGTAATAATTTATGATTTTTGTTACCAACTTTCTCCTGTTCCGTCGATTCCACATACACTACACATTCTCCACTACGATTTTCTGGGAATAGTCTCTTTCTCTTATAGTGGGGTTTTTAAAGAAACATTTTCACTTGGATTTGGCTTCAATAGTTTTCTTTTTCTGGTCTGTTCGACGGGGTCACCCCCGTCGCTAGCGACGCTCGTATTTATTTATACTATTGACTATATACAAAACTAAATATTTACACGAAAGAAACGAAATATTTACACAGCAAAACTAATTAATTTGATTGTGAAAATTATAAAACACCCGTCGTGTTTTCCCGCCCAAAGAAAATCTTTTGGAGTTGGTAGCCGTCAGTGTTGCCACTATGATTTTGAGCTTGTCGCCAAATAGTTATGAAACAAAGTCGCTGGTTTTGATTGAATTATTAAGGGAATAACAGTCTGGAAGAATACATAAGCTTTTTCCTTCTCCAACCTTCCACACTACACTGGTATATTCCCCTTTGTCGGTAACACGTCGTCTAAATCCGCTAAAAGGTTTTAAAAATTCGCCAGTTTCAGCGACAAAGTCGCTAAAGTGTCAACACTGGTAACCGGTAGCGAGCAGCGAGAGAGAGAGAGAGTATCTATTGTCCCATGTCCTCCTCTAACAATTATCTTTCTCGGTCTGGCACGTTTGTTGACCACATTATCTTTCTCGCTCTAGCATCCCGAGCTTACCCGAAATTTCTTATCATATCCGAGCGTGATGATCACGTGATCATAAATCCATTTCACAGCCCACGAAAATTCTGTCCATAGCGCGCCTAAAGAAGTTTTCACTTCAAAAAACGATTGGTGATTTATCTGCACAAACTGTTGTACTTAACAATAAAAGGCGTTGCACAACTAAGCCTATAACTATTTGGCTTGAGGCTAGACCAAAAATAATTATCAATTATTCGCTTATATTATGACAAAATAATTATATTTTTAACCAAATTTAAAAAAAGAAGGAGGTTCTCAATTCCGTATGTTTTTGTATGTATGTTACGCGATAGTGGGTAGTAGCTCTGCCTGCGAAGCCGAGGGTTCGATCCCCACCCAGTGCAAATATTTGTGTGATAATAATTCAAATGTTTGCACTGTGTCTGGGTGTATCTATGTATAATAAGTATGTATTTAAAACTATATAAGTAATTATATCAGCTATCTGGCCGCCATCACACAAGCTTTGCTTAGTTTGGGGTCAGATGGTGTTGTGTGTGAATTGTCCACCAATATTTATTATTATTATATTATAGCTCCGCTAATTGAGAATCGATTCTGTTTCATTTGTTTGGTACGACATACTTGACAGGTGGTCCCATTTAAATTTTATCGAAATGGGTGTGGCCGTGTGGCGGTGTCCTAATAGTCGACGTAGTCATAGTCATCATTTTTATAAAATTTAGTTGTGTCTGAAATAAATTTTAAATTGAAGTCGGTTTTGGTTTTTTCAAAGAAAATCCTATCGGGCAAGGCGCGCAGGCTGGCGTGCCGCACATCTTGTGTCATGTGTAGTGTGACAGCTCGCATACCCGGATCTTGTGTCATGTGTAGTGTGACAGCTCGCATACCCGCATCTTATGGCACGTGTAGTGTGACAGCTCGCATACCCGCATCTTATGGCATGTGTAGTGTGACAGCTCGCATACCCGCATCTTGTGTCATGTGTAGTGTGACAGCTCGCATACCCGCATCTTGTGTCATGTGTAGTGTGACAGCTCGCATACCCGCATCTTATGGCATGTGTAGTGTGACAGCTCGCATACCCGCATCTTGTGTCATGTGTAGTGTGACAGCTCGCATACCCGCATCTTGTGTCATGTGTAGTGTGACAGCTCGCATACCCGCATGTGTCATGTGTAGTGTGACAGGTGGCATACCCGCATCTTGATGGCGCGCGGCGCCAGGTAGAGGTCGAGGCAGCGCAGGAAGCGCTCGCGCGTGAACCGCGGGAAGGCGGGCACGGCGCGCAGGCTGGCGTGCTGCGCCGGCAGGAACGTGTACTTGCGCTTCCACGGCGTCTCGGCCAGCGACTCCCACTCCTTCAGCTGACAACCGGGAAACAACACATCAGTAGTACCGACAAAACAAATGGAGAGATCTCTCGAGGTTCGTGTTTAAAAATGTGGGGTACCCCAAGGATCTGCCTTAGGACCATTCTTATTTCTGGTGTATAACAACAATTTACCTTGACGGGAAATTATATAGTTCTCTATGCAGATGATACTTCCCTTTCGTTTCAAATTAAACATAGAAATCCCAAACAAACTAGTTTTTTTTTCGGTACATGACGTAACGCGGCTGTTATTGTGACAAGTGTGCAGCAGGGAGGGGGGGTGGGTCCCTACCTCCTTCCCGTCCAGCAAGTACTCGGGGGGCGGGTTGTAGCTCTCCGCGTGCGAGGGCAGCGGGCGGCGGGGGGCGGGGATGTGGCGGTGCACCCCGCGCAGGCGCTGCTCCTCGTCCGCGGCGGCGCCCCACAGGTTGTAGAACTGCTTCTCCTGAGGACCAGAGGCACGTGCGTTATGAACAAGCCGAGACGAGTGTTCCTTTTTCCATCAGTTTCAACCTGTTAAGGTGCTGACAACACATAAATGAAATTCACAAATTCAAATTTAAGCCACGCCTCTTCAAAACTTCGATAAGACAGCGCCCCCACATGCAAACCGCGTTCAGCCGACGACATTATTAGTTAGTATTGATGGAAACAAAAAGCTACCGCGCGAAGATCATAGATGGCGCTTTTTAAAATATTTTGTAATTTCATTCAATATCTTTTTGCACTTTTTCAGATTGTGAAGAACATTATCGAAATTTTATGAGTAAAGCCTATAAATAATAACTAACTTTCCACCGCTTACAGACATAATGAGATTTCTTTTCGCCAGATTGTCTAATTTTTGTCTAATGATTTTAGTTACATACAACCATAATAGTTATCATCATCATCAATAGAGGAGCCCGCGAGTTAATAATCCACAACTATTGCTCATTACAACACGAAAAACAAGATTTTACAACAATACCATTTTGCTGCTTTGTAACGAAAGGTCCACAAACAAAATTTTACAAAATTATTTTTATTTCAAAAGTTATTATTATGTTTTAAAAATGTAAAACATGCGAAACGTTTGTAAAATGAAACATTTATAAACTGTAATGGAAGAGGTTTTGGAATAGGCTTTTGTACTAAATTTAAAAAATTGGTTAATAATATAGCTTAATGTCGATAGTATTCCGACACATCTATATTTTTGAAAAAAACTTACATTTACAATAATATGTGTTTTGCATTTCAAAAAAGCAAACAAATTTCTGCACAAAAACGCTCCAGACTGTTATGGCGTCTTGAATGATGTCACGCCGGGGCAAACATATGTGTTTGTGTAAGGACTTAGTCAACGTTTTTAATTTAAAATGAATCCCTCGTATTACAAGAACTGCATAGTGCCCCAGTTTACAAGCACAAGTATAAATACGCCAAACAAATTATTCATCTATGTTCCAAACGATCCACAAATGCGAAAAAAGTGGCAAACGCTTGCGAGGAGGAATGATGGCCACTAAATCAAGAATGTATTTTTGTGAAGATCATTTTGATGAAAGCATTTGACACAGTATATATAATCTTAGTAATGTAAATGTTAAAAAAACTGTCACTTTTCCTCAAGAATAGTGGTAAAACAATAACAAACTAGTTCAGTTAAGCGGCTGAAGAACTAGTATCCATGGCGAAGAATAAATAAAAATAAAAAATAATAATATTAGTACTATAAAAATGTCAACAACATTAGTAATGTCTAGTGATGTTTAGTACGGTGTGACGTCACATTTTCTGATTGGTGTTAACTGTCACGTGACTCAATGTCTGGTTATTCACTGATATAATAAAGTGATAACAGATCTTTGGCCGCTAAAAAAAAAAACAACGCCACTAGTCCATACAAACGTACCGAAAACCGAAACGCCTTTGTTGTTGTCCAATTTCACTGATTATGTTTATATTTGAAGAAAAAAAATGTACAATAAATTGTACAAATGTATCTAGAATAAATTATGGCTGGTCTCACACGCCACACGCACCACTGTAGTTTTGAACTTTAAAAAAGTGATGAAGGAAAACATCGTGAGGAAAGATTAAGTGTGGTGGATTAAAGCCTGCATTATCCTTGCGAGATAAGGCCCCGAGTCCCAACTGTGGGAAAATTTAGTGTATTACATGGGAGTGTTACGGCTAGTTGGGATAACGGCAACTACTGATTCGGAGCCTCTCGTTCGAATCCAACGCGTGCGCACCACTGTCTTTACGGAGTCATGTGCGTAATGCCGTTAATTTAAAAACAAAAAAAAAAAAAAAATAGAATGGTAGAGAAAATAGGTAGGTAAATAATGATTAACTTATGTTGAAAGTTTGATTGACACTTCTTATATATGCACTTGATTACCACGGATTATTACCTAGTTTAAAACACCAAAACTTTTGCCTGTCGACTATTGGTAAATTTTATTAGACTGTCCGCGCACTAATGGGGATTAGGTCATAGTCTAAACTTTACGTCAATTTTATTCATATAAACTTCAGATTCAGATTCTTTATTTCAGACCTTAGGTATAACAGATATACACTTGGTAGCGTCATTTACAAAATACAAAGAATAGTTTAAAAAATTCAACAAATTTAAATTATACTATACAAATTTAAATTATATTCAAGTTATAAAGAAGTATATAAAAGAAAATAATTTAAAAATAAATAGCGGCCATTCAGTTGGGCCTAGTCAGTTCAATGCAGCGATAGAGAGGCGTTGTCAGAATGTATGAAAACGACAGAATTATATTAACACTTGAATTTTAAAAAAAAATATACATATAAAAGAGATATTACAAAATGTATGTCAATGTACGTGTAGAAAATGATTTTGTCCAATTATTTTTGTCCTTTAAAAATTGTTTGTCTTCATAGTAAGCCCTGCATACCAGATATTTTTTGACTTCATTTTTAAACTTTGTCTCATTTAGGCTTGTTACCTTTTCTGGAACAATGTTATAATAACGAACACTGTTTCTTATGAAAGAAATGTCCGTCTCGTGTAATCTACAACGCGGATACACATGTCTATTTTTATAATGCGATGCATCGGACTTATTAGCATAGTGACATCAATTTTTTCTAGCATACATGATGCACTCATATATGTAAAGCGATGGCACTGTGAGGATTCCAATTGTATTAAATAAATCTCTCAAAGATTGTCTCGGGCCTAACTTATAGATAGCGCGTATTGCTCTCTTTTGTAGCACAAATATTGTATTTCTGCCGCCGAACCCCACAATAATATACCGTAAGACATTATGCTGTGGAAGTATCCATGGTAAACAAGCCTGGCAGTTGCCACATCTGATATTCCTCTTATTTGGCGAACAGCATGTGCAGCTGAACTAAGTTTGTCCGCCAATTTATTTATATGAGGACTCCATTGGAGTTTGGAGTCAATGATTATTCCTAAAAATAACGTGGATTGGATTTGTTCAATTATTTGACCTTTTATAGCTATTTTCACGTTAAAGTTTTGTAAATGTGACAGTGAAAAACGTATGCATTTTGTTTTTCCCGGATTTAAAGCTAAGTTGTTGGCGTCGAACCAGTCGCTCAAAATATTTAAATTTTTATTGACACAACAGTAATCCATTTGCCCCCCTCTCTTAACTTTAAATAACACAGAGGTATCGTCTGCGAATAAAACAATTTAAACTATGATAATAGTGTCAATGCTATACGTCACCACATTCGAGATAGTATTAGCACGAAATTTTGGTTTCTCTGCCGCGAAATCAGATTCTATTGCGTCCTTTCTAACCTACAGCGCGACCGCGTCGTAGCTCGTGACGTCAGACGGTGAACGCGCCGCGCGGCTTTTTGATTTTTAATTAGTAATTTTAAAATGTTCACAGATTCGTCATTTATTGAGATATCCAAGTATTTTTTGCAGTTTGTATAATTTATTTCTATTATCTTTAAATCTATGTAATCATTTTTTGATTTTATCCAATTGGAAACTTCCTTATTGTAAAAAAGTGTCATAAATACAAAACTTCGTCGATTCGACGAGTCATGGTTGCTGGTCTGGCTCCCACAGGCCTCCATATAAGAAATATTACCGTGTGTTATGAGGGCAACGGCCCAACTAAGACTATACGGAAGCAGCAATGGGTGCGACAGCGCACTTAAAATTTAGATATTTTTTTTTCACATTCGCATCGTCGATCCGACGAAGCTGGGTAAGGTTAATGGGTTTTAGAGGGCTAAGAGACTAATTACACGGTATTTTTACATGATACATAAGATATATCAAATGTATATAAAATAAGCCAAGTGTGTGCCAAGTGCAAGTCGAATGAACGAATGAAGTATCCCGTACCAATATCTATGAAAACGGTAAAAATCATGTCTATTTTATACAAACCCCGCTTCCACACATTTATATTAATTTTATTCTTATGATTATTAATTTTAACACAATGTAGAAATAATCAAGTAATAGCCAATTAAAATACATAGAGAATGGTAGAAAATCGTCAGAAGTAGGAAAGTTGAAAAATAAAATAACTGAATTTTGAGTTGTGGCTCTTTTGTCTCAAAGCAGCGATTTATTTTCAATACATCGCCAAATCTAAAAATGTAGTATTAAAGAAATGACGTCTCTTGCAAAATTAAACTACGTCGGGCCATCTTTCCGCTTAATCATCAGACCTGGTTACAATCTGCGTAAGCAACCCACTATTTATTCTCACTGCTGGGACTCTGGGCCTTCACTCGCAAGGAGAGATCTAGGCTGGGGCTAGGTTATAAATCCACCACGCTAACCAAGTATGGGTTGGTAAATGTCACATGAGGTGTACCTACACTCTAGGTACAAGTACCTAGTAAGTTTACATGTCGGTTTCCTCACGATGTTTTCCTTCATCGTTTATAAGTTAGCGGCATTACACGCTGACATCGAGTGGTGCGCGTGGGGGTCCGAATCGGCAGTCACCGTTCTCCCGAATAGATGAGCCATAACGTAGACTTTAACAGCGTCTTAGAATTTAACACCAATGTACTCGTTTAATTACTGTCATCCCTTAACCACCTTCCAGCACCTTCATCAGACCCTGGTTGCCATCTAGCACCAAAGTACTCGTCAAGACAAATCAAATGATCCCAAGCTCGATGGGGTTATTGGGGTTACGTCGTTTAATTGCTGGGTTCCTATGACCACCTTCCAGTTCCATCATCAGACCCTGGTTGCCGTCTAGCACCAAAGTACTTCTCAAGACAAATCAAAAGAGCCCAAACTCGGTGGGGATATGTCGTTTAATTACTGAGTTCCTATGACCACCTTGCAGCTCCATCATCAGACCTTGGTTACCATCTAGCACTAAAGTACTCGTCATGACAAAGAAAACGAGTCCAAACTCGGTGGAGCTATGTCGTTTAATTGTTGAGTTCCTATGACCACCTTCCAGCTCCATCATCAGACCTTAGTTACCATCTAGCACTAAAGTACTCGTCAAGATAAAGAAAACGAATCCAAACTCGGTGGAGCTATGTCGTTTAATTGTTGAGTTCCCATGACCACCTCCCAGCTCCATCATCAGACCTTGGTTACCATCTAGCACTAAAGTACTCGTCAAGACAAAAAACGAGTCCAAACTCGGTGGAGCTATGTCGTTTAATTACTGAGTTCCTATGACCACCTTCCTGCTCCATCATCAGACCCTGGTTACCATCTATCACCAAAGTACTCGTCAAGACAAAGAAAATAAGTCCAAACTCGGTGGGGCTATGTCTTTTAATTCCTGAGTTCCTATGGCAACTTTCCGGCTCCATCATCAGATCAGCATCATAAAATTTTCATACCATTGTTTGCAATAAAATTTACACACGTACCTATAATGCGAGATTTCAACTTTTTGCAAGATTTGATAATAAGCATCCGGTTTCGTAGTAACTATTTTCTAATCTGTGGCTTCGGGACAGGTGAAACTAAATTTTAATTTAGTATAAAAGCTTGAAAACATCGGAGAAAGAATCTAACAACAATGTTATGAAAAAAAACATGCAAAAAGATTTCACAGTGGTGAGGTTCGATCTCAGTGTTACATCCGTCCACCGCTGACGTACGTTGCTCACTAACCGTTGAGCCAAACTTCCTGATTACTATGGTATCAAATTTTTAGACCATATGAACTCAATTAACGTTTGTAAGAATTGATCATTTTTATTTATTGAATATTGAACGGCGAACGGAGCAAAGAGCGACGTGCGTCCGTGTAGCAAGACGTCTCTTCCGACACTGTCAGATCTTATAAGAGTGAAAGAGAAGGAAGATGCGATACGTTTCGACTTTTTAAAAACAATTAAATAAGTGTGAGTTTTTTAATTAAACCAAAATATAAACCAGCAATGTCCTTTGTCAAAATATAATACGTCATAATTTAAAAATTTACTAGTGTCCGTCTCCTAATTACACTGATATCTAAGTCTAAAACTAATTTTTAGAGGTTTGTTTACGAATTTTTTCCATCGTGATTTTTTTACTAAATCTTGTATTTATGACCTCGGGTCACTCATAAATATGTTCAAGAATAACATATATTTTACTCATTATCTCAAACCATACACATTTTGCTAAATTGGTATTGAAAAAAGTGCCATTTGGCTGTTGTCAGCGTCTTAACGTCCGATGTTTGTGCTCTCGAAACCTATTACTAAAATACCGATTACTGAACCACTAATCTTTAAGTTCTAAATAAATAAGTCTTGAACATTTAACTCAAAAATACAGCAGGAAAAAATGAAATAATTTGTCAGAATCGGTGACTAGTCAAAGACTAGCACTAGATCACTACTGAGTACTAGACTGAACCAAAGAGAGCAAATGTTCTGTATACTGCAGTTTAGAATTTAACACAAAATTCTGAATGATCACCTTCACCTCACTCACCTACACTTCTTGGTTCCAGATCATTTGAAACATCAAAGAGTTTAGAATCGACAGTAAGTTTTGAAGTGGTACTAGCGGGTTATATATGTAAACTCATCATATGTAAGACAATGACGGATATTTATGTGTACATTGGTTTACCGTAATTAGCGTGAACGGAGGTTCTGCTGCCTAACTAAAATTACCTTTGATATTGTTCTCTTTCTTCTTTTCGCTTAAAATTATAGAGACAGCATTAGCAAAGCCAAAGCTGATTAAGTTAAGCCGTGGAGTTAAGAGTTTTAGATTTAAGCTCACAAAATTAAGGCTGTTCTGACTGGGAGCCGTTATACTTGCGTGCGCGCCGCGCCGCTGCCCGCAGTGCCAACCGGGCAGCTATCACGCGCGCGCACTCTCCTTGAAAAAGGCCGCCAGATACTGCCGAAACTCGAGTAGGTTTGTACCGACGTGTGAGATATCTAATTAAATATGTATAATTTAGGTTATAACACAGAGTCCCGGGTAGTACCTTGTTCCGGCGCCGCTCGGCCGCGAGCTGCTTGCGCGTCTTGAGCCAGCCCATGCGCAGCGCGTGCGCCAGGCGCGCCACCTGCCGCTGCTCGGCGCGCGACGGCAGGAACGAGCGCTTGTGCTCCGGGAACGCGCGCACCGGCGCCGCCAACGGGAACCCGGAGAACCACTCCACCCACGGCTGCGCACGACACACCACATTACAACCCCACACGGTTCACATTGCTACCAAAACGGTCACACAACTATACAAATTCATCACCCATGTCAATTGGACTGTAGTGATTCGATTCAATGATATAATAAGTAACATTCACACACCGTACGTCCAGTAAACATGTGTCACATCCTCGGCAACAGAGTGGTTTACGACTGGAACAGGTTGCCAGAGGATGTTACTTTGGCAAAATTTGTTACATATTTCAACACTAAGATATAGGCATATCGGCTAATGCTGTTCACCTATTATAAATAAATAAAAAAAAAACATTATGGTCTTTCAAAAAGAAACCGGACAAATGGCTAGCAAAAGACAACATAATTTTAACGGAGCGAGGGAACCAGTCTGTCGGTGAATGGCTACAAAATCTTCAATGACTAGAATAGTTTATATATCTTCACAGTTAGAAAAACTTTGACATAACTTTGTAGTTGAAAACAAAATCAAATGAATGGAATCAATGTACAATCAAAGAGTAATGGCGAGCAGGAGAGTGTAGATGTAGCTCACCTTGTACTCGTCATGGTTAGGGTCGGGCAGCTGCCCGGTGCGCAGACGGTGCAGTAGCTCGAGGTCCTGCGGGCTCAGCACCACGTCCTGCCCCGTGGCCGGGTCACGCACCGTGCGCCAGAACTCGGGGTCCTCGCACTTCCTACGGTCACGCTCAACAATGTATCATTGCTACGATGCTACATGAACCAAAGATTCAATTCGCATACACCACAACAAATGTGACAGTGTGATTATATAGAATCCAGTATCAAGCAAGCAATCAAGAGGAGTGATCAGTGATTGCGTGACAGTAATTGCTAGTAATGGTGTGATATTGAATGATTATCGAGAGGAAACTATTCCAAAAGGGAGGAATGATGAACAAAAGATAGCATTGAAAGTAAGAAGTAATAGTGACGTGACAGTAAGTACCTTAGTAATGGTAAGACTCTTGGAAGTCCACCTGGGAAACTACCACACTTTTCTATTCTACCACCGAGCAGTAATGTAGAAACAACATTGTGTTCCAGTTTAAAGGGCAATGTTTCCAGAGAAATTACAGAGCTCAGAGATAAAACATTTCAGGGCTCAAAGTGACGAGCACAGTGTGGTGCTAGGTAATGTTTTGGACTCTTTATGTGGCTACTAAAAGCTGGTTGACACTGTGATATGATGGGCCGGCTATGACCCTGCTTGTCATAGCTAACTGTAAAAAAAATTAGCAGTCACAGGGACTACTGGTAGAAATGAAAACTTATAACTCAGAATTTCATAGCTCACTTTTAAAACTACGAGGGTGAAACCAGAGGGCGCTGCCTGTCTGGAAAAAATATTTAAAGCACTGCACTTCAAAAATGAAGGTGAGTGTGAGGCTCACTTGAGGAACTCGTCGATCTGGTCGCGCTGCGGCGGCTTCATGATGCGGCGGCCGTCCAGGTCGTACCCCACGTGCGGGTACTCCTGGTACCACCAGCCCGGCACGCCGCCCACCGTGTTCTGCCGCTCCTCCTCGTCCGACGTGTCGCCGGACTCGTACTCATCTGCCGACGACACACCGCCTCCGTTACAACCAACAACAATTTGAACCAAAACAATCATGTTCGGTTTGAGTAGCATATTTAATATCAGTGTCATAAATTCTCTCCTTGGCGTACATCATCACAGACAAATACTGCACATCATATCCTCAGCCACAGAGGTAAACAACTTGAAAGGGTTGGCAGAGGAGGATTATTCCGTCTGTAGTAGTAGTAGTAGTCTGTAGAGTCTGAAAAACTGCCACATGTTTATAAAAAAATATAAGTAATTTAAAGGATGTCTAATTATTCTACCTTGTTTGATATTGGCACATTGGCATTCACCAATTAATAAGGTGTTTTCAAAATGATACATATTATGTGAGACAGGTGGGTGAAAATATTTGCCAAATTATTGAATTTCATGGAAAAATTGAAATATTAACATGACCTATCCCATCATAACATAACATACAATTAGTAATAAATGTGTGTGATTTTGTGAAGCAACTGAAACTATGCAATGGTTTCTGTAATCTAGCCTGAAATTCTAGAAGTGACACAATTGCATCTATCCAAAATTATCTTCAAAACAACAAGATGACATGACGTGAATTTGACTAGACGTGACATCATCAACTGTCAATCCATTTGTCTTCTAGTATTATATTTTAGTGGTTTTCACATTATACTAATATGAAAAGACTAACAACTTGTGAATAACATGTTTTTTACTAAATTTAAATAATTTAATCACAAACCTTTTTGTCCAACAGGCTGAGTGACACTGGTATTTTTTATTGAATCAGCTAATCTGTCTATACTTGTGGAAGTATCTTCTGTCTCTGTTTTTTGTTTAACTTCTTTACTTTTCCTGTTTTTCTTTGTGTTTTGTTTCTGTTTCTTGTCACTTTGCTTCTCTGACTCGCTGCCGCTGGAATGTGTGTGTCCAATGCCTGATTCAACTCCACTCTCATCTTCCTCGGAGGCTTGTGCTACTCCATCACTTTCCTGTTCTGTATCATCCTCTCCACTGTCCTCCTCATCACCTTCTGAATCCTCCAGCTCCTACCAAAATTTTTAACCTTCATAATGTAAACTCTTACTACCTATGTAACAATATTGCTAAAATATAATTTCAATACAGAGCAAACTTTGATTTGAGTGCCATTAAAAATAAACAAATAAATAATGATTTCTGTCAAATGCTACTTCAACAACAGAGTATTTAAAGGCTTCATTGTTACTGATTTTGGCGCATAACAGAAAATAAAAATAAGTACAGGTGGGAAATTATTGTTTACTTATGAATTCAGCAATTGCCAAGTTTTTAGGCATAGCTACTATGTCCAAAACTGGCCAAGAGAAATATTAGGGAAGAAATTACCGAGGACTCGTCAGAAGCTTGTTCTACTTCCTCGTCATCACCAAGTGTACTGTCCGCGTCGTCCCCGAACAGTACTTCCTGTAATTAAATACATATTAGAGCGTTTGTGTGACGTAATGAGGCAAGCGGTGCGAGGAAACAGTGGCAATGTTACATCTTGTTCGTGGTCGGAGTCCGCGGCGGCGCCGGCCTCCTCCTCCTCCGGCTCGGAGTCAGAGTCGTCCCCGTCGAGGTTCAGCTCGTCGGGCAGCAGTGCGTCCTCAGCCTCAGACTCATTCTTCTACAAAACACGCACGAATTTGTTATTTACGTATATTACATATCATAATCTCCGAAGCCTCACATGTAAACAAACACTTACCTCGTTATCAGACGATGGTTTCTGAACTTCACTTGCATCCAACTTTCGTTTAGATAGTCCAGCACGAAATGGTGGCATTTTTGAAAATTTATCTCATTATTTACTTTAAAACTGGGAAAGAGAACTTTAAATAATATGAACACACGTGCTAACCTCTTGCACTTCAAAAATCACACATAATAATTGAATTGACATTGACAATACGACAATACTAAATTTAATGCAATATTTGTCCTACTTAACGTCAAACGTCAACTTGTTACAATAATCAATGTCCAACTCTTACGTTCGTATATTATGTGATACGATAATTTACAACTATAAAAATTAGATTCTTCAAGGGTATCGATTCTAAATCCAAGCATCCGACACGGAATCTAATATCTCGGTCTTTTATCTGTTTAGCATGAAGGGGACAGGGATCATTCCGATTTCGACCCATTCGGAATCGTATTTAGAATCGCTACCAAAAATAATATTATCATGCTCATCAAGGACGTTTAAAAAAAGTCGGACGGAACCCATCCAGCGACAAGAATGAGGCACTCAAATGACCCCAAAATGGCGGCGGATATTCATGTGAGTAATCAATTCTAGGTTGCCACGTTAACTAAATTTACACCACAAAAAACAATGTACCTGGGTAGTGATTCTGAAACCATTCGGTTGCATCCGACACGGAATCTCATCTCTCGGTCTTTGTCATGCTACAGATAAGACAAAGACCGAGAGATGAGATTCCGTGTCGGATGCAACCGAATGGTTTCAGAATCGCTACCCTGATCAATAAAATTATTTTATCTCTTAACAATTTTGCTGGTGCAAAATTACAATTTTTAACCATTTCGATCTAGTCGTTTCTTTGTCGTCGTTTTCGTTCGCTTCATTTTCTTTTAGAAATCTAGCACAAAGAATATTAAAATACGTAGTGGCAATGACAACTAAGAAAAAAATAATCTGTGTGCTAAGACCGTGCGGCAGAAGCGAACACTAAATTAAGAAACAACTAGTATAGAAAACCATTGAATTTTCAATGGTTAATAAAAAAAAATTGATATCGTAAACTTAGTGTAAGCAGCAGCTGACTATATTTCTCGCTCGGGCGCAGTCTGCGGTTCCAAGTTCACCCGAACGAATCTTTTACTTCCAAACGTGACGATGAGCTTTATTCACATCTCTGACGAAAAATTATGAATTAATGAGATTGAATTATTCAATCACTTATGAAACATGATTCCTGGAAGTTTATTGCGTCGGTCACTACGGCTTTTAAGGCGCAAGACATTATCTGTGTTAATATTTGATTTATAGCAAAACGTGTTGGCTGGCTGAATTTTGCGCGCATAATGGCCGACTGTATATAACTATAGTGTGCGAATGTGCGCGTGTTAGGCTGTATGTGACAGCGCTCTGGCCGACTCAATATGACACAACTTGTTTGTTAACCAGCAGGCCTACTACGAAGTCCGATGAACGATATATCGGCCGAACTTATGGACGTTTCCTACCTCGAAATACAATCTGTCGGTTAATGGGATCGGCCGTTTCGTTCGATCCGACCCTCATCCGACCTAAGTCTTTATTTTCCGACCGTGATATATCGATCCGAATGTTTTTCGTGATGGCCTACATGGCTTCAATCCTATACAACTGTCGGTCGGATTCCATCATTCGGAGTTTGTTTTCGTAGTAGACCTGCTGACTTTTTTTATACATCCTTGATTCTCATTTAATAAAGTCGTTGAAGTAATTTTTATCGAATGAAAATAACTTATATACCAAGATCACTATAACAAAAAAATTGACAATTAAACTGACTTCAAAGCCGTAAATAGACATTCAAAAACCAATTAAAAGCTATGTAGACTGGTATGACTCCTTATGGAGTCCGTCTAGGGCTCTAGGGAAGTACCATCCCATTGCCAGCTATTCTACCGCCAAGCAGTAAAATATCACCGTGCCCTGGTTAAGGGCAATGTTTCCAGTGAAATAACAGGAAATATACATAAAACATCTTACTGAGTAATAAACGCGAGATTAGTGCTAGGTAATATTAAGAACATTTCACATTTTTTGAAGTGAAAACTTTTGGTGCATCGAAATCAGATTTTCTAGGGCTGTGAATTGGGTTCAAGAGTCACGTTCGTTGTTTAGAATAGAATGACGTAACAATATATTTTACCTAACTTGTAGAAAAGGGTAATGGTAATTATTTTAAAGCCGAGGTGTGGGCATTATTTGCAAAGTACCCGTTCAGCATTCAGTATTTTTGTTACGACGGCTAAAGACGGGAGCGTCCATTGTCTTTTCCATTCGCATTCGATATTCGGAGTTGGTCAGTCTGGGACTGTGCCCGCATTGTGATTCGCATTTTCAGTCCGGGACTGTGAACACGTATTCTTTCGGTCAGGGACCTTACCGCGCGGACGCGATATAATTGTGCTTCGATTAAGGTTGTAGACGCCGGGCGTCGAATTTGGACATTGTGCTTGAAAAAGGATTTCAGTGCTTCGGAAGGAAACCGAACACAGAACGAAGGAGGAGGAGAACGGAGGAGGCCGAACGCACCTCGGATAACGGCTGACATGTATCGTACCGTATATTTATTTATATTATAAAATTAGCTACACGGGGAACGGAATAGATTCGAGGGAATTTAGGTTTCAAACACCCTCGACCGGTTTCAGTCGTTATACTGGGTGGTAGTAGAGTTTAGTTAGTAAGTTAAATCATCTTTGTAACCACTGCCGGTCAGATCGCGGCGGATTCCCTGGCTGATCGGAGTTTACAGAACATTCGTAAATAAAAGAAATCTTCGGATGAACTCGGCCATCTAGAAATGCGTCAGCATTGTTAGTGTGTTACCATGGTCACCATTACACATTAACTCATCTAGTCTAGACGGCCATGCAGAAGACTTATTTTAACGTCAATGTAGGTTTCACCCATGTAGGTTTCAAAGATACCTATCAAATTCTGAGTTACTTATAAGTTTTTAATTCTATCGGCAGTATGTTCCTAGAACTGCCATTTTTGTTTTTTACGTGATAACGTCTTATAATTCGATGAAGCCGGCTGCACGCCCGCAAAACATGACGTCATGTAACGTTACCGCCATAGATTAGATAATATTTACCGCCGTTACCTCGCCTTATTACTTTTCGCGCCATCTAGTGAGTGAAATGTGTATTACGTTCAAGGAGTCTGTCCATGTTTTAGAAAAGCGACGATATGAAGTTAAGAACTTGTGCTAGTACAATGATGAAAATGAAATGATGTACCCAGAGATGGCGCTTTGAACAGCTTGTCAAAAAGCTTCAGAATGTTTTACCTAGATGGCGCTTAACACATTAGACGTTAGACGCTAGACGTTGTCACGTTCAACTGCCTGTCTGTTCAACTGTAAACCGACTTTACAGACAACCATTTTTTGAAGTAAAAATTATTTTTGGCCCACCACAACATACAGATTTTCCGTGAGCTCAAGCGTCACGGTCTAAATGAAAAAAATCTTCGGGTAAACTTGAATGATCTAGATGGCCATGGTCATGGCCACACTCTTCGGTTTCACCCGGGTTTCCAAAGTGAGCTATCAAATTCTGAGTTATTAGTTTTTTCTTCGCTGTCCCTATAACAACCATTTTTTTTTTACTTCCCAGCATCCCAGCGTGACGACGTTCCTACGAAAACTTTGTGTGTGGTGCGCAAAACGAAGTTTTCACTTTTCAAATTCTCTTATTAGGACCTTTTTGAAGTGAAATCTTCTTTTGGCGTGCCTTTTTCGTGGGCTGTAAATTGAATTGTAGCGTCAGGCTCGGGTATGATAAGAAATCTTCGGGTGAACTCGGGACCATAGCCATTGGCCATCTAGAAATGCGTCAGCCAATGGGAAATGCTGAAAGAGCGTAGCCTGGCCATCATGGCATGATTGGCATGGCCATCTAGAAATGCGTCAGCATTTCCCATTGGCTGCCATGATGACCAAGGCCATACCCTCCGGTTACACCCGTGTAGCTTAGTTATAAGTTTTCACTTCTATCGGCAGTTCCTATGACTGCCAATTTTTTTTCTATCCCCAAATTTCTAAAGGTCAGTACTCACATACGGTATTACTCGATCGAGCTAAACTGTCGAGTAAAACCCCTTGCATGGGCTTTCGTCCACACATTGAGCATTGATCTATTGAGTGAGGCGCGCCGTGCAGTATTCACCGAACCGTTCGAGCCAAATCAGCCAAAGGATGTCTGTGCAATAAACTGGACGGTGGCTGTATTTAGCAAGTCTCACAGTGCTTTATAAGAAAATCAAAGAAAATTAAAAGAAAAAACGTAAAAGAGGTGCTGGGTTAAATTCGCAAATCCATTTCTCTTAAAAACGCGTATTTCAATCACGATAAACAATACCAGACTGACGCTCGCCTCGCGCGCTCGCGCCACTCGCAGTCACGTACACACGTACGAGTCAAGATTGACGGCTCGCTTCAAGTAGGTTCGAAGGAAATTACTTTCATTTAATTCCATCGAGACGGCTCGGTGCGAGCCTTCGAGGTGTGAGTTTTGCGGTCCACACGTTGATTTTTACTCGACTTCGAGTAAAACTATCGAGTAATACCATATGTTAGTACTGACCTTTAGCCTCTGAAACCAACGAAAAAGAAATCTGTGTCCTCGGACGGAACGAAAAAAGGACGGCAGGTCTCCAACAAAACATTACAAATACAGAGCCCCCAGTTCAACTTGCCAAAGCTGTCAAAGTCAAAAAATTACTTTGACAAGTGAATCGTAATATCGCGTTAGTGATTGCAATCCGAGACTAACCCGGTGGAGGCCATTACCCCTACACGTGTTTGTTGTATTTGTTATATTTCTGTGTTTTTTGTGTATATTTAACCTGGTGAGTGCTATATTTTAACGTAGTGAGTAGTAGACAGGGGAAATGGATCCCATTTCCCCTTCTGGGGTTCCCCCAGAGCCTCCTGATCCGCCTGATAACATGGACACTATGCCTTATTCCACCCGCTTCACCACAAAAAGGCACAGAGAAATTCCTAATGGAAATACTACCAAAAAATTGATCACTAGTCAGGAATCGGCATCGGCTTCAATTCAGTCAGTATACCAACACCCTTCGCTTACTATAATGGGCATTAAACAGTACGAAGACACGGACACCGGTCCATACCTAGTTCATGTTTCACGAATTGATACAGACGCAACCGCAGGCGCAGGTACAGTCCCTATCAATGCGCCCTATCAAATTTGGACAGTTTGTGTGCACTAATAACATTCAGAATGTATGTCGCGACGGAATTAAAAAAGTAGGGCGAAACAAAGTTTCGATCCAGTTTAAAAACGCCTCTGCTGCTAATATATTTGTCGAAAACCCTATCTTACAAGCAAACAATTACGATGCAGTCATTCCAACCTTCAACGTAACACGCATGGGGATTGTCAGGGGAGTTCCTGTAGACTGGTCTATGGACGAGTTTGTAGCCTCTCTCCAAATACCTGGGACCTCTTATGTTGTAAAAGCAAGGAGACTGAATAGAAAGAATAAAGCTGATAATACAATTAGCTGGGTACCAACACAAACTGTGGTCCTCACCTTTAGAGGCCAACAACTGCCCGACAAAGTTTTCTCGTTTTATTCATCACTGGATGTGGAAGCCTACCAGTTTCCTACAATCCAGTGTATGAACTGTTTGCGGTTTGGACATATAAAATCACAGTGCCGTTCCCAACCTCGTTGCTTCCGTTGCACTCAACCCCATAGTGGTGAGATTTGTGAAGTGCAGGAGTCGCAGGCTACATGCCTGTACTGTCTTGCGCATCACTTCTCCACTAGTAGGATATGCCCAGAACAAGACCGTCAACGTAACATCAAATCACTAATGGCCCAAAAAGGAATATCTTACCAAGATGCAAGTGCTCAAACGCCTAAAATAGAAAACATATAGCCAAATTACAAGGGATTCTACTGTTTCCAATGAACTAGATCCTCAATCTATTCTTCCTTCCACCTCCTCTTACCTTAAACCTACCTCATCCCACAAGAGAACCGTAATCCAGAAGCCCCGACCCAAACCCCCTCTTGGAAAAACATTTGACAGAGCTGCCCACCAATCAATTGTTGCTCAGGTTCCATCTTCCCTTCCTAGAGGGTATGCTCTCCAAACTTCCGAGAACTCTACCCCACCATCAGATACTCATCAACTTCTCCTCCAACTCCTCTCCATCATCATTAACCTGATCTCCCAAGCCCCCAATTCCCTACCGTCCAACGTTGCCCAATCGATCTCCCACCTCTCAACACTTGTATCCCACCATGGACTCATGCCCCATGATCCAGTGGAACAGCAGGAGCCTTCGTAGGAAGGTTCCTGAATTACTCTATCTCATCAGAAAATACAGTCCTGTCCTGGTTGCTGTTTCGGAGACATGGTTTGTCCCGGGGCGCCGATATCGGGTCCCGGGTTTCTCGTGTCTCCGTGAGGACCGCCAGGATGGCTCAGCTGGCTGTGCTTTATTTATCAAATTATCCTTGCCCTTCTCTCAAATCTCCCTACCTCCCCATAGTCCAGAAATAAACTCTGTGGCTGTCCGTGTCTTCAATATCTCTTTTATATCCTTATATATTCCACACCCTGCTCCCCACCTTATCCCAGATATCCTCCTGATTATTTGTTCCGTCCCCCAGCCTATTGTGATAATGGGAGACTTCAATGCCCATCACACTGCCTGGGGTTCCTATCATTGTGACACCTTCGGCAGATTACTGTTTGAAGCAATTGAAGAGGCTAATTTGTGTATAGGTAATGATGGCACTCCTACACGAAGGGTCCTTCCTTCCCAGAACCCGAAATCTGCAGTAGACCTAACACTCTGTTCCCCTGTCTTACTTCCCTCCCTATCCTGGCAGGTACTTCCTCTCACTAGAGGAAGTGACCACTTCCCCATCCTTCTTAGTCTAGGACTGCGTGTTTCCCGATCCCCTCCCCCTACCCCTCATTCGAAGTACAGATTGTCCGGTGCCAATTGGGAATCCTATTCTGCTTATCTTGATCATATAATACCCTCCTTACCCAATCCTTCTGAAGAAAACCCAATGGTGTGCTACTCTAAATTGATAGAAACTGTTCTAGCCTCAGCCCAGGAATCCATTCCCATCAAAAAACCTAGAAATAATCTCCTGTCCCCTCCCTGGTGGGACCCTGAATGTACTACAGCTGTACGTGAGCGGAAAGCTGCAGAAAAAAATTACAACAATTCCATGACCTCTGAAAACTTCTTAATATACAAAAGAACAGCGGCAAAATGCAGAAAAACTCTATGTAATAAAAAGAAGTCAGGATGGTTAAAATTCTGTGAAAGCCTATCCCCATCAACACCCTCTTCTATTGTTTGGAACCAGATTCGTCGTTTTAGGGGTTCACAAAATGCTCCCAACCCAACATCCAATGATCCCACCTCCTGGTTAGAAGACTTCGCCGACAAATTGGCTCCCCCCTTTGTTCCTGAGAATCCTAATCCAACTACTGCCCCAACTCCCTACAACCTAACCAATAATTCCTCCCATTTCAATCCACCTTTTACATGGGAAGAAATACAGCTAGCCCTGGATGGACTGCATGACTCCTCCCCTGGAGTTGATGGCATCCCTTACTCGTTTATAACCAGAACCAGTGAAAACTTCAAGCGATACTTCCTTTCCCTAATTAATAATTTCTATGAATTAGGTACTATACCTGATTCTTGGAAAACCCAAATCATTGTTCCTATCCTCAAACCAGGTAAAATTCCCTCCGATCCTAATTCCTATCGTCCTATTGCCCTATCCTGTGTACCTGCAAAAATTACTGAAATCCTCATTAAGAATAGATTGGAATGGTTTGTTGAAAATAGTAGACTACTTCCGGGCTCCCAGTATGGCTTTCGTAAAGGGATGAGCACTGCAGACAGTCTTAGTATCCTCACCACTGATATACGTATTGGCCTAAAAAACAAGAACTATGTGGTAGCTGTATTTCTAGATGTTGCATCGGCATACGACAACGTCCAACTTCCGATGCTCAGAACCAAGCTGTTACAGCTGAGTATTTCGCCGAAGATGGTACTATTCATCAACAGCTTTTTAATGGAGAGAACGATACAAGTCAAAAATCAAAATGCAGATACAACATCTAGAATCTTATGGAAAGGGCTGCCACAAGGCTCAGTTCTCAGCCCCCCCCTCTATGCCCTTTACACACACGACCTGGAAAATGTAGTTTCACCTTTTTGTCAGGTTTTGCAATATGCTGACGATTTGGCCCTATATGCTTCTTGCAAAACGATTGAGGAAGGAGAAATGCTACTGAACTCTGCTCTAATGTATCTTGAGGACTATTTAACTGACAATGGTGCATCAATTTCTGCAGCCAAAAGCAACACAGTTGTTTTTACTCAAAAAAGAACTATCCCCAACATACATCTGAGATGTAACAACGAACCCATCCCTCAGAAGACTTCAGTAAAATTCTTAGGGCTTTATTTAGATACAAGGTTAACTGGTGTTCCCCACTCCGATCATGTAGCCACTAAATGTGAGAAAAATATAAACATCCTCCGTTCCCTTTCTGGAGTATGGTGGGGCTCCCATCCATTTTCCCAAAAGTTGCTATACAATTCCATAATCCGAAGCCACTTTGATTATGCATCCTTTCTATTAGAGCCTGGCAATAAATCTGCCCTAGATAACCTATCCAGAATCCAAGCCAAATGCCTCCGCACTATCCTAGGCGCAATGAAATGTTCACCCACTAATGCCATCCAAGTGGAATGTGGAGACCCTCCACTCCCACTGCGTAGGCAATTCCTGGCGGATAGGTTTTACAGTAAATTGCTACAAAATTCAAATCATCCTCTGTGGCCTAAACTGCAAGAACTTCTGAGACTTACCCCACCCCACAATGCTATATCCCAAATTAAAATACCATGCCTCCTTCGTAGCCATTCAAAATTTTCAAATCTCCCTTATCCTATTGCCAATTTTTCCATTAACCCTTTATTCTCCACCACTTACCATGCTTTAATCTACCAGCCCCATGTAATTCTAAATCTGGGTTTAGATAAGGATTCAATAGATCCCAACAGGACTTTCTCCGAAATTATGGGCAATAATTGGACTGATTGGCTGACAGTGTTTACAGATGCTTCTAAGCTGACTCGAGACGGTGATGTTGGCAGTGCTGTTTGGATCCCCAAATACAAAATCATCCTCAGTTACAAGTGCCCTCCACTGACTTCAGTCTTCACTGGCGAGGCCACAGCTATTCTCGAAGCTACTCGATATGTCACCTCACACTCCATCAGCAAGACTTTAATACTGACGGACTCTAAAAGCTGCCTGCAGGCACTCTTGGCCAATCAGTTTAAATGTAAAAATAAATATCCTATCATACTTAAGATTAAAGAGGATCTCTTGAAGGCCCATGAATTGGGTCTACAAATAGTGCTAGCATGGATCCCAGGACACACAGGAATATCAGGAAACGAAACTGTTGATTTCCATGCCAAACAAGCCACTATCTCCGGCAACAAAGACCACTACCATATATACTCTCATGATTTATCTGCCACATGCCAATCAAAATTGTTTGAAAGTTGGAACTCTGTTTGGAATCAATCAAAAACCATAACGGGCAAGTTTTACGGCCAAATACAGCCATCTATACCACCTAAACCATGGTTCTTTAAATTTAAAAATATCCCCAAACAAACTACTTCTACTATCTGCCGCTTGCGGTTGGGTTTTGTCTGCACACCGGTGTTCCTCTCGAAATTAAGAATCCGCGATAACTCGATTTGTGAGTGCGGTCTAGCAGACGGTACCACTAACCATATTTTCTTTGAGTGTGTCAGTTCTCAATACTCCCTCTATAATCTGATCCCTCCTGACCTTCCTCGTCCTTCTAACTTCTCCAGCCTACTCCCTCTAGTATTTTCCCCATTTGTGTATGTCCTTAGCAAATATATTCAAAAAAATAATATTAAACTATAATAGCCTCTCTTTAAACTAAATATATTTACATATACATATTTATGTGTTTGAACTCTATTATAAGCAATATTCTATTTTTATCTATTTTGTGACGTCATGTTTGTGTTTGTCCATTACAGCTATTTATATATTTAGAACTAACTACTAACATCAATATCCAGTCACAAACGATCATCAGAATCAAGAAAAGTTCTACCTCTTCATCGACTATATACCAGACTCCGTTCATCAAGCTCAAGACTGCCTGAAGTACACTGGTCATCTGAAGCAAGACTCATACTTCTTCAATGAATAACCCTCAGAAGACTAGCCAATGATGGAACACTAGATACTGGCGAAATTACGGTAGCCTTGCCGAATGGAAGCCAAAAGAAAAGTTGAAGTTGAAGATTGCAATCCGGCGTAATTTTTAGTCCGGCCGAATCCGACTGAATTCCAGACTGGTTTATCGAATCGGGATGATTTTGAATTTGATGATAGAAATAATAATTATTGTTGAAGTGAAAACTTCATTAAATTTCAAGAAATTGAATTCATTCGTCACCTTCGGGTATGATAAGAAAGCTTCGGGTTAACTCGGGAGCATGGCTATTGGTTATCTAGAAATACGTCAGCCAATGGGAAATGCTGAAAGGGCGTAGACAGGCCATCATGGCATGGCCATCTAGAAATTGGCATTTCCTTGAACCGGTCTTTATTTTGACATAAACTACATTAAAATTTAAGTTAATTTACATAGAAACTTCGTAAAATGAAAATTTAAAAAAAATCTGTTTGTCTGTAAAGTCGGTTTACTGACGATAGAACGTTACAACGTCTTAAAAAAATACTGATGGAATGGTAGCAATTTTCAAAAGAAAATTTTAATTTCATTTGTTTAATAGATTTGTATGTAAAAAGTAATCAGTAGAATTTATTCATTTTCAATCAAAACAATGCAAAAAAGCTTTTAGTTGCCGGGGATCGAACCCGGGGCATTTCACATGCAAAGCGAACGCTCTACCACTGAGCTACATCCCCGCTTGAACTACTGGTCGAAATAATTAATACAACTGTAACAAACATGCGGCGAGGTAACGACCGACAGTAACGACCGACGGTAACGGTACATGACGTCATGTTTTGTGGGTGTGCAGCCGGCTTCATCGAATTATAAGACGTTATCAAGTCAGTCAAAATTTTTTTTTTTGGCGGGAAAATGGTGCCGAAGTATTGAATTTAAAAAAAAATAGAATTTATGCTATAGAATGCAGTTTTTTTGTTTTTTCATGTTTTATTATATTGTATACAACAAATTTAAAACAAAAAATCACTACGTCTATCTAACAATTTAAAATCTTATAGCTTCAGAACACTTGAGTACTCGAAAAAAAATCGAGTCAAGTGTCAAAAATTTTAGTTTACATTTCAAGTACACTAATTATAAACAAAAGATACCGTTAGAAGCGCCTTGAAACGCTCTTGAGAATAATGGGCAACACGTACAAGTAACGCGGCACTTCATATGCCGAAGCGTAAACAACACACTTAGGTAACCTGACACCGTGACACCCGTTTCCCGCCAAAATTGTAAAACGCAAGTACATACGGGAGTAATAAGCTGATAAGAAAGCTTCGGGTAAATTCGGGACTTTGGCGAGGCGGGAATCTAGAAATGCGACAGCCAATGGGAAATGCTGAAAGGGCGTGGCCTCCGGTTACATCCGTGTAGTTTCCAAGGTTAGCTATCAAATTCTGAGTTAAAAGTTTTCACTTCTAGCGGCAGTTCCTATGACGACCAATATTTTTTTTAACTTTAAAATGAACACCTACGTAACGATTCTGAACCCAGTCGGATTGATCACGACTGGTCGACACGAATGATCAGAATATTAAAACTTCCCTAGTTAGCAACTTGTTTGGTAACTTTTAACTTAAATACAATCACTTGGATGTCACCTAATGCTTACGAAGAGTGAGAGGAAGGGTGTTAAAATCTTTGTAAATTGCGTTCCGTAATACTTGAGCGTTCCCTAAAATAAAAATAATAAGATACAATCTGAACATAGTACATCGACACGACATTGACTGATGCGGCTGAAGGACTAGTATTTACGGCAAAGAATAAAAAGAGTGTGATAGCAGCCAGACAGCAGCAGTAACAGCTGATTGTTTCTTTCTTCCTCTAGCACACTTTGCGGTGCCGAGTTCACTCGAACCGTTCTTGCATTTACGGGCATGACGATGAGCTTCATCAACAGCCCACGAAAGATCTATGTGTGGTGTGATCCAAAAAATGTGTTCAATTCAAAAATAAAATCGATTCAACCGTTCGGGATAACTCTCGAACTTCCAACCAAAAAAAATTAAACCAGTTCATCCGATCGGAAGCTACGATGCTACACACATACAGAGATATACATTGACAATCATATACTATCCCTCTTCTTCATCACTGGATTAGGTATTTTGGTACCGGGTTAATTATGCCGGATCCACCGGAAAGTCAGATTCGTTTTTCGGAATGCAATCCCTATCGCATACGTTACGTAGGTACTTGGAATTGAAGTAGAATAAATTATTGTTTATAAAATGCTTTTTAGAGTATTAACGACCCTAAATTGACAGAGTATGATGTAATTTCTGAAAATATGATGTACCAAATCTCTTTTTCATTTTTTGTTGTAATTTTTGCAGGATATTACGACGCAAAACACCATCATAGGGGAGTACGCAATAGGGTGGAGCACGAATGTATGGACAAATTTTTTTTTGTAGTTTCGAAGTTCTAATAGGGGGGGATTTGTGCGTCATAATGATGTGTAAAAGAAATGTAATCTTTCATTCCATTTAATGAGTATCTTTTGCCTCCGCAGTGACTTCAAATTTTTTATTTTTTTACATAAAGTTTAAAGTCGCATAATGTGAAATGGTGTCCCTATTTACAAGTAAGAAAGTACTTTATTATGGATAATGTATGGTTTAAACATTTATTAGAGTAATGCTGTGACAATGAACAAGAAAATACTAAGAAGGAGTTGAAAAATTACATAATAATTTTATTAAACTTGAAAATCCTTTTTATTGCACCTAATCGTGAGTTTTGTGTGCACTGAGTTAAAGAAACTGCGGTCGTAATCTTCACAGCTCTCTCAACAGCTTCAGTAAGCTAGGGAACCTTTAATAACAATGATTTGCTCTCACCACCAGATTCACCAATGTCCTGAATTCTTTGGTCAGATAATATTTTAAAGCGGCGCTTCAGTTAAGTTTTCCTACCATTACATTATGTAATCAATATAAACTAGAAGTAGCATTAAAATTTATCAATGTCACTTGAAAAAGTCTAGGTGTTGAAGAAAGGCTCACACTGCGTGCCTTTAGTATGCGACAAGCAGCCAGCTCTCTAATATAAAGCTTCCTCTTATCTGTTATCATCGCAAGAAGAAGGCTTTCGGGAATCGCAAATACGCGTTTTTTTGGATAGCCCGATCTAATATGTTTCTTAAAGTTTATGGGCAGATTTCTGGAGTCCATAACAATGTTAAACAGATGACGAGTGACATATTTTTGTAGGATGGTTGGATCCTAATTGAAAACCAATACGGTCAACTTTATATACGAAATTTTGCGAGAATCCTTAAATTGTCAGTAGGATTTTCAGTTGCAACATACAAACGTGGTATTTCGTTGGCACGTGTGATCCAACGGGCATGTGAAAGTTTACCTGAAGATTTATTTTCGAGATCTGATTTTAGTAATTGGCCATTGCGAGTAATATTTGTCCTGCAATTGGCTTAAATTTCTTTACAGTCAGTTTTTCACATATTTCTAGAGATTTTCCTAGTGGGCGTACATAAGATATGTTTCCCGAAGTACAGTCTTCTAGATGAAGAAATAAATGTCTTAGAGCAGTTCATGAATGTGGAGCAAACTGATTTTTCCTTGTAATAGTTTTTGTAGCTTTTTCTGAACCAGTTTTAAAAATCCATCATACTTTCCAGTGTTAAAATTCGTTGTGTCACAACCAATGGCCATAATACATAATACTCGGTATAATACTAGCTTGGAAAATATCTTCACGTACTAGAAAATCTGTTGTCACAGTTTGTATTCCTCTAGATGTACCAAACTCAGGTACAATCTTTACCTTTTTATAGTATTTTGCTATTTATTTGTACCAGTATCATCGATTCTGCCGATAATCATAGAAGCCTGTTCTTATTTAGGAACTTTTTTATCCTTAGAACAGACGCACTGAGCTAATTTCTTGTATTTACTTGCTGAAATACCAACAAGTATCTTACTGCTTTGCTGAAAACTTTCTGACTCCTCTTGATGGATTTGAGTAGATTTTTGCATTTTAAATGATATGCTTTAAACATTTGACTCATCCTCATTCTTGTTACCATCAGAATAAATACAGTTTGTTGTATATTTCCAACCCTAGATGTTACGATGTCTGCTATCTCTGAAAAAGTTGTCTCTTTTGCTCTTTCTAGTTGTAATTTTAGTTGATGTCTCGGTCATGTCAATTTGTAATAATTCTTTACATATTCGTAAGTAGTTAACACTTTCCTTTTTATCTCACTAACATCCCCCAAATAAGGACATTTAAACACACTTCGAGTTCTTTACATAGTGTTAAAAATAGGAACTGAAAAGAACAGAGCACTGTAAACGACGAGTGTCGTGACAAGCGCCGCTAGCGTCTCCTCCCGCGCTCCCACACTCCCTTTATTAAACTTATAAACACATCATTTGGTTTCTTTGTGTATTCTACATCGAAAATACAGGATCCCAGAGAACGATACGTAATAAAAAAATAGTCTGTTTATGAAAATATAGTACTGATATATGGCGTCTATGTGAGGTCTAAAACCAATTATTTTTATAAAATCAGTGCCGATGCGGGGGCAGTTACTCTAAATGGAATTGATTTATATTTTGTATTGCTTAATTTAAGCCCAAATGGCACCAAAGGAGACGGCTCATTTCTGCCCCAAGTCGTTTCAAGTTTAGGTACTTAATTAGCCCCGGAGACCTAAACAAGTTATTTAATTAAAATAACATATAATTAAATAATTCAAACTGTACATTCAATACTAACCTGCCAAGCGGGGATTGCAAATTGGTGATTAAAAAGCACCTTAATGACTATGTGTAAGTAATTTTGTATTAAGGTACTGTAGTTCCATAAAACCAAACTAGATGGCGTTGTACGGCGTTAAAACACGCTAGCGAAGTTTATGTGAATTTAAATAAGCCTGTTAGGGTTTCGTTCGTGTTTTGTCTTCGGATCAGTACCCAATAAATAAGTACTACGGTGAACCGGTGAACACTCCTTTCATTTGTACCTATGTGTTTAGACTATAGTCAAGGTCAGCCATGTTTTTCTCATTTTAGTTCAGTTGAAGTTTAAGTACAGTAAAAATTCGTTCGAAACTCACACAACACATGGAATTTCTTTATTTTTCCAAAGGTTTTGTAATTTTTTTGTGGTTTGGCCGTTGGCCGAATCTCCGGTCCTTCTCTGTGTTGAATCGACATTATTCTGAGCACAGTACGTCGCAAAGTAATGAATTTACTACCTTCTTTTAGTAGTAAGTACATAATCACGTTCTTGATTACCTACTTGCGGCGTTATTTTTTTTCAATGTTTTAGTTGATATCTTTTAAACCCCGCTATGCAGGATAAAAACATAAACGGTTCCTCAATATATATTAAAAATCCTATACAATGATCCAATTTTGGTCAAGTCTCTTGCACTTTTCTGTGTGGCAAATGCCCATGGAAAATGGGCCGTCTCCTTTTTACTATTACATTACAGTTAAACGAAAAAAGTTTTTTCGCTCCACCCTAGTACGCAATGCGGCCAGTAAGGCGCTAAGTCACTAAGTCAGACAACGACTGACGTAAAGTTAGCTAGTTAGCTGACTTGTGGCGTTTTGTCTGTTGTTGAGTGGGGCCGTTTTTGAACGCTGACCTCAAATCCATAGTTTCTAATATCATTGCCTTTACCCATGAAGTAATTTAATTATTTAATATTATCTTTTAGGCCCATGCTCAATGCTTTGAATATCATTTTAAATGCTCCAAGAAATCAAAGAACATTATTTACACCTATTAATAAAAGTACATTACTTTCCTCAAAGTGATGTGGGCCGGGACTTGTTTTATTGCTTCAAACTTCAAAAACTTCAACTCGTAAACAAAAAAAAAATTAGCTTAAATCTTAAAATACTTACTATAATTTTAGGTACCTACTTATTTAATGAAACACATACGTACTCTGTGAATAAACATGATAATTGTTGGTCGCATGATGTACAGGAATTGATAAAAGAAAATATCAGTTAATTTAATAAAAGTAATCTTACGTCTAACCTAGCTATAACCTATAAAACATTTGAAATGTTTCGGCGCTTTATAAACGCTATTCAGCCAGTTAAACTTCAATTGGTAAGTACCGAATTCTACAGTTGCTAAAAGGTGTATAGAAATCGAATATTGTTCCTCCTTTTATGTCGTAAAGATTCTTTACAACTGTTGTTGTGTCGACGATTGTGATAGAGTGTGTCGCAGGCTCGGGCGGCGGGCGGCAGCGGCGCGGGCGCGAGCCGCTTCCAGCAGAACTGCGTGAGCAAGGAGCAGCAGCTGTCGGAGGCGCTGCGGCGCGCGCTGCCCGGCATCACCTACGTCAGCGTCGAGGACATCTCCGGCGGCTGCGGCGCCATGTTCGAGGTGCGACGACACTTTTACTCTTGAGTTAGCTTCAACTAAATTTCATTTACTTACTATCAGAGATTCAGATGTACTCAGGCTGCACAGGTCTGTAGCACGTCCTAAAGGCGTAAAAGGATCTCATTTTTGGACAGCAACTTGGGAAAGGAAATGCTAGTAGTTTAATGATATATTTGCAGCTGGGGTTTCAAAGCAAAGTCATATTTGTGACTAATGCTGTTGGCATAGAATATACTTCCCCTTAAATATTTGTTATGTGCCAGTGCCACAAAAGTTTATTGCCCCCAATAGAATATAAAATAAATAGTGGTGGATGTCTCATACAACACCAACTTACTAAAAATAGCAGAGCCAGATGGGTGAAATAATATTTAAATGATTGTATATGCATACTTATTACACAATAGCGTTCCGCAATGGCTTTGGCAGTGGTACATATTATGTAGCATATAGCACTCAGCGATTATGAACATATCCAAAGGTGAAAAAAAATTTTAAATTGGTCAAGTAGTTCCTGAGATTGGCATGTTCAAACAAATAAGCTCTTCAGCTTTACAATTTTAGTGTAGATAGAAACAACAAATTATTATATTCATCACACAAAACTTTGCATTGGATGGGAATTGAACCCACAACCTATGGCTTTGCAGGCAGATTTACTAACAACAGATACATTAAGCTAGCCAATAATGTTTAGTTAGGAATGATGTCTTTGTTCCAGATCAGTGTTGAAGCGAAGGAGTTTGTTGGCCTGAACCGAGTGAAGCAGCATCGCCTGGTGACCGACTCTCTCAAGAGCGAGATTGCCGAGATGCACGGCATTCGCATACACACCACGCCTGCTCCTGACACGGGAAATAAGCAATAACCTTTGTTCTCTTTTCTGTAAATAGTTAATGATAGTCATCTCATAGAGTTATTGTTATGTTGGATTCTTGTAAAAAATGTAGGATTAATAAATAATTGTTGATATGTTATGTTTCAGTAAAATGTTGAAATAATCTTGCATTTTTATATGTTGAAATAATCTTGCATTTATATTGTGAAATGAAAATGTAATGTTGAAGAAAGGGATGGTCTTCTCCTGTGTTGGAAACAGTCCCTGATGCGTGGTGCAGAGCAAAACGGCCAACAAGCAAAGAACATCTCACTGGTGTGCGATAGTGATTACTTGCTCAGTGTGCAACACCACCTGAATGGGGGTTTTCATTATGCAAAACAATCTGTCAAAGACAGTTTCCAATTTTACCATAAGTGGCGCCAATGTTTTTTTTTTTAATTTCACAAAAACAAACAGTGGTGCCACACTTGCCAAAATTTAGAACTATCTTTGACAAGTCAATTTGCATCTGGAAAATGCCTCATTGCAATTTAAGATTTTGGTTTTTCGCTTCTACAACGCGAGCGGATTGATCTCAACACGAACCATGAACGTAGTCATGTACATTATCTTTGAACATGAAATCAAACCACTTGGTCTTGGTTACTTATCCATTTAGAATGACAGAGACATGGATTGTCTTTCTGAATTTGAAACTTTGGGATGGCGTTGTGAATCCAGTATGTATATCTAACTAATGGATCTGTAAATCATGTGCAGTACTGCTCACAGTTCACAGTGCGAACTACGCAACATCACCGCTACGTCTGCGAACTGCAAAGGTGCAAAGCCATTTATTGATTTAAAAAAAAGTTCATGCCTTGACATTTCATTATTTGCGACAAGCGACGAAGCTATAATCCTTTCTTTATAGGGATGCCTGTCACAACGAAAAAATCGATTAAAACTAATTGTTGATTGATTTTCTCGTACTTTAAAATTTTTCGAGATTTACTTTAATATTTTAGGTATATTATAAGATATCAGAATCAATTTAAACTGCACAAAATATTGCAAGACATGAAATAAAAATCAGTGAACTCTGTCTTTTGAATTAAATAACTTTGCCGCCACAAGTTAGTTTATTTAGTTATTGTTAGTTTTACCTGTTAGTTATTGAAGTGAAAACTTATTTTGGCGTACCACATATAGATTTTCCGTGGGCTGTGAATTGAGCTCAATCGTCACGCTTGGGAATTAAAGAAATCTTCGGATAAACTCGGATGATCTAGATGGCCATGGCAGGTATCTTTGCCAACTCGTGCTGGTTTTGCATGTTCAGTTCTTGTTTGTGCTCGTGGTGATCACAGTTCTGATATCAGTGCAGGATGGGCATCAAGACTCGGTGGGCGCACATCTTTAGCAAGTTTTATCGTGGTGGGGTAGCCACCAATCGCAGTGGGGTACTCGAGCCACAAAATGACGATAATGTCTACTACTGTCTAGTTAGATTTGTGGCGTAAGTAAATCAATAAATAAATATTGGTGGACAATTCACACACAACACCATCTGAACCCAAACTAAGCAAAGCTTGTGTGATGGCGGCCAAATAGCTGATATAATACTTATATAGTTTTAAATACATACTTATTATAGGTATTTAGAAACACCCAGACACAGTGCAAACAACATTTGAATTCATCACACAAATATTTGCACTGGGTGGGAATCGAACCCACGACCCTCGGCTTCGCAGGCAGAGCTACTACCAACTAAGCCACGAGACCAGTCAATAGTCGTAGATGCGTGTAGATGAGCAAGCTTAGATGACTGTTCCAGATGACTATGCTTATTATACTTATCTAGATGGCCATGCTTAGAAGATTTATTCCAGACTAGCAGTGCCCTCCAGTTTCACCCGCGTAGTTTCCAAAGTTAGCTATAAAATTCTGAGTCACAAGTTTTTAATTCTATCGGTAGTCCCTATGACTGCCATTTTTTAGGGCTCCGTTGAATGTAAAAACGGAACCTTTATAGATTCGTCATGTCTGTCTGTCCGTCCGTATGTCAGAGCCACTTTTTTCGGAAACTATAAGTTGAAACTTGGAAAGTCGATGTATCTGTGAACCGCATTAAGATTTTTACACAGATAATTATATGAAAATAGCAATACATTTTGGGTCTACAAAAATGATATTGAGGTTCTAATATTATAATTATTTTCTATATTTATTAATTTGTGTGAGAGACATTTCCAAAGTGGTAAAATGTGTCTCCCACCTGTAACTTCTAAACTGATAAAACTAAAAAAATATATGATGTACATTATTATGCAAACTTCCACCGTTCCACCGAAAATTGGTTTGAACTCGATCTACCTAGTAAGTAGTTTTTTAATACGTCATAAATACACTATTATTAAAACAGCGATCAAAGTTACAACATTACAACGAACTACAAGAACTTGTGTATAAGTGTATTATGTTACTTGCTGGATTGGTGCCAAAGTGCCAAGGATCCCTTCACTTCATCTTCATCTAAGTGTTCTGTGCTTCATAGACGAGTCCGACTCGCACCAGGCCGCTTTTTTTTATCGATCGCAGCTCGCAGCGATGACTTTAGACGTCTCTTCACTAAGTTAAAAACTGGATACATTTTTGTTCTTTCAATTTCAAAATGGCGCTTAATCTAAGCGTAAAGATTCACCCCGTTGTTTTATTTCAAATTGTGGACGCTTATGAACGTCGAAATGCCGATTCGCACAGAGTTATCGGTACATTGTTGGGTACGTGTTAGTTTTGTGTTACATATATTAAGTTTAGGACAAAATGCAGAAACATACGTTTGCTCTGTCATGTGCTTGTTTTAGCGTATTTACCGGGAAATTCCTCAATATAAACTGTGAAATTGATCGGTCCTCGGCCTAGAGTGATGTTTATAATTCCTCGTACGACGCCTAATTATATTTGGCCAGTGATCTATGTGCCGAGTTGATTGGAGGTTATGTTTTTGTGTTGACGAGGGCTTTTGTGGTCCAGGTACTTCCGACAAGGGTGTCGTGGAGGTAACGAACTGTTTCTGCGTGCCGCACAAGGAGCACGCCGACCAGGTGGAAGCCGAGCTGAACTATGCGCTGGACGTGTACGAGCTCAACCGCCGAGTCAATGCCTCCGAGAACATCGTCGGTGAGTCACATCGTCGATCGTCGAGGACCGACGCCGCAGCTCGCTGGCGCCGAGGGAACACTCAACCCTCAACCCGTTGTGGCTGACTAATGATTTAATCTATCCGAAGTGAGATTTGCAACAGTTCAAGAGATCTTGGGGACTTTTCAAAATATTAAGTGTATTTATTTATTTAGATTACAATTTTTATGATGGGTAGCAATGTTAGGCGAAACACATACCCTTTAATTTTTAATATGATACCTTCAAATGGTGTTGAAAAGTTTGTAAGTACAGTGTAAACTCTTTATAGTGAATTAGTGAAGCTCAAGGGACCAATAATTTTTTATCATAATAGAGAGTATTGTCATATAAAGTGAAGAAAGAAAAACATAAATTGACAATATTGTTAATAATTATTAATATGTACCTATTTGATAAAATGATTTCATATAGTCAGTTAACTTAGCTTGACGTTTGCTTTGCTTTGCCAGTGACTCGTATCACACAAACTTTTTCGTCAACACATAAAGCTTTTCTTTTACTGGCAGTTTACATTTGGCTTACAACTGATAATATGATAGGTGTGTGGTGTACCTGGTGTGTATATGTCGAGACCATCATTTTCAAGCTAACCAAGTATAATGATGCACTTGTTTAAGGCAATTAACAATATCAAAAGGAAGATGGGCTGTTTAGGACCTTGAATGTTTCTGGACAGCAAAGGTTTAGTTGGCGTCTTGTGTTACCAGTTAAGATAACAATAACACTGATAATGATTATTTTCTGTCTAGATATGAATACATTTCTTTGTAATAGAGAATGGCTGTTGTGCTATAGAGAGTGTGGGTTTTAAGGTAAACCAACCAAATTGTGTTCTTTTCTACTTAATAGACAGTTTATCGTTGTAAAGAATAATTTTATTATAGAGTTTACACTGTACTTTGAATAAAACTTAGGTGCAGGTGGACAGTCATCTGACCACTACTGCCGTCCACAAGCTTAAATGCCGTTATCTAACATCGGGTCGATTTGGACATTTAAATGGCACTACAATCAGAAAAAAAATATCTATCGATCTGTGTAACCCGTGTTTCTCTAGGTATGTTAGTTTTTAAGATACCAAAACTAAAAATGCCGTTAAGTCATTTTATTTTGTATGGTTCCAACGCTAAAACGCAGTTAAATAACAATACTTACCTAAAAAGCCGCTAAGGTATTCTAGCGTTACCTTTGGCTGAAATTTTCTTTGATTTTCCATTACTTAATTGCCGTTAACTGACTTTTGTACGCTATAGTGCCGTTAAAGCACTTAAATGTTTTTAAACAAAGCTTCATTTATAATTTATATTGTATTTGTCCAACGCTATAAAGCCGTTATGCTTGAATACAACACAAAAATGCAGTTAAACATACTTAACGGCTTTTTAGACTAGTAAATACGTATCCAATTTTGTAAACTTAAAACGGAAAATATCACAAAGCTACCTTAACTATGTGATATACATTATTTATTTTTTTACAATACTAGACTAAAACGCAGCTATGCCACATTACTTAACTAAAATGCCGTTACAGGTTCTTGCGTATGCAGTACGATTGTATGAGAAAGAAATCAACTGCAGATGCTTTCGATGCTTTCCAACTTGTTACGATGGCTTAAAACACATCTAGATGAGTCAAACTAGATCTTGTATAGAAAAAAACGGAAATGATCCTTATGTTACATCTTGTTCCGACTCTTCCAGTGTCATTGATACATTTTGGGACGTATAAATTATGTTACAGTACTCGTCTTTCTTTAGATTTAATTGAAATCACAAATCTATCTAATTAAACTTTATCAAGTTTGAATAGACTTACAAGGAAAGTAAAGTAATTCTCTACAAAATCATCAAAACAAACATTCAGTTTGAAGAGTTAACATAAAATATTACAGCCAGATGATGATAGCACCATACCGTATCTGTTGAAGTTTTAAACTTCACAATCAAGTTTACAGTGTGATTTCAATTCAGATGACCTGTACGTTATAAAGATTTTAAGATAGCTGATTCAAGTGAAAATTTTAGTTACTATTTTCAAGAAATCCATTAAGCATAAGTCTAAACGTAACCATAAGTCTGACTTTAAGAACCACAACATCATTAATAAATACCTACATTAAACAAGCTTAAAAACGGTACCATTTAACGTTGCATAAAACATTGTCGATGCCGTTATACAGAATACAGAAAAACAAACCGAAGGCTGGTTGGAAAAACGTAGAAGCTCAATTAATGAACCTCAAAAACCTGTCAGTATTCTCATCTCTCTGTCAAACGCGGAGACACATGATAGAAATTGGTGAATATCAGAACCTGTCTACTTTAATGTTTATGCAACGACCTCAAAGCAGTTGACAGTTTGGAAAATAAAAGTTATGACTGAATCGAAGAGAAAGATCTGATGTATACAATAATCTGATTGGGTTGTCAACAGTGCAATGCAGTTGCAGTGCACAAAATAAAATTGACTATTATGTTCACTTCTTCTCAGTGTCATTTATTTACTAAAGCAAAATCATCTACATATAACAAATTACGCTTTATTATTTCAAATCTGAACACAGTTTCATGAGTTGCGAACAAGAAGATCATAAAGTAAAGTTAGAAATGCAATAAAGGTAAGTTATATGATTTTGACCATTTTGATGAGACAGTATGAGTTAGCAACTCAAAAGTAAATATGAAGTTTATAGCACCAAATAATTTCGTTATTGTACCAAGTTACGCTTCAGAAAGAAGAATTCAAATTAAGCCCCTGAGTTAATCTCAAAAATATGTCGCACATGTGGATTTACTCTGATTCTGAGTTTTATTGTAATAGTTTGTAGGTACAAAAGTTATTGCCAGAAAGATTATTTATATTATTTTGCTTTCTTCAATGGCAAATACTTAAAATACCAGAAATTATAAAACTTCGTTTCAAGTCAAAAGCAAAATGCAGAAATACCAAGCGGAAGATTAATTTAGTTCAATTCATAGAGCAACATAGCGCCAACACATAAGCTATTGTTTTGGAAGAACTTGTCGACCGACGACAAAGAATGATAATGCTAGTAAAGCAATATTTTGACTTAAGAAAAATGTTTGAGTCTTAGGTATTATTAATTATTTTGTAGGAATATTTATCCAAAAGTTTAAGTGATTGTGACAAAAATAAAACAAAAACAATTGATATCTATTGTAGATTCTTGAAAATCTGTTGGAAAAAAGGGCAATAAAAGTAGTATTTTAATTTAAAATTTAAAATTTTGTAATTTTACCTTGTAATTTTGCCTTGTTATTTTAAATTTTAACTCTTGAGAAATTTTATTTTTGAATACTTAGGCTTGTATTCGAAAAAGATTAACAAAAAATGCTGTTTGTTATTTTTTAATACCAATAAATATCTAGTTTTTAATGTCATTTTATGTTCACTTATTTCACATAAATCATCACTTTTATTGTATTTTCTTAAATATATTGTGAGTCATGCTTAGCTTAATTGCAGTTAAAGGTAAAGGTTTCGCATTTAATCGCATTTTAGTGTTGTAAAATGATCCGAAAGAACCGATTAAAACAAATTTATGAAGTTTGCTAGTTTTAAATGCGGTTAAATGACTTTAACCGCATTGTAATCTAGGATGATTCATGATATAACGGCATTTTAGTTTTGGAATGATTTCAAATTCTATAGTCAAGTACCATCCAATGAAATTAAAGAAAAAAACAAGCTAAAATGCCGTTAAACTATACATAACGGCATTTTAGTGGTGATTTTGAAAAGATTTTAAGACAAAATTACAAGACTAGAATGCAAAAACGCTTATAACTCTTATTTCACACACTTTAATATCTTTAAAATACTATCATTTTAAAGTGTTTTCTCAGCTCTATATAAAGGTATCAAAATTATGGAAATATGTATTCCACTTATCAAATGGCATAATTTTAAAATTTAGAAACAGTTTTCCCGCGATATCTCGAAACTACGTTTTGGTACTTAACGGCATTGTAGTTTGCGGACGGCAGACTATGTGACCAAGGGTATTTTTATGCTCTTTCTATGACAGTAAACAAGTAATTTATGATAATAATCTGTAGCAACTTTGTCCTGTGTTTAAAGTTGATCATTTGATTGATGATTGGAGAGCCTAAGTATATGTGCCTATCTCACATCGCACAGGCTCAAGAATTGTAACTAATTTTATCCTTTAACATCCATCTGCTCAGTATATTTAAAAAAGGTTAAGAACTTTTGCTGAAGTAATGTCCCCAGGCAACGTGTTCCAGTCGTATAACTCTCTTGTTTGTTTGTGATGATGATTAGTGACGATAACACAATAACTTCATCACAATTTTTGTACTTAAATGTTAAACAAGTCTTACCAAAGAGACAGTAAAATGACTGAATTATTTCACACACACACATGTTAACTCATTACCTCTGTGTAACATGTTTTTTCCATGAATCTGAATTTAGCAATACAACAACAGGTGTGTGTTAGGTCGTGTAACGTGTTACAGAGAAGTGTGTGTGTGTGCAGGGTGGTGGGCCACGGGCAACGAGGTGACGAACCACTCGTCGGTGATCCACGAGTACTACGCGCGCGAGTGCCGCGAGCCGGTGCACGTGACGCTGGACACGTCGCTGGCGGGCGCGCGCATGGGGCTGCGCGCCTACTGCTGCGTGCCGCTCGGCGTGCCCGGGGGCAAGCAGGGCTGCATGTTCACGCCCGTGCCCGTCAACCTCACCTGCTACGAGCCGGAGGTACGTACATTCAATCTTTACTCTGGAATGCTACATACCGGCCAGATTACCGTAACATTACTGAATGGAAACCAGAAGAAAATGTTGAAGTCGAACTCTATATTGGGGTTAATTTAAAAATAAAATACATAAACACTAAAAATAAAGCAGTGACATACAATGATTGGTCCTGACCTAATCGCTTATTCGCTTAATGCAATCTCTTAAAAAAAGGTAATGCTATATTATATTTAACCGTTTTTATCTGTACTAATACAGTAGACACTGTCTAGACAGTAAGGTGGTTAGAGGTTGAAGTCTGCCCTGAAATGCTTCAGTTCATGGTTGTTTTTGTGCTGGATTTGTTTGGGTACAGAAAATGAGTTATCTTTAAACCAGTTCAGTTCAAACAAAAATTTTGATTGTAGTGGGTAATTTTTAAAACTACAGGGCGAATTTCAATAATATTTTTTCCATTAGAATGCTACAATACTTGTTGGTAAAAAACAAAGTCTCTCCATAATACGACAGCTTTACAACTAGTTAATAGACAATAAGAGGCCCAACAACAACAACTAACTGTGTGTAAAGTAAAATCACAGCCTACTGTATGACAAATTATATTATTTATGCCTGTAATTTTTATGGAAACGTTGCCACAACCAATCTGGAACATTCAAACCAGAATATAGTAATATTCACACAGAATAGCTGATGAAACCACATGGTTTTACTCCCGGTGGACTCTCCAATGAGTTCCACCGCTACAACACTAGGTTGCTAATGTAGCATAATTCAACAATAAAGCAATATTACACGTGGGCTCTGTTGCAGTTGCATACAGATTTTTGAAGGGAAAACTTCTTTTGGCGCACCATAGACAGATTTTTCGCGGGTTTGAATTTGAATTCTAATGTCACACTCGGGAATGACAAGAAATCTTCGGGTAAACTCGGGACGATGGCCGTTGCCCACTTAGAAATGCGTCGGCACTTCACATGCTCATTTCTAGATGGCCATGCCAATCCCTCTGGTTTCACCCGCGTAGTAAAGTAAGCTATCAAATTCTGAGTTCTAAGTTTATTGACCTGCAATGGTGTCGATGAACCTGTTGGATGTCGGATGAGTGGTGTTGAGGGTGTCTTGGTCCGGGCAGGTGGTGGGGCTGCAGCTGTGCCAGAAGACGATGGGCGCGGGCGCGCGGCGGCAGACGCAGCCGCCGGCGGACCTGGCGCAGGTGTCGGACGCGGCGGCGCGGCTGGCGGGGCTGCTGGACCAGGTGCTGGCCTACGTGGAGGAGGTGCGCTCGGGGCGCGCGCCCGGGAGCGCCGCGGCCGGCCGCGACCTGCTGCAGCTGGTGCACTCGGTGCCCAACCTGGCCGCCGACACCTTCGCCGACGCCTTCGCCAACGGGGTCAAGGACCTGCTCATGGTGAGTGGAGCCCGCCTCCCATACTCTGTCACCTTCCTACCGGAATCATACGGAACCTAAGGGCGGATCCAGTTTTCGGTCCAGGGGGGGCACAGTCGTACGTGCACGCTTTTTAATCAGTGGTTCACCTAGGTACTGGACCCCCATAACCCCCTGGATCTGTGCTTGACTAAACTGCTGACTACGACAAAAACCTAGTTATTAGCTCTTAGCCAGGGTCAAAAGGTACTGTCCACATTTGGATACTTCACCTGTGTCTACATCAGCACTTGCCAAGCAACAAACAAAACACAATTACTTGAAAGAACTGTCAAGAAAAGACCTGTTCCCAAGATATATTATTTGCTGTAAAAATTTAAATCTGTTAGATTGCAATCTAATGACATATTTTATTATTATAAACTAACCTACTGTAAGACTATTGTCTCACACATTATATTGTAGAAAGATGGCAATTACAATTTTACGGAGACATATACATATCACTTGGACATGGAGCTCATGTCGGCCCTGTGTCATGCGTAGCGTCGAGGCGAGGAGAGCTCGCGTGCACACGGGCCTGTGCGGCGAGCTCGGTGCACAGTTAAACTATTTTGTATTGCCTTGTACAGTGTCAAACAGACTACAATAGACAACTCCACTTGAATATCCTGTTTTTCATGTTTTACTACGCGTGATGGTGACAATATTTTCCAGTGACGCGTTTGAGGCGCTGCTTTAAGTTTTAATTTGTATAGTATCTTGTAACTCGTTAGTGTAACCGGCACGCTGTCCACAGGTGGTGACGCTGGCACAACTCATCAAGACTCAGCTGCAGCTCAACGAGAAACTGACGCTGCTCACCTCGCAGTGAACCCCGCCCCCCGCCCGTCCCGCCCTCGTCCCGTCACACATACACTACAATATACAATATTCCAACATCTTCGATCTTATAATATCTCGGTAATAAGGTATTGTCGTAATAAATAAGAGAATATTACACGAAAATATTTATTATCACATGTTTTATTATCGTCACATTCCATATAAAATCCTATAAAAAATTAACTTAACATCGCTAAAACCCACTTTTGAGCGATTTACTGATTTAGAATCCACAACTCCTGTGTCGTACAATGTTGTCAGCTGACTGCCCGACACAAGACTTTCTTTTATTTGGTTTGTGCCAACACATCCCCGAGTACTACTGCAGATAGATTTAAACAGTTTATGGGTGATTCCACAAAAATGTATATCTCTCTTGTCACTCTCCGGAACATTCCATTTTGTGACCAGATATTATAGCAAATTTGTTTTACAGTAGAAAAAAAATACTTCCAGGACAAGAGGAATACATTTTTGTGAAAACGCCCTTCCTTACATTGCTGGTTTTTCAAGACCATTACTGGATCCTTAGTGTTTGCACGTCCTTAGTCTGTAATTCGTTTAGAGTTATCTCTGAATGTTCATGAATGGATTTTTTTTAAGTGAAAACTTCTTTTGGTGCTTCTCGAAAATTTTTGTCGTGGGCTGTGAATTTAATTCTAGCGTCACGCTTGGGAATGATAAGAAATCTTCGGGTAAAATCGGGACCATAGCCATGCTCACGGCCACACCCTCACCCTAGTTAGTATCCAAAGTGAGCGATCAAATTCAGAGTTATAAGTTTTCGTTTCTATCGGCAGAACCCAGGGTCTGGCACTAGGTTAGTCCCGAGTAGCGCTGCAGGCTGCAGCCGGGCGCCGGCGGCTAGTCGTCCGGTCCGAGCAGCTCGCCGGGCTCCGGGTCCGCCCGGCGGCGCGCGGCGTGGCAGCGCCACAGCCAGGCCGCCGACACGCGCGCGCCCGCCGGACCCTGCGGCCGCGGGCGCGGGGGCGGGCGCGAGCGAGGGTCGCACACCACGTAGTCCACGTCGCTCTCCGGCTCCTGGAAATTATATCCTTATATTAGTGGACACAACACTACTTAGCCACAAACTACACAAAGCTTGTACTGTGGAAACCAGTTGGCTGATAAATACTTATAGTCTAGTCAACAAGTCCATTTTAAGTCGTTTTTTTTTCTAATTCTCCTAAGACTATGGTTGAGGTATGAGGTGTCATTCGATTCGGAATGAAATCTAGATAGTTTTTGAGTTAATATCACTCGCGTGACGGCTAGGTGACAAGTGTTGTCTTCTACGGACGCACCTATTACCCGACGCGCGGTGGTAGCTGCGGGGGTCGCTCTTCACTAGACTTCATAAACCTGAACACGGTGAATTCTCAATTGCGGTACGGCGCCGAGGTCCCGACTGGGGGCGAGCATTATACACCCAAATACGTGCCATCATTGTTGTATCGCAATGCACATCCGTCTGACTATATTAAAAAGAACTTGGCATTACTTACGTTACCAGCAATTTGGATTTACTAAGTTGCTGTATATATCAGAAATATCCTGAACTCGTACAACACGCGAAGAGAGAGACATTCTTGCAATATACACAAACCCGATATTTCACATTAATCTACAAAGCGGACAGAGCCCTACCGTGAGCACGAGTCCCCCGTAGGCTCGCAGGTAGCGCGTCAGCCGCGCGGCGCTGTCCGCGCCCGCCGACACGGCGAAGCTGAGCCCGGCGAACAGCGCGGGCAGCCGGCCGCCGGCGCCGGGCCCGGTCTCTCCCGGCCCGGCCGCCGGCGCCGGCTCCTCGTCCGTGCTGCCGCCGTAGCTGTCGTCGGACTCCACCACGGTCACCTCTCCCTGCGAGGGAACACAAGGAACACAATTAGTTCTATGACCCGACTCACATAATACTCAAAAACATAGCTGGGCACCGTTAATCAAATAGTTAACTTCGTTAATCGTTAATCCGTTACAAAAAAAGTTAACTTCGTTAAACGTTAAAGCGTTAAATTTCGTAAGAATTAACGGAAGTTAACGTTAATCGGTAATCCGTTAATTTGCGTATTGTATATTTATATCGGTGCGTTAGTGAACTTATAAAACCTGTTGGTTTAGGTTCAGGAAGTTAACAGGATAGGAAAAAACCAAATACTTGAAGAGTTTAATTTTATTATTGAAGTGAAAACTTCTTTAGGCGCTCCGAGACAGTATTTTCGTGGGCTGTGAATTGAATTCTAGCGTCACGCTCGGATATGATAAGAAATCTTCGGGTAAACTCGGGACCATGGCTATTGGCCATCTAGAAATGCGTCAGCTAATGGGAAATGCTGAAAGGGCGTGGCCTGGCCATCATGCCATGGCCATCTAGAAATGCATCAGCCAATAGGAAATGCTGCTGCTTTTCTAGATGGTCAGGCCATGATGACCAGGCCACGCCCTCCGGTTACACCCATATAGTTTCCAAGGTAAGCTATCAAATTCTGAGTTATAAGTTTTCACTTCTATCGCCAGTTTCTATTACTGCCAGTTTTTTTTTATTAATTTCATTTAATGTGTAATTTAATCGTCGGGGATAATGCGCATAGGTATCTATTTCCCCTCATGAACATTAACATGTCGAAGTTCTCGCCTGAAAGCGAGACTCGCTTTGGTGTTAAAATGTTTTTGCCCGTGGATAGCAGACGTTCAACTGCAGCGTTTGAGGGCTGTTTCCAAATTTCAACCCAATCCTTTCCCGTTCCCTGACGTTCTGACGTGATGAAACAACAAACATTACAACATCCAAAAATTGCCATTTATAATATTAGTAAGATGTTAAACACTGGAATTTTCATTGTATACCCCCATTTCTTCATCCTTATACATTGATTTGTTCATTTTATTTATATATTCTTTGGTTAGTTGAAATTTTACCACCGATTTTATTAAAAGAATGTTACAATACACACAAACGAAATAAACGATCGAAAAAGTATGATTGAATTTATCGGGTATTTCCTCACTAGCTATAGATTACTACTTGGTTTACTAGGGATGTGTGAGAAATATTCAAAAATTGTAAACGTCATCGTCAGTCAAATTAGTTCGAGTACGTCTATGCTCAAATTTTCAGCCAAAAAGAACTCGAGATTATCGGAAATATGACTTATGATAACAAAATTATATTTGTTTTCATATAACGTCAACCGATCATGCCACAGGCTAAAATGACGCCTCAATCCTGCCAAAATTTCAGGAACCTGCCACATATGGTCACACTGCGCCCAGCACTTTTCGTTTCATACTTGTCTGAACCTGTTTTTTGCGCCGCGCCGAGGTGCCGTGCGGTAAATAGTAGGCATTGGATTAACTATTAACGGACTTCTGCATAATTAACGGAAGTTAACATGTCCGTTAACATTTTTAAAAGTTAACTTAAAAGTTAATCCGTTAATCAAAATGTTAACTTCGTTAATTAACGATTAACGGATTAACGAGTTAATGCCCAGCTATGCTCAAAAAGTATTCGCATCTTTGAATATAACCAACTTCCATAGTTCTAACTAGTGCAAGTGTGATAGTTGGTAAGTTAGGATTAGGTTTTAGGTTAGGTTTTTGAAGTGAAAACTTCTTTAGGCGCGCCTAGACAAATTTTTCGTGGGGTGTAAATTGAATTCTACCGTCACGCTCGGGTATGATTAGAAATCTTCAGGTAAACTCGGGACCTCTGCGATTGGGCATCTAGAAATGCCTCAGCCAATGGGAAATGCTGAAAGGGCGTGGCCTCGCCATCATGGCATGGCCATCTAGAAATGCGTGAGCCAATGGGAAATGCTGACGCATTTCTAGATGGCCATGCCATGATGACGAGGCCACGCCCTCCGGTTACACTCGTGTAGTTTCCAAGGTAAGCTATCAAATTCTGAGTTAGAAGTTTTCACTTCTATCGGCAGTTCCTATGACTGCCAATTTTTGAAGTGAAAACTTCTTTAGGCGCGCTATAGACAGAATTTTCGTGGGCTGTGAAATGGATTCATCAATCGTCACGCTTGGATATGATAATGGATCGGATCGGATATGAAATCTTCGGGTAAACTCTGTAAAAACGGCCAGGTAGGTACCAGGGCAACAGAAACAGTAAAGAGTTTCGATTACCTACCTCCAACAGCCCAGCGTTTATCTCCAGATACCAGGACAACAGAAATATAAAAGAGTTGCGTTTGCCCCTAGGTACCAGTACCAGGGCAACAGCAAGTTTTCACTTCTATCGGCAGTTCCTATGACTGCCAATTTTTTTTTTGTAGTGGTAGAGTTATTTGCAGATTCTGCCTGGGGAAGTACCACACCTTTGCCTGTATTGATATAAGCAGTAACGTGCAAACATCACGGTGTTAAGGCCAATGTCTCCAGTGAAATTACAGGGAATTGAGTTAAAAGATCTTAACATCTCAGGATGACGAGCGAGAGAGATAACCAAGGATTTGGACTCTTGCTTGCATCAGGCACATGGCCTGTTCGTCTCGTCACTATAAAATATTATATACAAAAAAAAAACAGCAGCTATAGGGACTGCTGATAAAAGTGAAAACGTAAAACTAAAAATTTGATAGCTTACTTTGGAAACTACGCGGGTGGACCCGGCGGGCGTGGCTATGACCACGGCCATCTAGATCATCCGAGTTTACCCGAAGATTTATTTAATTTACGAACGTGATGCTTCAGTTCAGTTCATCAGTCCACGCATAATCTGTATGTAGCGCGCCAAAAGAAGTTTTCACTTCAATAATGTCGAATATTAAACACATTGGAAATTCAGTAGAACAAGATACGAGTACAAGCTTTTTAGGGTTCCGTAAAACGTAAATACGGAACCCTTATAGATTCGTCATGTCTGTCTGTCCGTCCGTATGTCACAGCCACTTTTTGCCGAAACTATGATAACTACAATCTGATGAGTAGTTTTTTGAAGTGAAAACTTCTTTAGGCGCGCTATAGACAGAATTTTCGTGGGCTGTGAAATGGATTCATTAATCGTCACGCTTGGATATGATAATGGATCGGATCGGATATAAAATCTTCGGGTAAACTCGATAAAAACGGCCAGGTAGGTACCAGGGCAACAGAAACAGTAAAGAGTTTCGATTACCTACCTCCAACAGCCCAGCGTTTATCTCCAGATACCAGGACAACAGAAATATAATAGAGTTGCGTTTGCCCCTAGGTACCAGTACCAGGGCAACAGTAAGTTTTCACTTCTATCGGCAGTTCCTATCACTGCCAATTTTTTTTAGTAGGTACGTCATAAATACATTATTATTAAAACTTCGATCAAAGTTACAACGAACTAAAAAAAGTACGTGTACCTACTATGTACCTATATTATGTTACTTGCTGCAACGGAACCGCAAAAGTAGTGTCGCATCGTCGCTTAACATCAGGCGAAATGGCTGTCAAGAGTGAAACTATAATAATCAAAAATGTTCCGACGAACTGACCTGCATCCGGTCATCCTTGACGAACACGACGTCGTCGCCGGCGGAGGCCCCGGACAGGTCCCGCGCCGGCGCCGGCGACCGGGACCGGGAGCGCGCCCGGCCCGGCGCAGGGGGCCCCCGGGGGGAGGGCGGCGGGGAGGGGGCCGCGGGCCGCTTCTTCATCTTCTGGCGGACGCGCTCGATCTCGTCGTCCGTGTCGGAACCTGCGGGCCCGACTCACTCACTCACGTCACAAGTATCACAAAACTAGCTTCCTTATGAATCAAAAGGTTATCTGGAAGAGATTGCTTTTATTTTGTGCCCATTATATTTTGTTATCGGAGTGAAAACTTCTTTTGGCGCGCCAGATTTTTCGTGTGCTATGAATTGAATTCTAGAGTCACGCTCAGGAATGATAAGATATCTTCGGGTAAACTCGAGACCATGGCCATGACCACGCCCTTCAGTTTCACCCGCGTAGTTTCCAAAGTAAGCTATCAAATTCTGAGTTATAAGTTTTCACTTCTATCGGCAGTTCCTTTGACTCCCAACTTTTTTTTGTGTTACTAATTGTCAAGTTTTTTATGGTGCTATGTTTAAGTTTTTTTCGTGAAGTTACGGTTGGTCTAGTCGGGAGAACGGCGCCTGCCGATCCGGAGACCCCGGGTTCAAACCCCACACGCACCACTATCTTTTCGAAGTCATGTACGTAATACCGCTAACTTAAAACGGTGAAGGAAAACATCGTGAGGAAACCGACATGTATCTACCTAGAATCTTTCGAAGTCATGTGTCATCCACTAAACCGCACTGGACAAGCGTGGTGGATTATGGCCTTAACTCTCGCCTTGCGAGAGAAGGCCCGGAGTCCCAGCTGTGGGAACATTTAGTGGGCTGTTGATGATGAATAAAGTGTTTTGTATTGTATTGTCACTCGCCGCGGAGCAGTCGCAGTCCACTAGAATCAGCCATTCAATCAACAGCCTAGCCTCTTTAGTGATATCTTGTAACAACTCTAACTAGTGTACCTATTTTGTCACAGTTTTCACTCATGAACTATCACATCTAGATCGAAGGTAAATACTTTCTGAATTGAAAACCGCTAAATATTCGGCTTATTCCACAAATCCCCTTAGATTTTTCCCTGTAATATTTTTTCACTGGCAGATAATTTTTCGTCAATCATATTTCATTATTCAATATTTTTTATACGATAATTATAATTATCGTATTTCTCGGTCATTATTACGAGTATATCGACGGTTAAAAGGAAGTTGGGCATAAGCGACATTTTGGTCAAAAATCAGTTTTAAATGCCATTTTACTTAAAATTTTCCGCTCTTTCGAATGAGCTGACTCCCATAGCTCTACGATGACTTTTTTGGCGCTTATGCCCGAGCAAAAAACAACATTTCCCTAGTTATACTATTCGTAACCGACGTAAATTCAGGTCATTTTGTCTATAAATGTGCTTGTACCCCTGCAAAAAATATTTATTCTCGATTTGTTGTCGGTAATGCTTTTTTACTTCATAGGGGTCTCCAGTTTTCGGTTGTTTATGCCTTCTAAGCTATTTCCTCAAAAAATACAAATGTTGTTTACAGCCTATTTCCATTTAATAATTGAACATAGCTTTGACGCTTGTACCCTTTTTCCAAAATTCATTTTTATTTTACTCTGTCGGTCATACCCTATTACCTAATTTAATGTTAATATCACGCGGTTGGTTATTCCTCACTTCCGTTAAGCATATACACACATTTTTGTTGCTAATCCCTTATTACTTAAATTAAACGACATACCATGGAGTCGATTACAACCTACTTCCACGATCAACGATCAAAGTAATACGTCATTTATACTGTGATACACAATGAGGATTTCATTCCAAATCCGTGCTTATGACATTTGATATCACTAAAGTACACACGAAAAAGACTAGAGCAAGAGTTAACAAAGTGCGAAAAGGTCGAAACAGGAAAGTCATCCTGAATTGTAGCACAGAGGAAGACTTTGTCCTGGTCAAAAATCGTGTGCAGCAACACAAGTTTCTAAAGGTGAAAACCGTGAAAGCGGGTAATCCACAGATCATCATTCGATACGTCTTGTCTTATCACAAAGATAACGAAATAGTGGAAAACAATAAACATCTGCTACAGAGGGTTGATTTGCTCGACATCAGACAAGAGAGCGCAATCAGAGTGCTACACAGGAAAAAAGGCGTAATTCACATGGGTGTCATCCACTGATCGAGGTCTCACCTCGCATTCACAGAGCGTTTTTGGACGCCGAAAAGGTCTACATAGGACTCCAGACTCCAGACCAGTGGCAGACCATTCGCCCTTGGTGCAGTGCTCCAAGTGCCTAGGTTTCGGCCATACAAAGGCGATCTCCCGGGAAAGGGATGAGTCCTGCAGATACTGCGGAAAAAAACCACTGCTGGACACAATGCAAGGCAAGAAAAGAAGATCTGCCACCCAAATTCAAGAACTGCACGGTTGCTCATCCCAACAGCCCCAACAAAGAACTCGCTCACAACGCCTTTATTAGCGATTGCCCTGAAAGGATAAAATGAAATGGTTTAGCGCGTTCTAGAATATCTTATTGCTAAGGGCACTCATGAGGAAAGTGGCTCAGTCTCCAGTATACGATTCATCCAAGCCAACCTGCAGTGCTCGCAACGGCAGAACTCCTGAAGGTAGCGAGAGAAAGGGGAGTTTCAGTTGCCCTTGTTCAAGATCCCTATGTGGGAAACAAAGGCGCAATGAGACAATATCCTGGAACTCGCGTTATCCAGTGCAGTTTAAACAGACAAAACCAATTAAGGCAGACATAATAGTTTTCGGTGTCAGGCTGGTGGTAATCCATGACCCCCAATTTGTTACCGAAACGGGAGTGGCTGTTCTGTTGGTCGGCACAGGCCTAAAACTGGGAGTAATTTCTGTCTACTTAGAAGGAACCAAAAAGTCGAACCCTTCCTCAGCAGGATTATGGTATTCAGCAAAAAACTAGCGACAAATGACCTTATTGTTGCTGGTGACGTGAATGCGTAGTCCCACTGGTGAGGAAGCACATCCCAAAATGAGAGAGAAGAAGCCGTAAACTCATTGTTCAACGAAATTGACTTATTTATAACTACGGCGATACACCAACCTTCGAGATCATTAGGGAAGGCAAACTCTGCACAAGCATAGTAGATGTAACAATGTGCAGAGGGTCTCTCTTGGGAAAATCGAGAGATGGAAGGTTGACAAAAGTATTACGACATCCGACCACAACGCAATCACTTTCGTTTTGCGCCTAGTTAAACCTTTCAAACAACAGATTCCAATAATAATAACATGCAAATACTAAACCAAGAAGACACAGTGGTCAAACTTTATGTTAAAATCAGTTAAAAGCTCTCGCCGGAGTCAGTGGAGAAATGTGAATTTCCATTGGTCGATGGTCGATGGTTCCGAACTACACAGCTAGTTTACATGAAGCCTGCGGACAGACCATTCCAATGATAAGCTCGCCGGATGGAAATCCAACCCTTGAGGTAGACGGCCACCGATTTCGGTTGGTGCGATCGAGAAACAAAACGATTGCAATAATAGAGTACTGAGAAGGTCGGACGCCTTTCATAAAGGCAAGTGCGCTGCTTTTACATCTTAGCAGAAATGCGGGTGAAACACCCCGGGTGATAAGCGTGGATGCGCTGACAATCAAATACTCAAGAGCGAAAGTCGTATACCGGCTGGGTTACATTAAGGCCTCTAAACATCACGAGGTTGTCGTGTACGAAGATAGGGGAGAAAATCTGAGCTTCCTCAGAGCCCCTTCGCACGACCTGACAAATGCAACAGACAGCTGGGGGTACCCCGTTCCTAGTTCGCCCAACCAAACCGGTTCTGAAAGAGCATAGCAGAGGAAAAAACCGCAGCCAATCATAGCGACAGCCGAAGCACCATCACGGTGCTTTTCCTTCGTGATTTCGTGACCACTATCCGGGCTCCACCGCAATAATATACAATGTTTCAGACGGCAATATCCAAAGTCTTTTGATTTGGAGAAGTTAATCACACAGACTTTAAGAGATGGGACCTTCTCGCTGAATAATTCTTCGTGGGTAATCATGTTGGCTAGATTAGTAAAATACGAGTAGCTACTTTTAAAATGAACTGCACATCATCAACTGTCAAATACTCGATGGACTCGGAGGCACCCGAGCATAGAATTGAAGTCGTATCAAAAACGAAATATGTTGATTTACCGGACTGTTATCGTACGCCCCGGCAAATTTTTGAGAGTATTTTCTATACTGTTTGTTATTTTTTTAAACGTTTAACATTACGAATACATACCAAGCCTCCTAAATTTATTCCTTAGTTATGTGCCTACCTACTAGGTTAAGTATTATTTTTCCGAAAATTAGTAGGTTGATACCTACCAACTCTAGCCTTGATTTTTCGTAATTAAAAATAATAACAGAAATGTAGTTTTGTTTTTATTTAAAACATCGTACTATCTTATTGTTAGGGAAGAGGTGACATGAAAATAATGCAGAAAAAAACGAACAATCACCTCTTAAATCTACCTTAATTTAGAGTAAATTAGAATTACTTAAACGAGATCGTGTTGGTTGTGCTACTTCATTATTTAGGAAATGTCTTTTCGTCTATATTTCCTTAGACTCACGCAATGCCAGATGTTAGTTATCCTTCTTTTATTTAACTTTCAAGCTACATTGTGTGTCACTAATGTCTTATGATTCTGTTTTTTGTAAAAGTCGACTGTTACTTGTGTTCTATTATCTAATATACAACCACTGTGAAAAGTACCTTATCCTTCTTTTCCCATAACACTTATTGAACTGTCTAGTCTCTTATACCCCTTTTCCTTCGCGACGTGAGATATCGGTATGTTATTTAAGCTTCTTATCCATTCATATTTTATTTTGTCATTTGTCGCTTACGCCATATTACCTCATTGGAAAATTAAAAGCTATTGCTATAAGCGACATAAATCACGTTAAATAGCAACAAATCATTGAAACTGACAATACCAGTAACTGCCCCATTTTTTTCTCATTTTATAACTGTTTCAATTTTCACAAAATGCTAATAAATAACAAAGATAAGTCAGTTTTTCTAAAATTCAAAACTTTGAACGGCTCTCCTGAACATTTCACTTTTTGGCGCTTATACCCTATTTCCTTTTAACCGTCGATATGGTTACGTAACAAATCGCACCGGTTAGGTTACTCAGGACTCGGATCCAACTCGAAGCACTCGACTTCAGCTAGTCTGGTCGCTATTACCCACAGAGTGTTTATAAAAATGCGGACGCCCACAGTTCACCTGGAGTAAAATTTTAGTGATTGACGAAAAATCCTCTGCCTGTGAAATATGAAATGGGATTTGTGGAATTTTTGTTTATTTATTTTTATTTATTTATTTATTTGTCAGATAACATAGATCCATTTACAACTTAATAACTATAAATATAAAATACAAAATCACATTTAAAATTAAATACAGAATTAAAGTCATAATTATAAAATTAACAAATAACGTAACTAAAACTTTTAACTAAAAAATAAAACGTTTATGAATCCCCTTCCGAAATATCGCATGGGATTTATGGATAAAAATCCTAGGCAGGGGAAAATCGAAGGATTTGTGGAATAAGCCAAATATTGGCTCAGGCGTACAAAAGTGAGTTGAAAAGAGTTATCTTTGTGGATAGAGTGTGTAGGGTACCTGAGCCTCCGGCGTCCCTGGCGTCATCAGCGGGCTCGTCATCCCAGCCGGGCGGCGGGTCGCGGCGGCGCGCCGGCTCGGTCGCGAACCAGGCCTCGGGCAGGCGGCGCCGCGTGCGCGCGCACTCCTCCACCCACTCCCCGAGCACGACCAGCGCGCGCGCGCCGCCCGGGCCCGCGCGCACCGCGCGGAGCTTCGGCGTGTTCGGGAACGCGCAGCTGCGGGACACGGGGACAAGTCAGGTATCGCGGCAAGAACAAACTCTAGCGAAACCAAGGGTCGGACTGGGATGAAAGAACCCGGGTGGTCGCGATCACAAGCCGGGGCCCGAGACCTTATCTTGCAGTTGTCGCTTGCCCTGCAAGCCAGGCCCGTGGGGAGCCCGACTGGAAAATGCCACCTCAACTAATATGGCCAGTCTGACTCTGGGAAAATTAACGTGGTTCTTACACATCGGTATTTGATTACGTTACGATTCACTCAAGTATGGTATTGTTGGTCTCGTCCTACTCGAGTTTCACAATGGTTGTGCCAAACGGGCAGCAAAACTGGAGTTGTTGAACCTGGCCTGATTATATCACACGTGAATTACTGTGACGCAATAGGGATGAAGACTGAGTCAATAATAAACCATTCTAATTAGTCCGCCAGCTGAAATAAGAGAAACAGGCATCGGCATATAAATAGATCACAAAATTTCTAGAGCGGGGGATTGTGACGTCATCATCACCAGCCCGTTGTCGTCCACTGCTGGACATAAGCCTTTCCAATGTTGCGCCACCAAACCCGGTCCTCGGGTCTTCGCATCCATCTGCTTCCCGCCACTCTCTTCAGTTCGTCGGTCCACCGAGCGGGAGGCCGCCCCACGGGACGTCTTAACGTCGAACGTGGTCTCCACTCCAGAACCCGTCTTCCCGAACGTCCGTCGGCTCTGCGACATATGTGACCCGCCCACTGCCACTTCAGCTTGCTTATTTTCAAGGCTATGTTGATTACCTTAGTTCTCCGTCGGATATCCTCGTTGCGGATTCTGTCCGTCAGAGATACTCCAAGCATAGCCCTCTCCATAGCTCGCTGTGCAACTTGGAGTTTGTGGACGAGGCCTTTTGTCAGTATCCATGTTTCCGCCCCATAAGTTAGGACCGGGAGGATACACTGGTTATACACTTTGGACTTCAGGCACTGAGGCAGTGGTGACTCAAAGATTTGACGCAGTTTCCCAAATGTTGCCCAACCCACGTATTCTTCTGTCCTCTTTGTCGAAGTTGTTTCTACCCAGGTGAATAACTTGACCTCTAGCATAGAATAGATAATACAGATAGAACGGACACTCCCCACCCCCCGCCAGTTTCAAGCTTCCTTCCCCGCAAGCACCGCGAGAAGCACTCAACGAAGGGTTATATCGGACGATAATTTTCTATGAGAATACCACCATGATGCTGTATTATTTAACAAAATGGTACCAAATTTTTCGTCTATTATACGAAACAATAAGAGATTTTTGATTTCATAAGAATTTCTACAAAGATTGAATCATTTTTATAAACTGTGTTAGCTATTCTGGTTAGAAGTACGCGCCAACACTGAAGTCCTGTGACGAAATTATTAAACTCGTTGTTTTTAAACTGCGGCTTTCGTTAATCGTTGTGAAATACGTCAGTGGCGCCAAAAAGGTATGGTAACGAGTGATGGCGCGGAGTATAGTTCGCAATTCACGAAGTCACTAGTCACTAGTGTTGCCAATTTAGTGGATTTTTTTACTAAGATTGCTACTATTCAGATTTATTAATAAGTGATTATTTCTTAGCATTCAACCGACTCAAAAAAAAGAAACAGGTTCAATATTTAGACTATCTGTACTTTTATGTGCGTCCATGTATATATTATGTCGGTCAATAGTGAACAATGAATATAGGATTTCATCTAGTAAGTAGTATGCTTATTTAAGATTTCGCAACAACCGTTCATTAAAACCAGTAAGAGGATACGAGTACATTGACTATTGGAATGGATAGTTCCAAAAAAAAAAACGATATTTTTAAACTAAAACTTATTCAGTAATTAACGGCTTTGACATTGACTTATAAACTTTACCGGTTCTAGTACTACCGGTACTACTACGATTTAGTTTCATTTTTAACCAAGTCCAAAAAAGGAGACGGATATCAATTCGTTTATATGTTTGTTACGTAATAGCTCCATTTATTGTGAAACAAAGGACATAAGCCCAAATCACATTGAAAAAACCCAGGTGCCACACCTGGGTTTTTTGATGTACCTCAGATTTTAAGTTATTAGTAATAATATTCTAAACTATCATCATCATCCGTTTGAGTGGCTAACCTGCGTTTTTTTGCCTGTAGAAGTTTTGTAGAAGTTCGTGTCAAAAGCTCGTTTTATGGAACAAAATATATTGTATAATTTGGTGTTAATGATATAAAAATAATATATACCGGCTGAGTCATAAAGATATATTATATCAAACAATGCACGAATATGCTTAGGTATAGAATATGCTTTGTATTCAATTATCAGTTTGCTTACATCGCGGGTCAAATCTGGACAAGTACTAGCACAAGCACAGCACTAGCATAGGCCTGGGATACGAGGCGTACTTGAAGAGAGGTATATGCCAAGATGTTACGAAGATGATGATGATGATTACATCGGATTGCAAACAGTATTGGTGAACTTTAAAAAAAACGCCTACAAAACTACACTGATAAAAAAACATGTTAGCCACTAATTTGGGTTATGGGAGTGGTGTAATTTTTTTTCCTAAAATATATTTACATACAGTTATTAGATTTTTTTGAGATTAGATACAATTATTTTGTGCCGAGGTCAGGGTACGATTTGGGCCATGTCTCCTTTGATGTTTCTTTTTTTTTGGTAGATCATAGTTTTGAAACATGAAAACAAAACTAAAAATTACTTTCGTTTATTTTTGTTCAAGTTTGTTATGATCGTCGTTGAAATTTGGTCAATTAAGTTTCTGAATTTAATTTGAAATTAAAACTGATTTTTGTTTATTCTGCGCAAATAAATTATTAAGTAATGACTTCAACCTTAAAATGTGATTTGAGTATAATAGACTCACTCACTATTCTCACAATATTTAAAGTTTTATGCGATCCTTACTATAATGCGAATAAATATATCACTATTTATCAACATACAAAAGTTATATTTTTTTAAGCAATTAGTAAAAAAATTTATCCGGAACTAGCAACATTATCCCGCGAGACACGAGATCCACAAGGCGGCCATAGTAACAACAATTCGTAATGTTTGTTTACAAAATTAAATTGTAGTTTTGAGTTGAAAAATTATGTTGTTCTTTACTGTGGTGAGACATGCGATGGAAATAATTAATAATTAGTTTGTGCAGTGTATACTCTGATTATAGTGAACTGTGTGTAAATGCAACTTATGGACGTAGTTTTACCATCTAATGTGAAATACACGATATGTGGAGTGATTAATTAATATATTGTCAGATTAAAGTTTTCTCTTTGGGTAAGTGTACTTAACTAAAAATCAATTCGTCCTTGGTACCTTTATTATCTCCTATTTTGTTTTAAATCTTCTCCCTTCTGATTGTTGATGAAAGTTATATTTACATTAAAGATCGAACACTAACTAGGTAAGATTATAGGTCACTTAACACAGGCAGGTGAACTCACGAGTCACAGCTATTCCATAAAATAATTTAGTAACCCTAGGTGACACGCACACATGCGTAAATGTGTTCGAACGACATATGCGTAGTTGTGTGAGTGTAGGTATGTCAACTGCACCGTATGTATGGATTTTAGGCCGAGTGTCCGGGGCCTGCCTCTAGGTCAAGTATAATATATCTATATATGTATTCCTGAACAACTTCGATACTGAGATTATCGACTGTGATTGCGATTGAATTTGCGAATGAATTGAACATGACTTTCGTCTTGTCTAAGTTCATTCCCAAACCCACCAGTCTGGAAGAAACAGGCTCCGCAACATCTCCGAAAAGTCCCGCGGCGACTCTGCCAATATAACTATGTCGTCTGCGAATCGTAAGTGTGAAATGAATTGGCCATTAATATTTATACCCAAACTGTTCTAGTCCAGTGTTCTGAAGACGTCTTCCAGAGTTTTGGCAAAGAGCTTCGGAGAGATAACGTCTCCTTGTCTCACTCCACGCTGCAGAAGTATTGGTCTTGTTTGGATATCTTAGATTTGTACGGTCATGGTTGCGGCTTTGTATAGACACTTCAACACTTCGATATAGCGCCAAACGACTTGGCATCGCCGCAGGGACTCCAGCACAGCCCAGGTTTCGATGGAGCCAAAGGCTTTCTCGTAGTCCACAAACGCCAACCAAGGAGGGCGATTGTACTCTTCGGTCTTCTCTACTATCTGCTGCAGCGTCTGTATGTGGTCTGCGGTGCTGTAACCTTTTCGAAACCCAGCCTGCTCTGGCGGTTGAAATTCGTCAAATCTTCTGGCAAGGCGATTCGAGATGACTCTTAAAAACAGCTTATATACGTGTTTCAGAAGTGATATCGGTCTATAGTTCTTTAGTAACGTTTTATCGCTTTTTTTGAAGAAAAAAAGTGACTACACTTCTACACCACGCCTCTTGCGTTACACCTTTCTCGATGACAGCATTAAATAGTTTCCGAAGCTGTTCCAGGACTGGACGTCCACCAGCCTTTAAGAGCTCAGATGTAATGCCATCATCTCCAGGCGCCTTGTTGTTCTTAAGCTGCACAAGAGCTATCTCGATTTCGGAAATCTCGAAGTCCGGTAGCTCATCCGTGAAGTAGCGGGTTAACTTAGCACGTCTGTCGTCTGTAGTCCGAGGCGTAGGCTTCAGTGCGTGTGAAGAGTACAGTTGTCCGTAGAACGTCTCGGCTTCTACAAGTAGATCTGACTTTGCTTTAAGAACTCGACCATCAGACGTCGTAAGCTTCGTCAGATGACTTCTTCCCGATTGCTTTGTAAATATCTTCGAACCTCTATTTCGACTAATTGCAACTTCGATTGCTCGAGTGTTGCTTTGTCGTATGTCGAATCGTATTCGCTTCTTTATACGCATATTGAGAAGGTGATAGTCTGACGAATCCGCCGACATATTGATCAACAGCCTCAGTAGTTTCCAGCAGACTGAATCTGTTTCGCAACTCCAGCTGGAATTCTTTGGATGCTGCAGGGATGTGGCACGGTGACGGTCGGAGCGTCGACTTTATCAGGCGATTTCTCTCAAATAGGAAGTTTATATTCAAAGTGGCTCGTACAAGTCGGTGATCGCTTCCGGTATTAAACCTGTTGACCATTGTGACATCTTTGAATATATACCTCCTATTCGTCATAGTAAAGTCGATCTCATTTTTCGTCACCCCATCGAGGCTTCGCCAAGTCCACTTCCTATGAGGCTTCTTCTGAAAGAATGAGTTCATCAGGGATAGCCTCTGGTATTCGACGAAGGGCCAAATGGTGGTTACCATTTGGCCCCTTGGCCCTTTGGCCCCTTTCTACTGCCAATACCGTGCGATCCAATTGCAGATTTCTCCGCTTCTCGCAGACTCCGCGTTCCTGTACTCCCACTTTGGCGTTGAAGTCCCCACAACAGTGTAGTGGGTCGTGGTGGTGTTATGAATAGCTTTTGTTATGTCTTCGTAGACAGCCTCGACCTCTTCATCGGAGTCCGTCGACATAGGAGCATAGACCTGAACTACCTTCAGAGAATATCTATTGGTCAGTCTGAGTATGAGTTATGCTACCCGCATAGACACACTACCAACTTCCATCACGTTGTAACAGAGAACTTTGTTGATCATAATGCCAACCCCACCCTGTGATGTCCTATCGCCTTCCCGATAGTAGAGTAGGTGGCCTGATTCCAGGGTAACCGTGTCCTCTACCTGTCTTCTGACTTCGGATAATCCCAAAACATGCCAACGCACGGGACGCTGCTGCCCGTCACAGCTATATTTACAGCACGACTTTTTGGTTGGATATCCCGCCATCGGTCGGTCGTCAGGGTGCACCACGGGCAGGTGAGGTTGACATATATAGGGATACTTGGATGTTGAGGTCCCTTACACCCCTTGTGACGTCACTTGTTGGTAAAAATCTTACAAGTGACGTCACTCAAAACTTCGAAGCTCTGTATTTTAGTATTTTTTTGTTCGTGATACAATTTTTTTTAGCTGACGAAATAGTTAGTTTTTTTTTAAATATCTCGCCTATGAAATACGAAGCGAGTGATTAGTTGGTAAACTAGGCAGCAGAGTGTGTCTCACATGAGGTGCGTGCAGCCGGGCCCCCAGTCGGCGCGCGCGGCGGCTCCCAGCGCCAGCGCGGCGGTGCGCAGGCGCGCGCGCCGCGGGTTCTGGTAGCCGCTCAGCACCAGCACCACGCCCGCCAGCAGCGTGTGCGGCGGCGGCGGCGCCGGCTCTGCAACAGCGGGGCGGAGCGACAGCGAGATTACAGCCGAGCTGATATCAAAATAAGACTGAAATACTCATTCTTTATAGCATGCAGAGTGAGCGGTGCGATGACGGAGGATGAGGCTACGCGCCCAGTTGGACGCCATTAAGTGGTTGTTCCTGTAAGAGCGCGCGGGCGCGGTAGAGGTGTCAAGCTCTCGTTCGCGTTAGCCGCCAGGCGTTTGCGCGGGTGTCGCGTGTTTCACGGGATTGAAAACGACATGTTTTATTTTTATATACCTAAAGATGACAAAAATTAGAACCGGTGTACATGTACTTAATAAAGAAAGAGATAGGAATAGCGAATCTGATACTATGAGAAAACTTTCAAGATTTCTTGAAAATACCAATTTTTCAAGATTTTTTTGTAGCTAACAAATTACCAAATTGAAGTTTTAGCCCGAATAGCACCAATAAACTCTTCTGTATTGAATTACATGATAAAAACGTCGTTTCGTTTCAAGCGATAAGTTCAATATGTTTGAACTTATCTGACATCGCGAATAAATCGCGCTCCGCCGCTGCGTATTTCCAGTCTATACAACGCCAGAACGCAGCCATAGGAAACTGCTGGCGTATAAATTGTAATGTCGTTTTAAAATCTGTTATTACAAACCATACAAGAGTTTTGCGTACTGATCGTGTATAGTTTGTAACGGGGATGCTCGCGTCGCATCTTTCCATTCTATACAACGCCAGAACGCAGCCATAGGAAACTGTACGCGTTCGAGTATATTATATTGTAATGTTGTTTTAAATCTGTTATTACAATGCATACAAGATTTTTCCGTACCGATTGTGTATGTTGTCGATCCGATGAGGGGCTATCACTGAGATTTGACTCTGGGTAGGCTCCCGCCAGAAGCTCTGCGGTCAGCCCTGAGTGTCGCTTCTCCATACTCGGCCTGAGCTCCACTACGGAGGTCGCCGACTCGCTTCGCTCGTCACCTCCCCCTTACGCTTCGCTAGGCCTCGTATGGCTCGCTCCACTCAGGACCTCCCTTGAGCTTCTGGCTCCCGCATTTTTTATATACACTCTAGGGGTAGTAGCGACAAGACTAGGTGGAGTCGGGGTGCTCCGAGTCGGATCTGGGAAACCAACATCTACAATAAATCAATTAAGAGCTAGGTCAATAAATCAAAATGGCGAGCATGCAACTGCTCACGTACAAATTGTAATTTTAGAGTTTTGCGCGCCTATTCCAAAACATACACGATTAGTCCGTATGCGTACTGGCGCTGTATATTTTGGAACAACATAATACTTCTACGTTACTACAAAGTATACGCGAGTATTTGCGTACTGGTCTTGTATGGTTTGGAAGAATTTAGAAAAAAACGTATTTCCAATCTATACGTGATTAGTTTCATACCCTTGCGTTCTGGCCTTGTATAGAATGGAAAGACGCTCCGCCGCTAGTCCGACGTGAACACAGACAGACGTCTCACTCGTTTGACACCGCCTCGCGCACATTTCAGTCGCTCGCTTGCCTGCTACGCTACTTAGACCGCACGTGCGTTTTGTGGGTGAACACTTCGATATTAGGCCACATGTTTGACTTTTCTTGAAGAACTATGCTTTTTAAAGTGAAAATGTGACGATTCAAAATATTTTTTAATAAAAAAAAAGGGTTCTGCTTACGTCTGTCCCGTCTGTCGGCCCCGTCGCCGCGGCGTCGCTTCCTGCCCGCGGCCCCCCCGGCCCCGTCCCCCCGCGGCTCGCTCCGCCCCTCGCCCCTCCTCCTGTCCGCGGCCGGAGTGTCCCGGTCCCGAGTCCCGCTGTCTTTGTCATCTCTTGTAGAAGGTCCCGCTGTACCCGATCCGCTGGGGCCGTCTCCCCGGTGGGTCTCGTGTCTCTGTTTGTTCGCGTGTTCTTGTTTGTCGTCATGTCTTTGTGTCTTGTTCGTGTTAGCTTGTTTGTCGTCGGGTCTCTGTGTCTTGTTCGTGTTAGCTTGTTTGTCGTCGGGTCTCTGTGTCTTGTTCGTGTTAGCTTGTTTGTCGTCGGGTCTCTGTGTCTTGTTCGTGTTAGCTTGTTTGTCGTCGTGTTTTTGTGTCGTGTTCTTGTGTTTCCCGTTGTGCCGCGCGCTGTCGGGCGGCCGGCCGTCGTCGGCCGTGTAGAGCAGCGCGTCGCGCCCGCGGTCCGCGGCTCGCTCCGTCTCACTCGCACGCGCGGCCCGCTCGACTCGCTCCGTCTCACTCGCACGCGCGGCCCGCTCGACTCGCTCCGTCTCACTCGCACGCGCGGCCCGCTCGACTCGCTCCGTCTCACTCGCACGCGCGGCCCGCTCGACTCGCTCCGTCTCGCTCGCACGCGCGTCCCGCTCGCCTCGTCTCCTCTCGCTAGGCTTTGTGATTGGAGTTTTGGTCAGCTTCACCGAGGAGTCGGGGATGTTGTTCATCGCGTGTGACGTCGCTTGCCGGATTTGCGCTCCTAGAAAAACATATGAGTCTCATGTGCCTGATGGTAGCGACATGCCAGCCCATAACAGCACAGTGACACACAAATATTGGATCATGAAGATTCCTAATCATTACCTAGCACTGCACTGCGCTCATCACTCATAAATATAAGGTGTTTTATCTAGAGATAGAAGGGATAGAAGGATGGAAGGGATAGAAGGCGTAGATGCCTTGTAATTTCATTGGATCTTACTCTGGATTCCTAATCAGTCCCACTTTTGTAAACCATCCTGTTAGCTTGTTTACCTCGGTGAATCAAATAAAGTTTTAAACCACATACACACTACGCCAGCACGTATCTCTTTTGGCTGGAAATCGAGCATATTTTAGCAGTTTTGATATAAAATCCAGACTAGCATTGTACAGCAATGTACCTACATAGCTACATACACAGTTGCAAACATGGTTAGACTTATGCTCAAGACAGGAGGGGATACGAAAAATCAGAAAATATACCTCCTAAATAAGTAATGAAACTGAGAAAAATAATAGTAGATACAATATGGTACAATGTGTCATGTTGGTGATTACTGCTGAGGCACCATTGAGTTTCGAGCCGTTACGTGAGGGTCTTAAGAGAGCCAAGGACGGTAATCATCAATACGCACGACGTTTTTCAACACACTTATAGAGAAAATAATAATAAAAAAACATTTTGTTCTATTGAATCTTTTTCTTATCGAAACTTTTATAGGTAGTAGTGACATCATGACAGGTTGTAATTTTGCCGCAATAAAACATTTTTTATTTTTATTTTATTATTATCATATTTATTGAGGTGAAATTAGAGCCACTTTTGAACAGATGTGTTGAGAATTGAGTGCAGTGAATTGAGTGTAGCATTTAATTTGTATTGTAACACCTTTTTTTGAGCAATTCGGAACGCGGTTGTCTTATGTCACTGTGAAGTGTGCCATTGGCAAGTCCCGTCCTCTGATTGGTCGCTAGGGTAAGGAGAGGGAAATGTTTTTTGTCGATGGTGATTTGGCAAAATCGAGAGGCTATCTTAGGGTGATCAATTTTATTTTGGAGGTGAACGTCGTAAATTCGACAGCCGTAAATTGTTTTTTGAATTCGAACTGTAGAAAGAATGGAGTGCGGGGTAAGCCCGGAGCCCGCCCGCGACCTCGTGGTCGTGAGGGACACACCGGCACTTCTTGTCGACGCTAATTACCTCCCCTAGGGGTAAGTTCTTGGATAAATTGTTAAACCAGATGGGCGAGACCCATACTGACTTCTCGACGTAATCTGGGGCAAAGGCTTATAGGACATGTTATTCTTTTTAGGAGGTGTTTGGGATTGCCACGTTTTACGGGCCACGCCCGACGAGACACGGCCCAGGTGTTTGGGATAGCCACGTTTTTCCCGTGGCACGCCCGACGAGCCACGACCCAGGTGCTTGGTCTGAGGTAGCACTCGGTTAGAATAGATTACAGAAGCTGGATGCGAGAATCCCCTTATCAGTAAAGCCTACTCGTATATAACAAACGGTGACTAGCTCGTGTCACAAGGTTTAACTTTGAATAACCTCTTAAAGGCCGGGTAATTCCACCATAACCATGTACGGTAATGTAGTAATTTACCTAAATGCATAATGAAACAGGGAGAAGTTGAGTTGTCTTCCCCCTGCATAATTTACCTATCTTTATCATGATAGGACTTATTACAAACATTCCAACATTGTTGAGTTGTAATGCGATCATATTGTAATCTACCTAAACACAGAGTAAAGCCGGGAGCAGTTAAATTGTCTGCCGCGGTATCAGGTACATATATTTAACAAGAGTTGACTTATTGCATATCCCTGCTTTGAGTGCTGTGGAATGGGATGATTTTATGTTGTAAACATGGACCTACCTATATTACTAAAATGAGCCGAAGGAAACTTTACTATTTACCTTTATTCATCCCTATTGTTTTACTGATAATGTTTACTGATAGTATGAGAGACATTGTCAGACTTACTTTCAGTTCTTTTGTTTCGAAGTTTTGTTCTTTTTAAGTTTATTCTAAGGTTTGTTAGTAAAATACATCCTTACTCTTATAACATATTACCTCAAGTAGAAGTTATAAAACAATTTACAATTATTCACAGTATAGAAAAACTTAAGATTAAACATAAACCCAAAATAGTAATAATAATAACGATGACAATTAAATATTATTATTACAAGTAATCACATAACCCGCCATGCACTGTTCCTGGCGCAAAGGAGAACAAAATGCTGGCAGCATTGCCCTGTTGAATTGCAATAGAAATCATTTGCACCAGAAACGAGCCAGACCAGGCGTCACAGCCTTTACCGCGAATACGGGGTCCATAGTTTTTTTACCAAGGTTTAGCCTCGGCTCCCCAGCTGCCCAAGGTTTCTACGGCTATTGGTACATAATAATATTGCGATTCCATTGTCGCGTACTTTTGGTGTTTTTTACAGGCTGCATCCTCCGCAGCTGCCGCCGGCGAGGAAAAATACGTGGCTGCGACAGTGCTAACGGAAGTGGCGTCCCAGACTAATCACTTGCCGTTTTTCCACGGTACTAGAGTCAAACTATCTCGGCGCTTCCCATCAGCTCTAATCAAACCTGGCGGCTCCACAACACAAGGAACGCCAGCTGAAGTCAAAGCTCTACGTACTATGTCGTTAAGAGTATGGTGACGCGGAAACTAACCCGAGCAACGACGACAACTAAGCGCGTCATAGCCATTAGACTCCACAACAGAGCCGCAGGTGCATTTATGGGGTTCACACACCTTACTGCCCAATCGCAAAGCCACGACCACCCGCAGCGAGTCGTCGTCTATCAAGATTAGGCAAAGGAAGGGCTTGCAACCATGCTCCGGATTCTGTTTGTGACACAGCACGGAGTCTCGCCAAATCAGCGCCAGTTGCTGTACCAATCATCTCTTTGACGATCCTCATAGCTCCAACTTCATCCCAGACTCGCTGAACGCTGAACGTGCGGGGTAGGGTAAGGTTTTGACGCTCCGTCATTAAGGGGGAACAGGCTGACATCGCCTCAGGCACAAAAGGTGCCCACCCCGTCACCACTAGATATAATGATAGTGACGAGGTCCGCAACCCCATGCGCTGATGCTAGAACAGCCAGCAAACCAACGTTAACTACGCGACGAAACCCAAGTCCCCCGTGCCGAATAGGAAGGGCCGCCGAAGGGACGCCATTGTAACTCTGAGAGTGACACATTAAGGATGGACTCCACCACATCCCTCAGTGTGCTGTCGAAAGCGGACACTTCTTCCGGGCAAAGCCAAGTTGGTGCAGTACGCAATAGGTATGTCATCTTCGGCATGGCAAAGCACATACGCAGCAGCACCGAACGGATATGGCCTCAGGAACGAATCACCTCAAGAAAAATTGGAGAACCCAAGAGGTTGAAATTGGAAGCTGTTAGTTCTCTAAGGCCAGGAAGCCTAGAATCAAAATGACGGAATTGTATATTAGTTTCTTCTATAGGGGAAGAACTCACACTTAACCGGATTCACCTCCAGACCCAGCTTCCTGAGATGGGGACTCATTCCCCACTTGAAGGTCTTGCTCCAAAATATCAGGCCTATCGCCGATGGTGTCATCATCCAAGTATCACATGTTTAGAGGCGATTTCAGTGCCAAACTAGCTTTGTGGACTGCTAAACAATAGACTAGTAACCCAAGTGGATCCCCTTGCTGAGCTCCCACCTGTGAAAGGTTAAGATCCTCGCCGTAGAAGAGGTTAGATGGGACATGGTATATCTGATGTAAGAAAGGATATACGGAAGGAATCTTATCCCTTACCTCGCTCAAAAGTGTCTCTCTTTGTGTGTAGAACGCTTTGCGAATATCAAGTTTTAGAATGACACAATCTTTATTAGATGCTTCCATGGCATAGTACGGACGGCGTGAATAGCTGCCTCACAGCCTCTTCGCGACCAAAAACCCAACTAATGCGCCTGTAAGTATTCCGACATCTCAACTCTCACAGCGCGGCAGGCCAGTTTACCAGCTAACCTGCGATATGTGCTGCCTATAGCTATTGGCCTAATACCATTATCTTTTTTGTTAAAGCACATAATGTGGCGCCATAAAGGTATGGGCACACCTCCGGATTTAGTTGACTACTAAGTAAAAAGTTTAAAAGTTTCGTCAAGCACTGCAGTAGGCGCCACCCGTTCTCACCGGCTGTAATCGACGTCAGTTCTCTCTAATGGCTTGGGCGCATACCATCCAGGCCCCCCGCAGAACCGTTATAAAATGAGCTAAGTGCCAGTGCCACATCCTCCTCTTTTACAGATACAGGAGAAAAGGATGCGGCTCTGGTGGATAGCTAAGTGGCCGCGACGGACTAGGATGCTTAACCTTTAGAGCAGCTAGGGTGCTAGGACAAGGCTGTCGTTAGAAATCAAGAGTCGGACGGCACCCCTCAAGTCACCTTCAAAAACTTTGTTCTCAATCGTCTTTTGAATGGACCGTGCCATCGAGTTCGCCATCAGTCCCCTAAGAAAGTCTTCAAAATCATAAAAACCCGACGATTCCATGTTAATTTTAACTTTTGATGTGACGTTCCCAGAAGTTTCTTTTGATGGTAGCAGCAACCACCATTCATCAACACCATTAGGCTCGACACACCTATCAATGATGTCGCACAATTTACCCGCCGCCTGATTCCTTGCACCTATTGGAATGTGCCGCAACACGGGAATGTTCCGTTTAAGCTAGCTAACTTCTCCAGAGGACTCCGCTGCGCCGGTATTACAGAAGCCCCTGTACCGGTGGCCCGGATATCTGAAGAAGTCTGCGCGGGCGCAGGAACTCCCAACTCGTTGGCCCTCTGCACGTTGCGAAACTTTCTACGGAAAATCCTTTGCATTCCAAGCAGTTGAGTTGTGGAATGCCTTGCCCGTAGAAATTAGACAAGCTCCGTCACTTTCCATATTTAAGGTGGAAGTAAAAAAAACATTATTTGTCAAAGGCCCGCTGAAGTCTGATTGAAGCTGATATTTATGAAATAGTATTTTGGATTCATTGCATATATATATTAGTATATTTATGTAATAAGATTATTTATGTATTAGCATGTATTACTATTAGAATGTATGTCTATTTTATTTTAATCAATAATTAGTATCCTTTTTTTTTTTTTATAGCATAGAGTGACGAGACGAGCAGGTCATGTGCCTGATGGTAAGCAACATGCCTGCCACATAACAGCACAGTAACACGCAGCTATTGGAACATGATAGCCGAAATCATTACCTAGCACTGCACTGCGCTCGTCACCCAGAGATCTAAGATATTATGTCTCTAAGCCCTGTAATTTCTCTGGAATCATTGCCCTTCAAACCGGAACACAGTAATGTTTGCACATTACTGCTTGGCGGTAGAATATTTGGCAAAGGTGTGGTACTTCCCCAGGCGGACTCTGCTAAGAGTCCTACCACTACTAAAATCCTAATCTATCCTAAAAATCCTATTTAATTATGTAGTATCAAATTATCAAATTACTCTTTATTTGATTACTCCCGTCTTTTTATTTTTAATTTTTTTTTTCCATCCCACGGTTGCCTGGAAGAGATCGCTTTTAGCGATAAGGTCGCCATTTGCTACTATATTTTAAGATTGTTTTTTAAGTTGTTTGTTTTATTAAGTGCCATAAAGAGTTTATCTATCTATCTATATCCTTGACATGGGTTGTCTACTCAAGACAACCCTCGGACTTGGTATCTGGTACCTTTTTCACCGTAGCGTAGGTAATAATATATTGAAACTAGCTGACCCCGCAAACGTTGTTTTGCCTTAGTGAACAACCCTTGTCACTTAGGGGTATGAAAAATAGCTAGTAGCCGATTCTCATACCTACAGAATATGCATATAAAATTTGGTTAAAATCAGTAAAGCTGTTTCGGAGGAGTAAGGAAACAAACACTGTGACACGAGAATTTTATATATAAGATATTAAGTAAAACAGTCGAAAATTAACATAATTCGTAGTAATAGAATAAGGATTTCTTTTCTTTTAACATACAGGATTCAAGAATCTTGGATGTGGTAATTTTGAGTGTCCCTCTTATAACTTTACTATTTCACAGGATTCAAGAATTGGACGTGGTATTTTTGAGTTTCGCTTTTATAACTTTTCTGGATACCATACCGGACTCATGAATCTTGGATGCAATATTATGGTTTTGGACTCAACCCTAAGGAAATTCTAAAGACATTAAATTCTCCCCACAACCATTATATATTATGTTAGAAGATACTGTGAGGTGTGGGATTTTGTATTAGAGTTTGACCGTTTGCTCCCTAATTGTTAATATAGATGTTGAGTCCATTTTTACTTTGGCATTTTGGACTTACCGTCGGAGTCTGAATAGATTTAAAATAGCTAAGTTTAATTAATTTAGGCTAGCGGTTTCGCAGCGATCAAGGCCCTGACCCTTTACCCATTGTTATTGATCTTTTTAAGGTTTATAATAATTGTTTGAAAACTGTCCATTACTTTTTTACTTTTATTTGAAAATTTGTTGTCAGGATTCAGTACTCAACTTTAACGAGTTGACTTCTCAACCGTTTCACCCTACTTTTTACCTTACAATATGATATGTTTGGAATAGAATGACGTAACAATATATTTTACCTAACTTGTAGAAAAGGGTAATGGTAAATATTAAAACTGAGATGTGGCCACTATTTTTGCAGACTACCCGCGTTCTCTTTCAACCGAGTATTTGCTAGGACCGCTGAGACGGGAGCGTCGGGTCATTCGGTCGTGGCACTTGGCCGTCGCGCGCCAGTGAAGGAACACGCGTGCGTCGATTTACATACTTGTTTCCAACGCGGCCTTGACAGAATTTGATCCGCGCGGACGCGAGATTTTTGTGTTATTAATTGGAATTGAAGACGCCGGGCGTCGATTGTGAGCTTGCGCGAGGTTGTACGCAAATTTCTGCCTCGGACGGGAAATTGTTTGTGAACGCGGTTTCATTAATTATATTAGTACCGTGTATTCATTAATTTTATTATTTAAGATAACGTCCCAATCGTTTTATATTGGGTGGTAGCAGAACTTAGTATAGGTAAACGTGGAGGTAATCATTACAGACCAGATCACGGCCGGATCCCAGGCTGGTCTGTTTAATCTATCGAAAACACAATATGTGGTCGACTTCGCAAGAATGTTCGCGAGCCGCACTGCGAGGCGGGTACCTACCCGTGTCCCCGGCGGTGGCGGCGCTGGCGGCGGCGCGGTGTCGCGCGAACAGCTCGCCCGGCCGGAACTCCTCGTCGTCGGTGGAGGGGGAGCGCGCGGGGGCGGCGGGGGCTGCGGGGGCGGGGGCCGGGGCGGCCGGCGGCTGCTCCTCAGAGAACACGTGCACGAACGACAGACCGAACTGAAATCAAAATAAGGGAACATTGGTATTGCAAACATTTTCGTTCTATCAAGTTCTGGAGTGGTACGACTCTTACCAGAGTCCGCCTGGGGAAGTACCACGCCTTTGCCAGTTATTCTACCGCCAAGCAGTAACGTGCAAACATTACTGTGTTTCGGTTTGAAAGGCAATGTTTCCAGAGAAATTACAGGGCTTAGACATGTAACCTCTTAGATCTCTGGGTGACGAGCACAGTGCAGTGCTAAGTAATGATTTGGACTCTTCTTGTTACAATAGCAGCGTGTTGTAACGGGCCAGGCATGACCTCGTTCAGAAAGCAAAGCAAAACCTTCCTTCAAAATTTTCTTTGGGTCTTTATTTTGAGTTGCTTTTTAGAGTTCCGTACCCAAAGGGTAAAAACGGAACCCTATTACTGAGACTTGGCTGTCCGTCCGTCCGTCTGTCACCAGGCGTTATCTCAAGAATGGTGATAGCTAGAGAGTTGACATTTTCACAGATGATGTATTTCTATGGCCGCTATAACAACAAATACTAAAAATAAAATAAATATTTAATGGGGGCTCCCATACAACAAACTTGATTTTTGACCGTTTTTTGCTCGATTAGTACGTTCCAAATAAACTAGATGGTAACACTAGTACACGAAAACATTCAACCTGGTCGTTAAAATCGTAAGGCCAAATCAAAATTTTAGGAAAAATTTTGGTTGAAATCCTTTCTGTGGAAACTGCGATGGTTTATATATACGGAATTTAAATAAAGCCAAAGGTTTTCGCCTTTTATTTGCTAATGGTACGGAACCCTTCGTGCGGGAGTCCCACTCGCACTTGGCCACTTTATTTCGTTTGACGAGAGACGTCACCGAGATTTAAAAATTGACGACGTGAAAAATTAAGGATAGTTGAGTGATTTCAAGTTCGACAAAACTAAATAGAGCTCACGGAGATAATTACATCCGAGATATGAGCAATACTTGCAGGAACCTAGGTAAATAGATTGCCGCAACTGTAACTTTCATTTATAAGATTGTATTACAGCTTACATTTTGATCCCGAGGTTTGAATCGGATCCAGGTTTTTGTATTTCAAAAGAGAATCAGTGAGTTAATATTTAATGAAAGATTTATTTTCTGAAGAGGGGATTATAAAACTCTTAGTTCTTCAGCTCTAATGGAATGAGTGTTTTGGTCTGCAAGGCTTGGAAGTCAGTCCATGAGCGAGGAAACGCAGTGCTCTGTTGTGGCTATCTGTTTCTTATACCGAACAAGAATCTGACACGACTTTTCTTCCGGACTTTCGAGGCAAAATCCTGGTTTTATTACTGTCGAAGTAGTCGTAGATTTAGGCTATAATTTCTAAAGAATACGCGATGAAACAAAATCAGTATTACAATCTTCTAAATAAACGTAGATTTAGACTACATATAATCTCTAAAGAATACACGAAGAAACAAAATAAATATAATAACCTTCTAAACAAATTGACAAAAAAACAGCTATGTAGTTAATTTATACGCTGTAGAAGTAGGAGTGAGAGGTGTACCAGCAAAATCTCTCTATAACCTGCTGAAAGAAGCTTACCTTGTCCAGAAATGCAGTAAGTTCTATACTAGAACAAATTCATATCTAAAGCTGCATAGGTGGGTTCTTATCAGATTTGGTTGAGCAGGGAGAGGACTGCGAGTAGTGAAGGTGAGTGTGGAAGTGCTTCACAAAGGGATCTCATAAACCTACGCCCGAGTCACAAGTCTTGGGGTCTACTCGAGTTTTCTCTCTCTCTGTTACACGATGGATACCTGGCTCCCGCACGGGCAATCCAGGGAGTGCTAAGAAGTTCGCCTCTCTTATCGCGGCTAGGATTGCGAAATAGTGATTAAACGTGGGCATCCTCGTATAGTCCGTCTAATGCGGTTTAAGAAAAATAATAAACTAAACTAAAATTCATACACAAGCTTTTCGTTTGTAGTAGATAGAAGTTCGCTATTTAATTCTATAGGCAGGCAGGCTAGTTAAAACTAATCTAAATGTATTTATGGTAAACTGTGATTTTCATTTTCAGATACCTATTAATCTCAAACATCTTGTTTTGTGAATTTGATTTATAATCTAAACAACTACACTCTCTATAGCTACTCTTTTTGTAGATAGAATTATCACCTTCTTTTCAGGTTCCCATAGGACGTTACTTGTAGGCTACTGCTGCAACTACTAACTGTAGATATTAATCGAAGTTATCTCTAACTGCATTTTAGTAAATTATACGATATGTTTCATTTCTTTATTTCTTAGGCACATATAGGTAATCCGGTCTTTTCGTTGAACCACGGGTAATGCGGATACAATGTGGGTCCTATAGGTCCCACTAGACAACTCATTCACTTTGGCCAATCAATCAAATCTAACCATCTATTTATCTTCTTTAAATTCAGATCTTTAATTAACTTAATTAACTCGATTTATTAGCTATATTCAATCTATTTATTTTCTTTAAAGCCATCAGCTTATCAATGTTTAATTAGAGGTCCAAGCCATTACTGTAGCGGCACGCCGAGGAATGCCTCGGCGTGCTGTTTCATACTACGGGCGACCTTCGTAATTACGGCGCGCGACATCAGTTTCAACGGCGAGCGACGACATCCCTGCGCGGCGGCTCCTCTGCGACTGGCGCGCGCGCATCGAGTTTATAAATGACTACGAGTATGAATTTGATGTCAATTTTTCAAAACATGAACCATTGCTTTGAGTAAGAAGTGATTTTATTCCGAGAGCCGATGTCGATATCGATGATACTATTACCAGTTTGGGTTCGCACAGGGTGGTCCATTAGAACCAACATTTTTTGTTGTTTAATAATAATATAACACTTTATTGCACTACAAATTTTACACTAAGCCTTAACGCTAACATATTATAAGTTTTTATCATGCATAGGTCCGCGTTTGACCACCAACTCACCTGATGGTAAGTGACGGTTTGATCGAAGATGACGTACGCCGACCTAGGAAGTACCTATTCACATTGAAAAGTTAGGAGGTGTACCTTGCAGTGCTTGTTGTAAGGCTGCGTGCAGACGACGCGCAGGCGGTCCCAGCGCTGCGCACGCGCCGGCGCGGCCAGGGCGTCACTAGGGAAGCTGCGCACGCGCTCCGCCGCGCCCGCCGCCCCCACCCCCGCGCTCCCCGCGCGCCGCACCTCCGCCGGGGACTGGAACACGCTGCTCGGGACCAGCACCTGCGCGCGAACACACAATTATATCATGTTGGTTTCACCCACAACCCTGCTGAGGGATCACTTTTTCTCTGACTAATAAAAACAGAAACCCAAACAAGTGGATAAACAATAATGAACATTAGAATGCAGCGTCTCATGTCATACCTCGAAGGGGTCATTGGGAGTCTCGGAGCGGCCCACCAACACCTCCACCAGGGCTGTCATGTGCGCCCCGATGCTCACCGACCCGATCTGCAACACATGGACATTCCCTTAAACTGCTTCTTATAATGACTCCAAACTTACATCAACTGATGGAATCCTATGATAATGTCTACAATATTATGTGACTAAAAATGATTAAACAGCCAACTTCAACTTTTATTTTTGGCTTCTGTTGCAGTATAACCATAGTATCGCCAGTGTCAATCCAGTCAAGTACCACACATTACCAGAGACAAATAAGCTAATCCTTCACCTGTTTCATATTATTACAGGCCATAGTGAAATAGACAATAATTTACTATGACTAGATCAGAACTGAAACTTTAATAGATCAAATTTTCTGATATTTTGAATAAGGACAAGGGACAAGAGAAGGAATATGGTAGGTATTTGTGAAACTTTAATAGATCAAATTTTCTGATATTTTGAATAAGGACAAGAGAAGGAATATGGTATTTGAGTAGTAGAAGAACGTTTGGCAGAGTGCATAAGGTATCACATCTCTGGAAGATATTCTACCACCAAAGAGCAATGTGCAAACATTTCTGTGTTCCATTTTCGAGGAAAATGTTACCAGAGAAATTACAGGACAGAGAGATAAATATTATCTTGGTGAGTGCAGTGCACACGAGACAGTAATTAGGACTCTTCATGTTTAGGTAGTTTTGAGCTTTTGAGGCTGTGTGCAGCCATGGGTGTGTGGCTTTCCACTAGGGGCATGTCTTGCTCAACATGTCATTCAATTTATTAAAAAGAAAGAAAATGTTCTTAAACTTTTGAAATTCATACACATATTGTTACGGCAACAGTACAAGCGTCGTGGTAACACGGCACGGTAAGATCAATGTAATTAGACAATAATATAGCTTATGATAAAGTGTAATGTTTAGGAAAAGAAAATGGTTATTGTGGTGACGGAAACCTTGACAGCCTTCTCTAGCTGCAGCACCACGGAGGCCGGGGACTCGCCCGCGCGCGCCAGCCAGCGCCGGCGGCCCACCTCGCGCTCCAGCAGGCCACTTGCCGGGTGCTCCTGAGACACACACTTGAGGTAGTTTGCACACATGTTTTGCCCAGTTTAGATTATTTACAGTAAAAGTAAACACGAACGTTCTTTCTAGTCTAGTGCGGCTATTGCTGGAACTAGTCACAACATGAAATCTTGAACATATTGTTTGATAATAAATATGATCTACTTAGCCAACGACTTATACGTGACGCATAATAGGTTTATAGTATTTAACGTTTCGTTATTCAAATAGAAGCTAGAAGTTTTGAAATATATCGAATTAGGTACAATCTGTATTCTAGGAATATAAGTAACAAAACAAACAGTAAACTTACGGGATCTTCGCTACTGAAGCTCACAATGTAATTGATTTTAACTTGCGGCATGCTGGTTGCTGGTTATTCAGACATGGCTTAAAAAAAGAACTAAAAAATATATTTATAACTTTGTTTATTATGATCTGATTCATCTGGCGAGCGGGAGATAATTTTAGGTTATGTTTACGTATTTACAAAAGATTACGTTTTTGTAGTTTTAGTTTTAGACATTGACACTGACATATTTATTTTAAATTTATAACAAGATTTGGAGGTTGTGCCTCCCAGTGATTATTCAAATTACTAAAATGAGAGAAGAGTGTATTCCTTAAACGAAAAATAAAACCTTGCCATTTCACAGCATGGGAATGCCATTAAAATAAATTGTAGAATGGAGGATGCAAGACGTGCGCCTGACAGTAAACAACACCTCTACCCATAACAATACAAAAATACAATGCCACTCAGCTATTTGAAGGCGTTCAAGTAACTCCCAAGCACCATCTCACCCGGATATTATACGAGATATTTTTTTTTCAAATACTTAAAATACTGGACATCTGAATACAACGCTGTACTTAGTTCTTTTTTAATATCTACATATTGGACACAGTAGTCTACACATAGCTGCTTGGCGTCAGCTAAAAAATAACCGATACAGAAGTGGTGTTTCGACAGTCGGACTCTGCAAATAGTCCTACCACTACAAAACATAAGTAAATTTATTAGTCTGATGAGTGATGATTCAGTGTGAAGTATCCACATGTCCAATGAATTTGATTATAAGGTAGAGGCCAGCTTTCTCTGAGTCTTTCTGAGGTCGAGTATCATAAATAAGTCAATTTATAAAAAAGCCAAGTTTATTGCAAAATCGAACACATTCGTATTATTTCTTTATTTTAATGGAGAATACAATGGCAACAATGGTTGTTTAGGAGGGTTGGCTGTCCCTAATTGTACAGTGATACGCAGCTATTGGAGTATAGAAGGTCCAAACCTAGCACTGCAATGCGCTCGTCACCTAGAGGTACGAGCATAAGATGTTTCATCTCTATGCCCTGTAATTTCATTGGAAATATTTCCCTTCAAACTGGAACTCAATGATATTTTCACATTACTGCTTGGCGGTAGATTAACTGGGAAAGGTCCAGGCGGACTCTGCTAAGAATCCTACAACAACAACAGTTTAACAATATTGACAAAGCTGGAGTCGGCTTTTTCGCGTTGTAATAGGTCGGGACATTGAATTCTAGTTATGGTAAGTAGGTAAATATGTTACTTGTGTTTTATTGTCGTAGCAGCTCATAACCAACATTTTATACTATCTGTGATCGTAATAATTACCGTTAATAGCGTGTTAGCCAGGTAGATGTAATTAGAAGCATTTCCCACACGCATGGCGACCGTCACAGGTATCCACCGTTTCGGCCGTATTCCTGGCCATCTAAGGTTGATAGTAGCGCGCCTAGTGCTCCAACCACGGCAGCATTATGCAACGTATGCACTTCTGGTTGTAATTAATTTGCTTTTTGTGAGCGTTAATGAAAGTAAAATGAGTTTTACTTTTTGATTCATCCGTTGTTTAAATTGGAGAGAAAAATGTATGGTCACGCGCGGCCTTGATAATACAAAGTACCGCGAAGCTTCTTCGAGGGCCGCCGTTAATCGAAGATTAAGTAAGGAATGGCGGTATTGCATCTATTGATTTATATAATCAATAGTTCTTATATCTGTAATGCTCATAGATAGAGCCACTTGTTAGTTAGATGATACAGTTGACAAATAATAAAACCACCGCAGGTGAGCATATTCACCACAACACGATGAAGAGAAAGCAAACTATCTTGCTGTATCGGTGTATCGCTGTATGTGAAGGAAAAGTGAATCTACTACTCTGCCTAGCCCTTCCGTGTTCCCTATATAACTGGAGCGATTTACCTACCTTCGGAGCCTGTACTATACTGCTATTGATATACGGCAAGTAAAAAATGTTTGTCTGTAAAGTCGGTTTACTGACGATAGGTCGTGACAACGTCTTAAGAAAATACTGATGAAAAATGCTACCATTTTCAACAGAAAATGTTAATTTCATTTGTTTAATAGATTTGTATGTAAAAAGTAATCAGTAGAATTTAGTCATTTTCAATCAAAACAATGCAAAAAACAATGCAAAAAAGCTTTTAAATGCCGGGGATCGAACCCGGGGCATTTCACATGCAAAGCGAACGCTCTACCACTGAGCTACATCCCCGCTTGAACTACTGGTCGAAATAATTAATACAACTGTAACAAACATGCGGCGAGGTAACGACCGACGGTAACGGTACATGACGTCATGTTTTGTGGGCGTGCAGCCGGCTTCATCGAATTATAAGACGTTATCACGTCAAAAGATGGCTACATTTACGATAATATAGTACCCACTATGTTCTGCGCCCTGCATTCAGCCTTATTTTGTAAGCGATGAGCCGGCGCGGCGCCGCGTTTCTGCCTGAAATTTAAATGGCGTAGCACTTAGCGTACCTAGTTTGTAGCGCGTAGCCACAGAATAAAATAAATATTAGTAGCATAGGGCTTAGTAAGGGCAGCCGGTAAATTCGTTTTATCTATCTGGGCGTCTACTCTCTTTCTATTGAAAACGTAATTTCGACATAAGTTTCGAGACTTTGCTACTCTGTTTCTATTTCGTTCCGTTGTTCATTGCGATCGAACTTTTTTCAACGAAAACGTGTGCTAAGCTTACTCTAATTAACGAAAGTTAAAACGAGAATTTGAATTTGAATCTGTTTCCTGCGCATCGGAAGTATGGAATCTACGAGTACCTATACCTACTAATATCACAGACTATTAAATCATACAGTCGTTCGACGAAACCGTCTAGACGCGGCAATCGTGCGCGGCGTGCGGGGTGAAACGCGGGAAGCGCGCTCCTGCATTGCCTATATTAATAATAATAATAATAATAATACTGTGCCAGGATGCTGCTTCTGTTTCAGGCCCTCGAACCGACCGTCGCTGTTTCTGCTCAACGACTATCTGATCAAGTGAGAGCTATCCGCCGGTGCAAACTGCTGGATGACTCGGCACTTGATCAGCTACGCCTGGAGGAAGAACGTACTCGCCCAGCTCCTGCCTCGATCCGGGATTTGCCCGCCGCGCCATCGACCCTGACACTGGCTTCAGTGCCAATGTCAGTGGCGACACTTGCGACGCCGGTCGATCCCGATATCGAGGAGGGAGATTCGACGAGTACGGGTTTACCCGTCCAGGTAAGAGAGCAACTGAGGAGCACTCTGGAAGACGCGATCTTGCAATATAGATTCACACCCAACTCTAGGCCGCGCTTACCGCGTTTGCCTACATATAAACAAAATTTGGCTTTGATGGGAGTGCTGAATTCTTTGCTAGTTTCCTATCTGGAAACTAGCAAAGATCTAACTGATACCCATTCTATTCTATACTGTGGTGCTATCGCGGCGTGTCGCGTTGCACGTGTCAAGTTTCCAGACACTGGCCGTGCAACGCGAACCGCCGGCGATGTACCCGTTTGGCAAGTACGAATAGAACGGCGTATCAGTACATTCAGGACTCTTATTGCAAAGCTAATCTGCTTCAGTCAGGGGAACAGTCGTCCCCGAGTCATGCGTTTCGTAACACAGGCTTATGCTGGGACTGGCATCAGTCCCCAGCATTATTTAACCAATGTTGACTATCTGAAGCAGAAAGTTTATGCGTGGGCAAACCGTATTCGCCGCTACAGAGAGCGCGTGAATCGATATCGGCAAAATCGCGACTTCCAGAGTGATCAAAGGAAGGTGTACCGAAACTGGGAAGGAACAAGTCGACGTGTGAACGATGGGCAGCTACCGGATGCCAGCGCTATGAAAAACTTCTGGCGCAGCATCTGGTCGGTGCCTGTCGAGCACACGGAGGGAGCTTGGATGCGTGTTGTCGAACGTGCATGTGAACCCATCGAACCCATGGAGTCTGTTTCGATAGACTCCGAAGACGTTAGTTGTGCTATCCGGACAGCTCAGAACTGGAAAAGTCCTGGGCCGGACGGATTGCACAACTTCTGGATAAAGTGGTTTCGATGCTCACATGAACGTTTAGCAACACAATTCCAAGAAGCTCTCGAGACGGGTTCTCTTCCCCGTTTCATGACCACCGGAGTCACCTTCCTGCTCCATAAGTCTGGTAGTACCACGGAACCAAAGAACTACAGACCCATAACGTGCTTACCTACCACCTATAAGCTGCTTACATCCATTCTGAGAGCAAAAATTAACGCGCATATAGTCGCGAATAACGTTTTGGCCTCCTCTCAGAATGGATATAAGATTGGGTCCCGTGGTACTAAGGAGCTGCTCCTCATTGACACGACCATTTGCCAACAAGTCAAACGTAACAAAGGAGCCCTCTCCGCTGCTTGGATTGACTATAAGAAGGCCTATGACGCGGTGCCCCATTCGTGGCTGAAAAGGGTTTTAGAGTTGTATAAAATAAACCCAACTCTAAAATCTTTTCTAAGCAAATGCATGGGACAGTGGGTGACAGTCCTTCGTCAACCAGGTAGCGTAGACAGCTCGTTTGATTCGGAGGACTTGATAAGGATTGAAAGAGGCATATTTCAGGGTGACAGTCTGAGTTCGCTATGTTGGTGCTTAAGTCTGAATCCTCTCAGCACTCTGTTGAAGGATTCAGAGTTAGGCTATCGTCTTCGTAGAGGGGGTGAGGTTATATCTCATTTGCTGTACATGGACGACCTCAAACTCTTTGCACCGAAACGCCAAGACTTGTTGGGGCTACTAAAAACCACAGAGGTTTTTAGTAACGCCATCAAGATGGAGTTCGGTGTCGACAAGTGTGCGGTCATGCATGTACAGCGAGGGAAAGTAGTAAATTCAGAGAATTTACAACTTTCCGAGACAATAACTCTCAGATCCCTCTCCGAAGACGAGACCTACAAATATCTCGGTATGTCACAGTCATTGGGTATATCAGCAGATGACATTAAGAAATCGGTGAAGGAGCGCTTCTTTTGCCGGCTGACAAAAGTACTCAAAAGTCTTTTGTCAGGCGGTAATAAGGCGCGAGCCTTCAACGGTTGGGTAATGCCTCTGCTGATATACTCCTTTGGCATACTGAGATGGACTCAGACTGAGCTCGACGCCCTGGATAGAAAGGTCCGTCAACTGCTCACAACACACCGTATGCTACACCCGCGCTCATCTGTTATGAGACTGTATATCCCGCGGAAGTTGGGGGGTCGAGGCTTTTTAAATGCCAAGAACCTTCACAACCGCGAGGTATGCAGTCTTAGGGATTATTTCTGCAACAACGAGTCCAGGATGCATCGCGATGTTGTGGCAGTTGACAGGAGCCTCACGCCTCTTTCATTGGCAAACGAGAACTGGCACAAACCATCGGTGCTCAGCACCGATGATCGCAAGGAAGTATGGAAGAGCAAGGAGCTGCACGGGCGATTCTATCGGGCCCTGACGGGACCCGATGTGAATCTGCTCGCTTCGGCGAACTGGCTACGCTTCGGGGACCTCTTCGGAGAAACCGAGGGTTTTGCCTGTGCAATTGCAGACGAAGTTATCAAGACGAACAACTACCGGAAATACATAATGAAGGACGGTACGGTCGACATTTGTCGGGCATGCCGCCGTCCAGGCGAATCTCTTCGTCATGTTATTTCCGGTTGTTCGCATCTTGCTAACGGCGAGTACTTGCACAGACATAACCTAGTAGCCAGGATCATCCACCAGCAACTTGCTCTTAGATACTGCCTTGTCGAGTCCGAGGTGCCGTACTATAAGTACGCACCTCTGCCAGTTCTCGAGAATGGTCGTGCATTGCTCTACTGGGACCGCTCTATCATCACGGACAGGACTATTGTCGCCAATAAGCCTGATATCGTGCTGGTAGACCGGTCTCAGCGCCGGGCTGTGATCGTCGATATCACCGTACCACATGACGAGAACCTCGTGAAAACCGAGAAGGACAAGCTGAGCAAGAACCTTGACTTGGCTCACGAGGTTACCGCCATGTGGGATGTTGATTCGACGATCATAGTCCCAATAGTCGTGTCGGCAAATGGCCTTATAGCGAAAAGCCTCGACCAACATCTCAAGAGGCTTTCGCTAGACGGTTGGATCAAGGGTCAGATACAGAAGGCAGTCATCCTAGACACAGCGCGCATCGTCAGGAGGTTCCTCTCTCTGCAGCCCTAACCACCGGTAGCTTGGGCCCTGCCCCGCTGCTGGCGGCACCCTAGTTTTTAAGTTTTTTATAATGTTTATATTTATTTTATATGTATTGTAAAAAACTTAGGAATTAAGAAAGAAAATAAATGAGTGAATAATAATAATAATAATAAGCCTTTTATTTCCTTAATGATAATATTAACAATGTATGAATTATTTATATAAATATGTGACAACAAATTAATTAGCATGCTTAAATAAATCAGTAAGGTCCCCATTTTGGGTATAGGCCTCCTCCAGTATTCTCCATGCCGTTCTGTCCTCCGCCTTGTCCTTCCAGTCATCACCAACAGTTTTTTTAATTTCATCGACCCATCTCTCTTGCGGTCGGCCTCGACTTCTTTGGTTGCTTGGTCCAGGCCATGTAGTGACTCGTTTTGTCCATCTATCATCAGGAGCGCGTGCTATGTGACCTGCCCATTTCCACTTTAATTGTTTTGAGTGATGTAGAGCGTCTATGATGTTCGTCTTGTTTCTAATATCTATACATTTTTTCCGGTCTCTGAGTTTGATATTCAACATACTTCTTTCCATAGAGCGTTGACAAGTTTTTATTTTACTTTTTACTTTACTGTTGAAAATCCATGATTGTGAGCCATAGGTTAGAGTGGGTAATATGCAAGAGTCCATTACTTTTTTCTTTAATTTGAGTGGTAATTTGGATTTAAAAACTTCCTTGTTACTCCAGAACTTCTTCCACGCAATATTTATTCTCCTATCTATTTCATCTATGTGTCTGGAGCTCTTGAATGATATTTGTTTTCCCAGATATATATAACTATCAACATATTCAAGTGTATTTTGGTTGACTTTAATGGGAACTTGTGATCTGTTTGTAGAAACTTTTGTTTTTGATGTATTTAAGTAGAGTCCAGCTTTTTCACTTACTTTGGAAACGTCTTGTATCATTTTTTCGAGCTGTGACGGTGATTTTGAGAATAAAACTATATCATCTGCAAATTTCAAATTGTTCAGATATTTACCATCTATATATAGGCCTTTATGTGCCCAATCAAGATCTTTCATTACATACTGCAATACAGCTATAAATATTTTTGGGGACATTGAGTCTCCTTGTTTTACGCCTTTTCTTATATCAAAGATGGGCCCAGTTCTGTCTTGCTTTTTCTATAAATGTCTTTGATGATGTTGATATATTTGGTTGGAACTTCTTGGTGTGTCAATGCATGCCAAATGGTATCATGTTTGATTGAGTCGAATGCTTTGGCATAGTCAATATATGCAAGATATAATGGGCTATTGTATTCTTGGTACTTCTCTACAATTTGTTCTAGAGTGAATATATGGTCCATAGTAGAAAATCCTGATCTGAAGCCAGCTTGTTCGCTTGTTTGATATTTCTCTATAAATGGCTCTAATCTTTTTCCTAAGCATGTAGAGAACAGCTTATATATAGTAGGAAGTAGACAGATCGGTCTGTAATTATTGACATCCGTTGGGTCACCTTTTTTATAAAGTAGAGTTATTCTAGATTCCGCCCAACTTTTCGGAATGCTTTCTGTTTCCAGTACTTTGTTGAACAGTATGACCAAAGGTCCAGTTAATATGTGGCTTCCAATTTTTAAAGCTTCATTTGGTATGTTGTCATGGCCGGGGCTTTTCTCCTTTTTCAAGTTTTCCATATTTTTCCATACTTCATGGTTGTCAAAAGGAGTAATAGATGGGATTACTTCTTTTTGTTGGTTTTGATACAATATATCTTCAGTTTTTTGGTAGGTAGCTAAGTCGTCTTTGTAGAGTTTTTTATAATAATCTGAAGCTATCTTAACCAGGTCCTCTCTTGATTGTAGTTTATTTTTGGTTTTCTGAGTGCTCAAGGTTGGTATCCATTTTTTATCAATGTTTAATTGCTTTATAGCTCTCCTTTGGCTTCCTGTTTTAAGCAAATTTTCTTCTATTATAGACAATCTATAATTTTCATAGTCTTTTTTGAGTGATTTATTTGAGGTTTTGAAAAGCTTTGTTAGTTTACTTCTCTCCTCCTTATTTTTTAATGGTTTGTGTTGGAGAGTAGAGCGTTCTTCGAGTAATTGCTTTGTTTCCTGGGACAAAATGCTTTTTTTAGAGCTTCCTATGGTAAGCGAGTTCAAACCTTGCTGTATTGCTGTTTCTATTTTTGAATAAAAAGACTCTATGTCGTCATTTTTTTCCCATTGTATCGCTTCTATGTTCTTTTTTAAGTGGGTGAGATAGTCTATTTTATTTTGATCATCTGATAAACAATTCTTAGTTTTATTGAAGGTTCTTCTACATTTTTTTTGCTTGTTTATTTGGAATGTAGCTCTTACAAGTCTGTGGTCGCTGGCAAATGTTTTATTATTAAGAATTTCTATGTTTCTAAATAATTTTGGGCTGGTACTCAAAATGTAGTCAATTTGGTTTTTATGTTTCTTATCAGGTGTTATCCAGGTCCATAAGCTTTTCGATTTTTTATTGAACATAGTATTTATTATGGTAAAGTTGTTCTCCACAGCATACTGTGATAGTTTTTCACCTCTGGAGTTTCTTTTTCCGTAGCAGTACTGACCTATAGCTGCGTTTTCTCCCATTTTTCTTTGTCCTATCTTTGCATTGAAGTCTCCCATAAGTATTTCTTTTCCAGTTACTAGATTTCTTGCTTGCTGTATTTCATCATAAAAATGTTTGACTTCCTCATCTGTTGCTTCAAGAGTGGGAGCGTACACTTGTATTACTGATAGCTTAATTTTTTCAAATGTAAGATTTAAAATACAAACTCTTTCTGATATTCCAGTGTAATTTTCAATGTTGTTTTTGTACTCTCGTTTTATCAGAAAACCAACCCCGTGGCGGCCTGTATTTTTTCCTGTGTAGCAAAATATATATTTATCATCTTCTATTATTTCATTTCCACTTCGCCTTACCTCAGATAATCCTATGATGTCATGTTTGATATTGACTAGGGAGTATTTTAACAGTTCCATTTGATGTGGTTTCAGCAGAGATCTTACATTATAAGTACCAATGTATAATATTTGTTGAATTGGAGGGTTGTAGTCTTTATCTCCCGCGGTGACAAGCCGTGGTGGGAGACAGAAAGAGGGAGGCGTTTGTTGCTATTCACTCACTATATCACTTGGTTTGGATTGTGTGTGCTTCATTTGAGTAATACTTTGTTCAGGGTATTTTGAGTTAGAGCCTTTTAAAATAAAATTCGCCATGTTATTCGTCCGGTTTATCTTTTGTGGTAGATTTTTATTTTGTTTGTTGTAGTTTGTGGATTTTGTTATTTCTTCCGGCGACTCTGGCATACTCCTCTTTTTATTCCGGTTCTCATGAGGTTCATTTTTATTGTGAGTATCATTGTTTATTATTATGAGCTTGTCGTATTTGATGATTGCTCTCCTTCCCTGCTCTTTTTCTTTTTCTACTTCTATTTGAAGGGCTTTACGTTTGTTTAGAACTTCCAAAGGGTAATCTTCTTTTATGTAGTACGATGTTGATTGTAATTTTTTCTTATTTTGTTGTATTTTTATTTTTAATCCCATTGTGAGCATTGTAACAACAATAGGTCGTATCTTTTCTCCTTTTTTTCCAATTCTCCGAACATGTTCAATGCAGTTATTTTCGCAAGAAATTTCTAGACTGTTTCTTATAATATCTAGCACGTTTTGTTCTAATTTGTGATAATTATTTTCGGTTTCTTCAACTCCAAAAAATATTAAATTTTTCCTTCTTTTAAATCTTTCTAAGTCTTCTATAGCCATTTTTTGTTTTTCCAAATTTTGTTCCAGCTGTTCATGCTTTGTTTCTAGGTATTTAAATTTTTCGTTGATGTTATTATTAATAGTATTTTTAATATCTTCTTTCATGTTTTTCATTTCAACATTTTGTTGCCTTATCTCGTCTTTCATACTTCGGAGCATATTTTTAATTTCGTCCATTTTGTAGTTTTTGTACATACAGACTTCTCGTTGCCGCGTTACTTGCCTATTCAGTGAATTTAAATCGACTTTCGACAAGGTGTATTGTATAGTAGTAGTTCTTACAAGATGGCGCATATAAGATGATCGTCTTGCGAAATTCGTTAGTCTTTATATTTTTTGAGGTTAGATATTTTTTACTGGTTTTTATCACTTCACTATGTCTTTCGAAACATCGGTTTATAACATTAAAGATCACAAATTACTGTTCCCAGTTTGATTCAACGTGTAGCGAGCGCCGTAATGCAACAAATCTCACATCCAAACACTTATTTGCTTTTCACAATTTTACGTTTCACTCAGCTTGATTTTCGCTGTTGTATATCTTTGTAACTTCAAACAATGATTTTTATAATGTTTTTGCACTGTTTTTGGATATTATATTCACTTCAATTAACTTTAAATGATTTTTAATTATGGAGCTATTTTACAATGTTAGTATTGCAGGAGCGCGGCTCAGGGCTGACCCGGCTGCTGTCTTCCATATGTTTTTATTATATGTGTACCGCGGGCGAAGTCGGGGCGGATCGCTTTTAGATAATATAAGATTGGAAGCCTCGTAGCTGCACTCAGCGGCAGGAAGCGATCGGCCGGCGACCTGGGTACTGATTCACCACACAATCAGAATCATTCAAATTCGGAACCACAATCCTTGTCTCGGTCGTTATAAACGGATAAGACAAAGACCGAGAGGTAAAATTCCGTGAGATCATACCGATTGCGTTGTGAACAGCAGGCCTACTACGAAGTCCGATAAACGATATATCGGGCGAACTTATGGACTTTTCCTACCTCGAAAGACAATCTGTCGGTTGATAGAATCGGCCGTTTCGAATTCGGAGTTTATTAGTAGACCTGCAGCAGGTCTACTACGAAAACAAACTCCGAGTGATCGGATCCGACCGACAGCTGAATCGGATTGTAGCCTACCACGAAAAACAGTCAGATCGATACATCTCGGTCGGAAGTTATAGACTTAGGTCGGATGAGGGTCGGATCGAACGAAACGGCCGATCCTATCAACCGACAGATTGTCTTTCGAGGTAGGAAAAGTCCATAAGTTCGGCCGATATATCGTTTATCGGACTTCGTAGTAGGCCTGCTGAACTGACAGTTCGTGCTGCTAGCTCCGACTACCTTTTTATCTCGTTGTTGTAGAGATGCGTGAGCGACTCCGACAGTAATGTACAAATTAGGGTATAGTGCAGTTAAAAACAACATATTAAAATACGAATACATTTAATTAAAAATTTACATAAGTCTATCTATCAATTGCTCTACTCATTTGTGGATGACTATTTATACAACTAGGTAATATATGTATTTAACAAACTTTTTTTTTTTAAATTAATTAGTAAGTACAGTGTCTTTAGAATATCATGTCATAGAGTGAGAGGGTGATGGAGGTTATCCACAGAAATCTAAGTAATATCTCATTATTATTTATATTTCTGTGAGGTTATCTGTGTTGACGCGAGTCTGAACCTCGCGACGTACGAGCTCTAACCCCGTCCTGATGTGTGTGTTGTAGGAGTAAGTATTAAACATCGCTTCAGTCACTTACGCCGCGCGAAGGGACGGAAACTAATTTCGTATGACAGATTTCCTGGCGGAACTGGACGTATACGAAAGTCAAAGTTCTTTAATCATAAATGTACTTAACTAATAGTAATAGTATATCTAATTAAATTACCTGCTCAGTCAGTCTAGTACAATCTACATAAATATTAAACATTACGTACTAAATAACTATACAATATACTAACGACTTAAAAAAAATGTGCTACGATATTCAGAAAATATGTCTTCAAATTGTAATATGATTGTGGGTAAACCGTGCATTGCTTCGTTCCGGTCGCATCGGTCGGGGTCGGGGGTCGGGTGTCGGGGTCGGGGGTCGGGGGAGCACGAGTCTCGTCGACGCGTAAACTGAGATTTGCGTAGTGATTCTGAACCCAGTCGGATGGATCTCGACACGGAATCAAACCTCTCGGTCGGTCTTATTCATTAATAATGACGAATACAAGGATTGTCATTCCGAATTTGCTGAGCCGAAGCCTGAGCTCGTAGACCGAGAGCCCGGGGTACGCTCGCGGCGCCGGACTGGACTCACCCCCCGGGTTTGAGTTCGATCAAAGAGTGATGCTTTGAAAAGGAACGATGTTTACAAGTCCGGCAACCACCTTAATAGTCAGCTCTTTATGATCCTGTGTTTGTGTATCTTGAGGAGGACTGGCTGTTCCTTGGAGGAGGGGACTTTCTTGGGGGGTTTGGAGGGCGGGCGGTAGGTGTACCCGCCGGCGGGCGCGGGGCGCGCGTACAGCACGGCGGGGGCGGCGGGGGCCGGGGGCGCGGGGTCCGCCGGGCCGGCCCACAGCAGCAGCTCGCCGGACCCTGCCGCGGGCCGCGCCGGCGCCGCCTCGTCGTAGTACTCCACCGCCTCCAGGTAGGGGCGCCGGGCCTCGCCGGACGGACGCGCCTCAGAGGACGGCGCGCGCGCGTACGGCGAGGGGTACTGGCGAAGGTCGGGGTACTGCCTGGGTTCAGGGTATTGCCCGGGTTCAGGGTACTGTCGGGACTCAGGGTACTGGCGAATTTCGGAGTATTGTCGGACCTCGGGGTACTGCCGATGCTCGGGGTATTGCCTGGGTTCAGAGTACTGTCGGATCTCGGAGTACTGACGCAGCTCGGGGTATTGTCGGGGCTCGGGGTATTGTCGCGACTCGACGTATTCGTTCGACTCGGAGTAGGGGCGCACGTCTGCGAAGGGCCGCGACTCGGCGTAGGCGCCGCGCTCGGGGTACGTGAGGTCGGGGTAGGGCCGCGTGTAGGGCGCGGGCCGGCGCGGCGCGGGGGGTGCGGGGGGCACGGGGGACAGCACGCGCAGCACCGGCACGGGCGCGTGCAGGGGCACGGCCGCGAACATGTAGGGCTGGTAGTCCCGCGCCGCGCACGCCGCCGCCAGCAGGAGCATCCGCGTCTGCAACACAAGCTAAGGTCAGTCGGACTCCCCATATAGTCGAGGTGATAACTGTCTGCACGGACCCCCACGGGCCTGGCTCGCAACAATGATCTGAATACAAAGAAGAATCTCGCTAGCGATTCTAGGGGTCAAGCAGATTGGAGGTGTGTAGATCAATCCACTACACACACAGACGCATTTTGTTACCAATTTCAGGATTCTCAGGGCACATCCATAGCTCCTTATCGTTGGTCGAGGTAGCATTTGCTAGCCAGGCCCCAGCCTGTCCGGGCCTCCACGGCCTGGCTTGCGGGGCACGCGGCAACCGCAGGTTAAGGTCTTGGGCCCCGAGCTTGTAATCGCCACGGAACACTCGGGCTCTTTTGACCCAGTCAGACCCTGCAGCAAGCTGCCACCGGTCTTCTGGTCACAGCTTCCACACCGAGATTGTTTTCCTTCCAGGACTCACACATATATGACATAATATCTGGCGCGTTGCAATATCAAGCGCTCATGAATTAGGGAAATTGCTTTGTAAAATGAGAGTTTGTTATGCGGTGATTGGTAGACCAAGATGATCAACCCTACCTCGTCTGGCAGAAAACAAAGTGTCTGAAGCAGTGTTCCAACAGTGAGTGACTCACCAGGGCTCGCATGTTGCAGGCGTGCAGTCGGTCCGGCCGCGCGCTGCGCACTGACGGCGGCCGGCGCGCGCGCAGCCTCTACGCCCCGCTTCCACGTGCGAACCCCACAGAGGAGACGTAACCTCATTTCAGACGAGTTCCTGCAGCTTATTCTAATTTCTGTAATTTTGAAAACTTGTCAACATTCTCATGAAGCAGCGGGAAATAGATTAGAAAGACGACTGCAATACAAAATTAAAATGCTTTTCTTTATTTCATTTGAAATTCTATTCTTTTATTTTATGTTTAAAAAAGGACAGGAAATCAGAAGTCACAATTTTTTATTGCGTAAACTGTGTGAGATCGAAGTAAATTTACTTAGTGTCGCTCACAAATCATGCGAAAATAATAAAGTTCTCTCTGCTAGATTCTTTTAGGCAATGATAATATATTTATTTCCAGACGATAATCTCTGTAAAAAGCCATTTATTTCATCCTGACTGTGGCAAACACCATCATCCCCCAAATGTTGCAGAAATTTCAGGTTGATGGTGTCGTTAGCATCTACATACACTAGATATCACTGTTGAGGGGTGCGTGGCTCGGGAACCTCCACGTGGTGCACCCTGGGCATCACGAAACAACTTGCCTCGGTGGCATCTTGTTGTGTGATGGCGAATCTCAGCCGGGGCTGGGAACTTCTATACGCACTCCTCACCCCCTTGAGCAGTGCGTGTAAAGGTCGGGAATAGAGACTGAGAAAGTCTTCTGGCTTCAAGACTGACATATCGGCCAAGTAAAATTCCTAAGTCTTCCAGATGAGGTTCTTCCACGAGCACTCTGATTAGCAGAGTGCTCAGTGGAAGGACAAGGGCCGGTGTGCGGCCATAGAGGCGGAACCGCGGCTATCCCCAGCCGCGGTGGTGAAGCAGTTGAAACCTGAGGTAGATACGATTATTTGTATTTTTTTGAGTCATCGATGTAAATTGTTATATTATGCCATATTATATCTTTTAGATATTTACCCGACTTCGCGACGCCGATGCAAAGGAGTGGTAATGCGTTTATTTGTATATTTTCTCAGTTCTACAAAAAACAATAACTTTATGAGTTCTCTATTTCCCGCTGGAACCAATTTTAATTTTAATGTTAGCTTTAGGAAATTGCAAACGCTGAAATTATCCAAAACTCTTTGTTGACTCTCTCTCGAGTCCTTTCAAATTGCGATTTCAAATTTCAAAGAGCGGGCCGCTAGTATTATATATAGAGGAAATACAGTCTCCTGTTTAAGTACTCAGTTTTATGTCATTTCACTAATTACCCTTCACAGTTACTGCCAATTCCAGAACGGAAGACATGGCGACATGGATTGCTGTATTTGTACATTATTTCCAAGAGCACATGTAAAAAAAATAAAAGCTTTCAAAATGTTATTATCACTGGCTTTAACGATGAACTGATCTGTTCTAAAAATCTTGTCTACGAAGATGGGTGGTTTAGCAGAGTGACGAGTATAGGAGAGAGCGTTGTATCAGCTCTGTGCGCGCGCGCAGGACCGCGGCAGCCGGCGCGGCGGCTTCCTTCCTGCCGGCGCGCGCGCACGCGACCGCGACGCGTCGCCGGAGCGCGCCGACACGAGCCGCGCCTTTCATTAGATGCTTGTTATAATAACCTCATTAATGTCAATACACCTGTGAAGAGTTAGAAGTAATCGTAATTTCACATCCACCAGTAGTGACCGTCGACCAGTAGTCAGCCTTCCCCCTGGAACGGCAGGACATCAGGAAGCTCTTAAGTTTTCCTGTTCGGAGCCAGTCTCGTAAGAGTGTAACTGTGGAACCGTTTAACGTCGCCACTCTATCCCAGCGCTGATCTCGGTCGTGTTTACGCTACCATGATCATTGCTTACAACCCCTGTTACGTAATATACAATTATTCATTAATCAATAATATAAATTATTTGTTACTTGTGAACCCAAGAAGCTTTTTTAGAACTTTTTAGTCACTGTCAGTTTAAAAAAGTAAATTTAAATAAATAGATATCGAATTTAATTAGAACGTTTTAGAACGTTGCTCAGTCTGGGGGCTCCTCCTGCCTTCACACCACGCCTTGCTTATCTTGCATACTGCTCAGAGCCACTGTCTTCTGTATCCTCACATCATCAGCTCCGTACACGATATAATATATACCTACGTTCATTTAGTTTAGCGCCCTGTGTGGTAGAGCCGCTTGCCTCGCGTGACCGACGCCTCTACAACTCTACAGTCTAATGAAATGGCTGCAGCCATTAGATATGTAGATCCTTACCTTATTGCACTCAATAACATGACAACAAAGAAATTTTAAACTTAAAAATATAGTAACTTATAGTGGGTTTATCGTTAAAAGCGATCTCTTCCAGATAATACTGGAATGGAAAAGGAATTACAGCAGGAAAAAGTGGTTGCTGTTCGTTTAAGCATTTTGGCTACGTTACCTGAAGTTGGGCTTCGCTAAAATTATTTGAACCTTTTGGGCATAAATGGTTCAATTGGTTGTTTAATATTAGATTTCGTTCACTTTACTTTCGTTTTTCATCGAGTATGATAACGCAAGTCCCGCTAATAGGATGGTTTCCGCGGAAGCGCGGCCGTGCGCGTAAATCCATCAACGTCCATCGCGCGTCAATGAGCGCAGTTAGGTAAACGCGGCGTTTACTGCTGCTTAAATACATACATACAGAGTTACTTTCTTAACTCTGATGTTGGAGGTAGGTTTCACATTAGAGCGAATTAACATTAACTAACGCAGAATATCCGGAGACTCGATGGGACTTAGGTACACGACGCGACGGTTGGACGCGTCAGCGAAGCTCTAAATGTCGTGTTGTGCGGAAGAGAAACGCCCGTGTGTTTTTCTGGTTTCGTTAAGTTGATAAAATAATTAATTAAGGGCTTTAATTTAAAATTTAATTCCCATTCACAATTGGCGTAGCTATCGTGTAACATTTATACAAAAAAACATACAACTGAATTGAGAACCTCCTTCTTTTTTGAAGTCGATTAAAAATGAAATGTGCTATAGATCACAAACATTAAACAGTCCACTAGGTCCACTGCTAGGATTCGGGGCCTTCTCTTACGTGGAGAGAGTCAAAGTCATAATCCACCACGCTGGGGTTGCACATCGATTTCCTCACCATGTTTTCTATGTAGTTTCATTCACCGGTAAATTCTGCTGTAATGAGGAACTCTTATCTACATAAATATATAGCGAGCCTATGAAACCCGCTGCTAGACCACAACGGAATTCGTTTTGGGGAAGAAATTCCTTACGGTGCCAGGCTTTAGATATTGAGCTGCGCGAGCGAACTGAAAAAAATGTGAGACTAAAAACTAAAACCGTTGGAAAAATATGTAACGGAAATGACGTGTAAAAACTGCCCGAGACCAGTGTTGCCAACATTATTTTTCAGATGATCGTACCTTAGATACTAAAATTAAGCAAATATTATTTTTTGCAAATTGTGTTGCTTCTATACTATCCACGGATATCGGATACTATCCGAATGAATTTCGTTCCTACCTGGTGTCCCATGACACTACATCTTTTCCTAAAACTGTGGTCAAAATATTATTTTGTAATAAAAAATTAAGTTTGAGCTATTGTGTCGATTTAGTTAAGTCAGTCGTGTGCCCGATACATACAGATCAGATGAGGCATTATGTGATATTGATCGCTGCTCATTAAATAGATTAGGCCTGCAGCCTTCGAGTATGCAAAACCGTCGGCAAAGCGGTCGGTCGCCAACGCGGCTTCGGCGGCGCGGCGCGGCGCGGGCGGCCTCGGATCCACGCCGTCTAGTGCTGATGCTGATACACACTATATGCTCTAATTTTCTCGTAACATTACTCTGCAGAGTTGCCCACAGATGATGTTTTATATCTGTTATTTCTCGGGAAACATCACCTATCAAATTGGAACACAGTTGTGTATTGTATGCACATTACTTTGGAATATCTAGTTAATGGTTATAGAGCGATATTTTTACAGAAGTACTCACCAAAGAAACTCAAAGTCATCTTAGACTACAGGCTCGTGAACAAAATTTATGGGTCAAATGAACCACCAGGAGACCTATTTAGGATGATAGAAGGGTATAAAGTAATAAGATTCAGCACTATGCCGTCACTTGTAAACTGTCTAACTGAGTGCAGTTGAAGAGGAGGGTTGCAACCCTAGATCACGTCTCCTTGTTGCATGATTTTTGTACGGCGCCGGCGTTGTGAAATAATGGATTAGAAGAGATATTGAAACTGTATGAAACCAATTCCGTACATAATCAAATGACCAAATTTACTCTGTAAATCGTCGGAATATCATGAATTTTTCCGACAAACTAATAATAATAAAAAAAAATGTATAATTTTTATAGTTTCAATACCTCTTCTAATCTATTATTCCGCAACGCTGTACAAAAATCATGCGACAAGGAGAAATTATCGAGCGTTGCAACCCCCCCCCCTCTTCAACTGCACTCAGTTGGCCAGCTTACAAGAGACGGCATAGTGCTGGCCGGTGTCATGGTGGTTTATTTGACCCATAAATTTTGTTCACGGGTATGTGGTCTATCTAGAAGTTGCCGAGAATGTAACATAGTGCGTAATATATACAAAAGAAAAACAGCTTGTGTGAAAAAATAATATATTAATCTATTATTTGGTATATTCTTGAGGCGATCACCAGAGCCCGTGCACGGCGGGCACGGCATGCACCGCGTGCACTGCGGGCACGGCGTGCACGGCGGGGATCACCACCTGTACGGGAATGTGAGCGTTAGTGGATTTTATAAATAAACTTTGTCAAAAATTATTATACGTTTTGCTTTTTGTAGCGTAGTCCATCAAACTACATAGTAAATTATATTTTAACTTTTGAAATACGATGATTAAATGTATGTAATTTATCGTAACATACTAAAATTGGAAAATAATTGTAGCAATAACTTACTTTAGGTACAGCGACGACTTTCTTGACGGCCACGACGGCGGGAGCGGCCACGACGGGAGCGCCGTAGCCGAGGCCGCCGTAGGCCAGACCGCCGTAGCCGAGACCACCATAGCCGAGACCACCGTAGCCGAGGCTACCGTAGCCGAGGCCGCCATAGCCGAGGCCGCCGTAGCCGAGGCCGCCGTAGCCGAGGCCGCCATAGCCGAGGCCGCCGTATCCGTAGCCGAGGCCGTAGGGGCTGGCCAGGTAGCCGCGCTTGTCCCGCTTGCCCTCCTCTGGCGCGGCCAGCGCGCCACACACCGCGGCCAGCAACACGCAGCTCATCTGAACACACACACAACCGTTAGCTGGCGGCGGGGCTATGTCCAGACATCACTGGAGCATGGGTAAAATAGTTCAAACATGATCACTATAGTTCAGGGCTGTTGAATTTATTTGTAGGGAGATCGTAAAACATATTTTTAATCTATTTTATAACTATAGTGCTGACTGTCATATGTTCCGATAGATGGTAAGAGGTAGGTAACTATGTTTATAAACATCTGCAACATCTGAATTTTAGACGAAATGTAGAGGTGTTTAAAGATATCCATTTAAAAATAATTTCTTGTTTAAAATATTTTTAAGAAACTTACGAAAATTTTCATTTTGATAAGAGTTGTTTGGGTTGAGTGATGATCGTAGGATGCGCCGGACGGCTGTGGTCCCGAGTCGGTCTCGGGGCGGGTTATATAGCAGGGCGGAGGTATCGGAGGTCGCGCCGATGTCGTTTTGCTAAATATTCTGCGTGTTGCGGCGTTACATTGTAGTCGGAGAGCTGGCACCACCTTTTAGGCAGGTATTTGAGGCAAGCTGAATACTTGTCTCATACTTTTTTTTTTAAATAAAGAGTGATGAGACGAGCATGACATGCCTGATGATAAGCAACATGCCTACCACATAACAGCACAGTGACACGCAGCTATTGGACCATGAAGAACTTCTTCTGTGGGTTCCTTAATTACAGCTAACTTTATCTTATTCGTATTCATCTGCTTCAAATTCAGCTATGCCTGCATTATTTGCGATTAGTATAGAAATTCATATGCAGGTAACATTTCCATCATTATTATTTTTTCCATGATCAACGGCGTCGGGTGGTACTTGCGGAAAACAGTCTTCGTTGAATCATTTTTGTAATAATGTCGAATATTTCAATAATTCATTACATTTAGATTTGTATTATTTTAGTTAAAAAAATTAACAAAAAAATAGTATCAAGAAATATATCAATTTAACACATACAAATCAACACCACTTTTCTTTGTACAAACCGTTTTTACAAAATTCTTTAGTGTTGTGTCTTTAATATTTATTATTTTTACTCCGTGATTGACGAATCCAACTAAAAACTTCATAGCTATTGTAAGTCACGTGACTTCACCAGAGCCAATAGTAACGCGACAAGCAAGAACGGAGACAGCTGGCGAATGACTGTCTCTCTCACACTACAGCTTTTAATGCTACCCATTCGCACCTTATGTATAGGTTATACATACATTCGCACCATTGTTAGATCACCTGGCAGTTCGTCGTACTAATCGTTGTCGATCTGTCTTTTTGAGCCCGATGCAGATTGCAAAGAGCGTGCAAAACATTTTTGCATGCGTTAAATGCTGGCAATGTTAAAATGCGGATTTAGTCGTCTGGCTTTTTTATTGTGTAATCATTCAACTACAACATTTCAAATAGTAAATTCTCTTAAACATATTTAAGATTTTTTTAATTGTGATCGTTTTAGCCCCATTACTCACCAGCCAGCTCCGTGTTGGGGTAGAATAGTAGAGATAAGTAACAAGTTTTCAGCTTGCCTCAAACACCTATCTAAAAATTGGTGGCAGCTCTCCTACTATTGCGACAGAGCGCTCTCGATAATTATGCTCGTTTGATGTAAATGCGACATTGTGTCATCTGCCACTATCAATATTATAGAGGTTAGGTCGTGACGTCACGCCGAGCGGCGGCCTTCCCAGGCGTCGCCTCGCGCGGACTCGCCAATATATCACATTTTAATGGACATTATAATCCTAATTTGGAGGTCAAACCATAATTCATACAAATCAATAACAGATGATTTGAATTATTCTAAACTTGAGAACTGTGGTTTGTCGCATTGTAAAACCGCTAAATACGAAGATACAGCGTAGGTATGTAGTGGTATCGCCGCGCTAACACTTTTTTATGGTATAGAATAAAGTGACGTCACGAGCAGGACGTCCGCCTGATGGTACGCGACACGTCTGACCAAGCAGCACGGTGAAACAGGAAAAGTCATTATCTAGCACTGCATTGCACTCGTCACACACAGACATAAAATGATTTACCTCTATGCCCGGCAACTCTCCTAGAAACATTGCCCTCCGAAACGGAACACATTAATGTTTTCACGTTACTGCTTGCCAGTAAGACAACTGGAAAAAATGTGGTACTTCCCCAGGCAGATTCTGCAAAGAGTCCGACCACTATTACACTAAAGTGTGTAGAAACGAAGGCTCCTTGCATGTCATGCATATAAGTGGGCCTGCTCGCTGCATCTGCACCAGTTTACAGTTCATTCACTTTATCTGCATACGAAATATTTTATTTCATAAATTTGCATATTATTAAACGATATAAATTAATTATGAATTTATCTAGTCCATATTTCTAAATAAGTCGGCAATCCTGAAACGACACGAAACTTAATAATAAAGTCATCATTGTTGTGCAGAGTGAGGACATTCTTTGACATTGAATAATTGTAATAATTAATACTAAAAATGATATGAGGTATAATGAGGTATTGAAACTGTGTGGAACTAATGCCGTACCTACATAATCAAAGGACCAAATTTACCCTGAAAATCGTTGGAAAATCATTAATTTTTCCGACAAAATAATAATCAATAAAAGTAAAATTTACAATTTGTATAGTTTCAATACCTCTTCTAATCCATTATTCCGCAACGCCGCCGCCGTACAAAAATCATGCGACAAGGAGAAATTATCGAGGGTTGCTTCACCTGCACTCAGTTGGACGTTGGACTCAGGGTGACGGCATAGTGCTGAATCTTATTGTTTTATATCCTTCTATCATCCTACATATAGGCATATGAGCCATACATTTTGTTCACGGGCTTGTATTCTATATACACAGCGACACGACAGTGACAGCAGACAGACAGCCCCCTTATCTTTCTCGCTCAGGCACATTCGGCGGTCCCGAGTTGATCCGAATAAATTTTCCACATACGAACGTGATGATGAGCTTCATTCTACATTACATACACAGCTCACGAAAAATTCTGTGCGCTACGCCAAAAGAAGTTTTCACTTTAAAAACATCATACAAGAATTGACATGTCCCAAGAATATTCCGAGATGTTCGAATGCGTCATATACCAACCCGCTCTTGGCCTGTGGTGTGGTAGATCATGACACTCTCTCTGCGAAAGAAGGTCCAGAGTCCCAGCAGTAGGAACATAAAGCACATCATGTCCTGCTCGAAATGTGTGCTCGAATTTCACTCTAAACTATAAAAAAAAAAATTAGCGGTCATAGGAACTGCCGATAGAAGTGAAAACTTATAACTCAGAATTTAATGTCTTACTTTGGAAACTACGCGGGTGAAACCGGAGGGTGTGGGCTGATCATCATGGCATAACCATCTAGAAATGCGTCAGTATTTCCCATTGGCTGGCGCATTTCTAGATGGCCAGGCCACGCCCTTTCAGCATTTCCAATTGGCTGACGCATTTCTAGATGGCCAATGGCTATGATCCCGAGTTTACCCAAAGATTTCTTATCATACCCGAGCGTGACGCTAGAATTCAATTCACAGCCCACGAAAAATCTGTCTAGTCGCGCCAAAAGAAGTTTTCTCTACAAAAATGTTATGGTGATCAATGAAGACAACTGTTTCTATCAAATAGTGTTAGACTACAGGCCCGTGAACAAAATTTACGGGTCAAATGAACCACCAGGAGACCTATGTAGGATGATAGAAGGGTATAAAGTAATAAGATTCAGCACTATGCCGGCTTCGTGACACTGAACGAGAAAGAGACAGAGCGCGCGGGAATGCCAGTTTATGCGACACCACCAAACGACCCAATCGTAGTTACCGCCCGATGCACCAAGATTATGCTGGACGATAGGATCCTTGAGATGGCCAAAACCATCGAAGGGAACTCAAACGTCAAAGCGGGTTGGGAAAACTGGGAGGTACCGCGAATACAGTGGGTCAACGGAGTTCCAGGATGTGGAAAGACAACATGGGTAATTAGACACTTTGATGTGGACAAGGACGCTATCATCACTACAACAACTGAGGCAGCAAAAGATCTAAGAGAAAAGCTATCGCACCGTATCGGAAACCTGGTCAAAACCAGAGTGCGAACCATGGCTTCTGCTCTGGTAAATGGTTTCGGAAGAGAAAGTTTCAGTCGCCTCATGGTGGACGAAGCTCTCATGAACCATTTTGGAGCCATTGTGATGGCTTCAAGGCTGTCTGATGTTGGTGAAATTGTCCTCATCGGAGACGTCAATCAGTTGCCTTATATCGACAGGGAAAATCTCTTCGAAATGAGGTATCACCGCCCAAACCTGGTAACAAAGATCAGCCAGGAGTTGCTCTGCACACATCGCAATCCGATGGATGTCGCATATGCGCTGAGGGAAATATACTCAGGTATGTACTCCTCAGCATCCCGTATAAAGTCCCTAGAGCAGAAAAGGTACAAGGGAGCGCAAATACCCAACACCCTACCAAACACCCTCTTCTTAGTTCACACTCAAGAGGAGAAAGAGACCCTGACAAACCAGGGTTATGGGTCAGGCACAGGGTCACGTATCCTCACCATCCATGAAGCTCAGGGACTGACATATGAGTCGGTAATCGCAATAAAAACAAAGGCAAACATGAAGCTGCACGAGAGCGTGCCCCATGCGGTTGTTGCAATCTCACGGCACACGGGGACCTTCACGTACTACGCTGACGACACCGACGACGCCATCGGTCGGTTCGTGCGGCGAGCGTTGGCTGCATCACCGAAGACCATCCGAGAGTTCAACCTACAGATGGCCATCAGGGACAGAAATGCAGCCGTAGTGGAGGCTCTCGGCCGGGAGGAGGCGGCTTAGGCAAATGGCAATAAGGCAAAGAATCGATGTCGAGTCGATTACTAGCGGAATCCCAACCGGTAGTGATCGGCTCAGCAGACGAGCACTAACTAGTATTAGGTTTAAAATGTTCCCAACTCCCCCCTTATTTTCCTCTTCTTCTGATTATCCAAGAAACATGTAAATATAAATAAGATTTTAAATGACAAAAGTCACGGACCCCGGAGTCTGTGGAGTAGCAATTTTAAATAAAAAAAAAAAAAAAAAAAAAAAAAAAAAAAAAAAGCACTATGCCGTCACTTGTAAGCTGTCCAACTGAGTGCAATTGAAGAGGGGGGGTTGCAATCCTCGATAATTTCTCCTTGTCGTATTGTTTTTGTACGGCGTTGCGGAATAATAGATTAAAAGAGGTATTGAAGCTATAAAAATTATAAATTTTAACTTTTTAATTATTAGTTTGCCGGAAAAATTCACAGAGTACGAGTAATTTACAGAGCAAATTTGGTCATTTGATTAAGTACGGCATTGGTTCCATACAGTTTCAATACCTCTTCTAATCCATTATTTTGCAATGCCGTACAAAAATCATGCGACAAGGAGAAATGGTAGAGGGTTGCAACCCCCCCTCTTCACAATCACACTCAGTTGGACAGCTTACAAGTGACGGCATAGTGCTGAATCTTAATACTTTACACCCTTCTATCATCCTACATAGGTCTCCTGGTGGTTCATTTGACCCGTAAATTTTGTTCACGGGCCTGTAGTCTATGTATGATTTATTGATCTTGGTGCGATTTCGTTCATGGTTACCTCATAAGTGTGACACAACTGGGAAAGTCGGCTCTCTGGATCCTCGGTCTTACGTCTCCGAGCACCGCTAAATGCACCTTTCGTCGGTCGTCACTCCGTTTAGTCTCAATCCATCCCACGCTTCATTAATAAAATCCGTCTACCCCAACGGTTTCCGGTTTTGCGACAGACATTACTGGCCCACTGTTCATTCAGTTTGCTAATGGCGCTGAGCTATGGTGGTGAGTTTAGTTATATCGAAGGGATGTCTCTGGGAGATTACCTTACTGCGAATGCAATCTCCCAGAGACATCCCGAGCATAGCTCACTGAGCGATTTTCGTTATTTGATGTATATTGTATTTTATGCATACATGTTATATTACAGTGCCCATCGTTATACGGACCAATTACCAAGGATGCTATAATGCAAACTGTAATATTTTATTTCGTTTAGCTTTATCCACAAAGACACGTCGTGCTTAAAAATGACTGATTATTATCCAGAATCAGCACGTAATATTCGCTCACCCAGTTTGAGCTGAGCGGTTGTGATGTGCAGTTTGCGGCACCGGGATAGGTCTCGCTGACGTTGTTGTCCTCAGCAGGATCACTCTTAGCTTACGATAGTTATCTTTTGGGAATCTTGATGATACTCCAATAAAGGATGTGCAAAATGTTTAATTTGTTTTGTGTATTCGCCTACAATGTAGGCAGTCTCGAGTTATTCTAGAGGATAGAGATAGAGCCGTACATTCTGACCAGAGCAGAATGTCCCGGCGAGCAGCGAGTTAGAGGCCATCTTGTACAATTTGACAAAGCCCTTTTACAGCTGCTTAATCTGAACAATCTAAAATCTCTTTACAGCTACTTACTTTAATAATTGACATTGTTGATAATTTTGTATTCAAACTGTTTTCTTATTTTATTTTTGGTCATTGACGTTACCAAGTTTTTCTTGTAAAATATTGATTTGAAGAAATAAATTGAATTTAAGTAACTTGCTACTTTCCCTCCAACAGCAAGCTGTTTCCAGTAAGGGTGGTCGCAGACCAAGGCGCAGGCAACGTGCCTGTGTGGTCTAACTTGACTGCCACTCCGGTGAGATCGTGACCTGGGATTATACGGCATCAAATGGTGACAAGTCTAATACTCTGACTGTTGCCAGACCGTAATCTGCTATCAAAGTATTTATTACTCAGGTATTAAGTTTAAAATGATAAGAGCGAATTAAAACATAAATTAAAATTTATTTTAAAACAAAATTAAATAAATAGACTAGTGTGCGTGGCGGGCGAGCGCTCACCACCAGCCGCTGGAGTAGGAGCCCCCGTAGGAGCCACCGTAGGAGCCACCGTAGGAGCCGCCGAGGCCGGAGTAGCCGAGCCCAGAGGAGTAGCCGTAGCTGGGCGTGGAGACGATCCTCTTCTCGGTGATGACGCGGGGCTCGGAGACCAGCTTGCGGACGCTCACCACCTGCGGCACCTCCACCACCTTGTTCACGTTCACGACTCTGTTGACGGCCACCACCTGCGAGCCGCCGTACCCGCCGAGCCCGCCGTACCCGCCGAGTCCGCCGTACCCGCCGGCTCCGCTGTACCCGCCGTACCCGCCGTACCCGCCGTGCCCGCCGTACCCGCCCACGCTGCCGTGGAGGAAGCCGCGCTTCTCGCGCGCCGCCGGCGGAGCGCCCGCGGCCGCGGCTGCCACTAGCATGCACACTACTACCTGAGGGGGAACAGGAAACACGGTGTTACACTCACGATAGTGACGCTAGTTGACTTCATTAGCAATGCAGCGTCGTTGCAGGTTGTTGATACTTACAAAGGATTTCATATTGTTGGTGGTTGTGAGCTGAGTGATGCCCGTCCTGCGCCGGCGCAGCATATATACCGGCTTGCGGCCGTGGCGCAACCGCACCCGCGCCTGCGCCTCAAAGCTCGCGACGCTAAGATCCTTCGCTCGTCTTTACTTTGCACTCGCGTGCTACAGCGGTGTCAGCGAGGTCGCCGACCTGGGGTTGCTCTGTGTGCTTCGTTCGATTAATATAATTTTCACATTTCCAGATAGTTTGCTTTATTTTTCTTTTACTTTGTTAAATTTTAAGCACAAATTAAAAATAAAAATGAAAGGCAAGTGTAGCAGGTGTATTAAAAAAATACTTATGCTTAAATTATATTGCGCGCATCAACTACAAATTCGATTATTTTATTTTATTTTGATTTATGATATTATGATTTATTTTTATTAAATGTCTTTTAATCTAATTAGAAATCTAATTAATTAGAATCTAATTAGAAATAGAATTAGAAATGGCTGGCCTCGTGGCACGTTGTTTGCACTGTGTCTGGGTGTTTCTATTTATAATAAGTATGTATTTAAAACTATAAAAGTAAGCGTTATATCAGCTATCTGGCCGCCATCATACAAGCTTTGCTTAGTTTGGGGTCAGATGGTGTTGTGTGTGAATTATCCACCAATATTTATCTATTTATTTATTTAATGGCATGGTCATTGAACATCTAGAAATGCGTCCACAGGCCCCGAGTTCACCTGAAGATTTCTTTCACCACCGCGAAAAATTTGTCTGTGGGGCGCCAAAAGAAGTTTTCACTTCAAAAATGGGTACTGCGTACTACACTCAGACCAACTGCTCTTAGGGGATGACCCTACTTCTAACATACCCCTTTCGTGCCCATATGAATGTCAAATGAGCTTTATTATAAAAGTGGTCAGCCGAGTTTATATCTTTTTTTATCTTAAAATCAAATAAAACTTAAAAAAAGAAAACCAGATAAGTGAAAACACTAAAGCCAACACCAGTTATCAATGATAAAAGAAGGAGCGCAGTATGGTGAAGCGGCACTCAGGGCTGACCGCAGAGTTTCTGGTGGGAGCCCACTCGGAGTCTGATTTCAGTGATACGAAAGGGGATTTGTGAAAATTTTGTCCATAAATCCCCTATCGAATATCACAGGGGATATATAGTCCAGTCAAAATAGACTAAATTATGATTCGAGTTTGCATTAATTCCCAACAAGCTGGATTTTTGTGCAGGCCTTGGATTCGTCATTACAAATGACATATCAAAAGTCCCCATCGATCCCGCTTGTGCGTTGTTTTTTATTCAAGGTCAAAGGTGCAAATTTGCGTTTTTGGCGTTTATCTCTGAAACAATGAAAGCTACCGAAAAATGGTTCAAACAAAGTTTGTAGATCATAAAATTGTCTACAAAAAAGGTCTCAACACTTTTTTTTCTACGATCTACTGTTCTCAAATTATGGCTATTTTAAACATAGAAAATACGAATATGCACTCGTGGCACTCATACAAAATTAAAGGAATATAAACAACGTGGACAAACTGCAAAATTGTGGACGCAATATTTTATTTTATTTTATAATCATCATCATCGTGCAATTATCGTGAATTCCAGAATCTGAATTTCTATACAAAGATTATGTAAATAAGTTCGAGATTTGGTATAATCTTTTAGAGTGTCATCCTTGAAAAAGAAGTTAAGTATTAGGTACCGAACTACTTTGTAGAATAATAATATTATATAACGAGCTTGGATTGGATAATATTATCATACTTGACTGCAAGACATGACCAACAACAATTCTACGGTTCACACAGATTTGTAGTCCATTCTTAGAGTGGAAATGTGGATCTATGTATGATTAGTACCTACTGGCTGGAGGTCGTGGAGTTTCATGACCATCATCATCAGCCTATCTTAGTTTACTGCTGGACATAGTTCCCTGGCCTCTTCCATGATCCGCCAGTCAGCCCTAACCTCAGCTTTACGTCTTCATCTACTATCTACTGCCTGCTGTCTTCCATATATCGTCACTCCATCTAGTCGCAGGATGTCTACACTACGTTTCCGGATTCCCGGTCTCCACTGAAGAACATATCTACTCCGGTTTTGCGGCAGATATGGCCGGCCCATTGCCACTTTAATTTGCAAATGCGTTGAGTTATGTCGGTATAACCTTGGTTCTCTAGTTCCAAATTCAATCTTCCAGAGAAACTCAAAGCACAGCTCGTTCCAAACTCTTTAGCTTAGTTCCAAGCTCTGCAACTTTAAATTTGTGGACTACCTTAGCTGTCAGTGTCCACGTTTTGGCACCGTGGGTCATGACACACCTACACACTAAGATCGAAGATTTGTCTTTAGACATTGTGAGAGAGACGACGAGAAGACACGACATTAAACAGATCTTGGAACTCTTTTATCAGTGGTGTTCCACCGTCTTTTAAGAGCTCGGTTGTACCATCCTCTCCCGCGGCTATTCCATTTTGGAGCTGTCATGGAGTTTACCTATTAGTATATTAAAAAGTTCATAAAGCGATAAAGTTTGGTCACAACGTTACTATAATATTCGACGGTTACACTGGTTATACAAAAAATATCAAAGCTGCAGAACAACGTCGTCGAGCTAAACAAACATCTTCATCGTCTGATATTGTTTTGATCGATCAATGACTGTTCCGACAAACCAACAGCAGTTTCTTGCTATAATACACACAATAAGTTTCGTTTGATTTCGATGTTATGTGAAGAATTTAGAGCTGCCAATATTGTTGTGAAACAAGCTCAAAATGACGCTGATGTCCTCATTATTGAAACCGCAATTGAATAATTCAGTAGCACCAATCCAACTATCGTTGTTAGAGAAGATTTAGATTTAGATTTGTTTGTTAACTGCACGAACACCTAGGGATAAGATCATTTACTTGTTAAAACCTGGGAGAGCTCAAGAACAAACGAAAATATATTCTTCACAAAGTTTTACTGCATATCCAAAATGTCAGCCTCATATATTATTCCTTCATGCGATAACTGGCTGCGATCCGACATCGGCAATTTTCAAAAGAGGCAAAAATACAATATTTAATATCAGAGGTGGTGCGGAAATGTGTGCATATAGTCGAAAATACGACTTTCCTGCGGTCTAAAGTGACGATATCTCGAAAGCGATGCTTTGTAGAAGAAAAGTGATGGAATCCTTTTTGTAGACAATTTTACGATCTTCAAACTTTGCCTGAAACATTTTTCGATAGCTCTCGTTGTTTCAGAGATATACGCAAAAACGCAAATTTGTAACCTTTGACCTCGAATAAAAAACAACGCACAAGCGGGATCGATGGGGACTTTTGACATATCATTTGTAATGACGTATTCAAGGCCTAAACAAAAATCCAGGATGTTGGGAATTAATGCAAACTGGAATATCTATTTTGACCGGACTAATATGGACAAAAAGTCCACAAATCACCTGGTAGGGGAAAATTAAGAGGATTTGTGGAATATGCGGAAGCGAGCGTGCTGCGCCAGCGGCCGGCGAACTGCCACAACCAGATCGCAACAGAAATCTCCATACACTAGGTTAGGTTAGAACTGTAACCAACAATGAAACAAACAAACAAAAAAAAAACAACAACCAGAATCAAATCGCTTTTGTTTCACTACACAGGGCTTTGAATACAGTAAAAAAATAGTTATGGAAAAAAGTCCAATATTAATATTAACCTATATATTATGTATGATATGCCCCAAATGAAAATAGTATGCTTGTACATAAATTTCTTCAAAATTTGATCGAAGACTCAGTATAGCAGCTTTTTTGAAATCTAACTCACATACTTACCAACACAATACAACTAAATTAAAATTAACTCTAACTGAAATATTCCCTACTTGAAAGTTGGCCTGCTGAAAAGTGTCATTATAAAAGGCAGACCAAACGTACCGTTGACAACTGTTTGGTTGGGAAATAAAAGAAAATTATTCACATACTTTAATCTATTTAATCTAACTAATTAATCTATTCTATTATTCGGCAACGCCATAAAAAATCATGTGACAACCAGAAATGATCGAGGATTGCAACCCCTCCCCCCCCCCTCTTTAACTGCACTCAGTTGGACAGCTTACAAGTGACGCATAGTGCTGAATCTTATTACATTATACCCTTCTTCCATCCTACACAGGTCTCCTGGTGGTTCATTTGACCCATACATACATTTTGTTCAGGGGCCTGTAGTCTCATACTGTATCGTCGGGCGCGCTGTGGTCAAACTCGCGGCGCGTTATTAACTAATTTGAATATATTAATACTTTCTACAAATAGATCAGACATTTTTCGTTATCTATCACGGGAATAATGAAAATAGAAAAAAACAAATTTCCTGTAATTTTTTGGCGTTTTCGATCGATGTTCTAAAAACGAACAAACGGTAGATGACAAATATTATATTGTTTATGTGTACGTAATCTTAAGTCTTATTGTAGATCGTAACAAAGCACTAAAAAAGTGTTGCATTAAAATTTACGTTTCTCAGAGAGACGAACTTCTTAGCATTCCATGGATTCACCGTGCGGGTGCCGGGTCCATTGTGTGGCAGAGAGAGATATCCCGAGTAGACCCCAAGATTTGTGACTCGGGCGTAGGTTTAAGGGGCCCCTTTGTGACGTACGTCGACACTCACCTTCACTACTCTGTATTTCGCTCCCTGCCCAGCCAAATGCGATATGATCCTACTAGTGCAGCTTTATATACTCGTTCTAGTATAGAACTTACTGCATTTCTGGACAAGCCAAGGTCTTTCAGCAGGTTACAGACAGATTTTGCTGGTATACTTCTCGCTCCTACTTCTACAGCGTATAAATTAACTACATAGCCATTTTTGTTCATTCGTTTTGAAGGTCGTAATACTTATTTTGTTTCATCGCGTGGTCTTTAGGTATATTAGTTTTCCACGGTACGGTAAGTTCTACAAGGACTATGCGTTTCGTTTATAGTGCTTTTCATAAGTGTCCATTAAAATAGTCCAATCAGGTGCTGAACCCAGGATTGAGTAAGGCTTGTTGTTTGTAGGAGAATCGAGTAAATTATCTGAATTTAAATAATCTTCTGTCAAGATGGCGGAAAGGAAGTCCGCATAGGAAAGCTTGGTCCACAATCTATCAATCCGCCACATATTATATTTAAATTAGAATATTCCGTATTGAAGGGCAACTATTAATATAATGTTGCGTGATATTAAGCGATCTCCAAAGTGTTGAACAAGGAAGCGTCGAACCTTGGTTTGACCTAGAGTTCTGACACCAGGGCCGAGTACTTGGTATCAAGCTAAAATTATCTAAAGAAACCGTGCGCTATCCTAAACATTATCTCGAGGCAGGTACTAGTATATAGTTATATGTTATACTAGCTGAACCCGCTACTTCGTTCGCGTACGTTGATCTTGCGACCTTATTAGTGCATTCGTAGTACTTACGTAAAAAATATTTGGATGGGTGGTCATTACATAAACCGAGTGATTTGTTTTTCCACACAAAAATATATTTAGGTATTCAAGTTTAGCAACTTCATATTTTATATTTTAAGCAACATCAAACACACTCGTAGTAAGGTTGTGGAGTATCGAACATAGCCGCAGTTTGTAGGATTTTTATAGGATACATTACGAAGAGTCTGTAGCTGATGTGCGTGATCTGATACTTACCCACTTGTACATTTTTACAGGATGATATCCTAAGTAGTAGGTGGTAGACTTATTAGCCGATGTAATATTTAAGACTCTAAACCATGTGTGTTTCAAATGTCAATCTAATTGGTAATATCATTCTGTCGTTAATATTTGTTTCGTTAGGGCCCATGCTTTTTCCGAGATGATAGGTAGTATATGAGACTATATAAACTATCTGTGTTTAAAATTTCAACCAAATCAAACCTTTACATAATATATACATAATAATACTTAGTAAGATAACATTTTATTCAATTTTAGAAAAACAACGTTCTGCTTTGGTTCTGCTTCTGCACCGAAGCTTGTTGAACACTAAATTTAGTACAGTATTTGGATTGAAATAATATCCGGAAAAACAAAAACCGACTTCAATTATTATCATTTCACGTCAACTAACTAATTTCTAGTCAAGTAAAAAGTTCACTCGACTAATTTAAGAAGCTATGACTACGTCGTCCAGATATAGATACTGGTGAACAATTCACACACAAAACTTTGGTTATTTCCACCGCCAATGTCCCAGCTCTACTCAAACCGGAGTGGTCTTACGCGTGACGATGGCAAAAGACCTGACGGCATGAGTTTTTTTGCCTTGGAAGTTGAGTCGGCCCCTAGTGTGGGACGCAGCTTGTGTCAATACTCTGGCACCATCACTTCTTCGAAAGACACATGGTAAGGCCAGTGCAGCGGCTAATTCAGCTGAGCGTCTCAAACGGCGGAAATATGCAACCCTCGGTAGTGGTTTTATATTTAAGCCCTTTGGGGTTGAGAGTTGAGACATCGTGCCTGTGAAGGCCGGGAGCTGACTTCATCTTCAAAAGCCTTTCCAAGAGCTTCGCCGACGCAACGCGTGACCAAAATGCTAGCGTTTATTTGGCCCAACACATATACATCGCTATTCAGCGTGGTACTGCCGCCAGCATGCTGGGCACGCTTCCGACTGATAGTGGGCTTGAACATCTTGTCATCCAGTTTTTGTCAATATTCAAAAAACCGCCTCCCTGTTTTCCATATAATATACGTACATGGTAAAAACGGGACCCTATTACTGAGGCTTCGCTGTTCGTCCGTTCGTCTGTCACCAGACTGTATCTGAAGAACGGTGATAGCTAGAGAGTTGTTATTTTCACAGATGATGTACCTATTCATATTGTCGCTACCACAACAAATACTACATTACACATTTTCTAATAAATATCAGATTGTGTTTCGTACCATGAGCTGCCATTTTGTGGAAAAACATAAGACAGGTACTGTCATATTATTACCTGACGATAGATGACGGATGACGGATTTGAGTACTGTGTGTGTACCAGGAAAGAGCTTCGAATCCGACTCCGATAAGTCGAAACCTCCGATTACTATTAGACCTTCGTTTCCAACTTCGGCTCCGAAACTTTTAAAACGGAGGTTATAATCGGAGGTAAGGTATATAAATGACTGGCCTTGTGGCTTAGTGGTTAGTCGCTCTGCCTGCGAAGCCGAGGGTCGTGGGTTCGATTCCCACCCAGTGCAAAAATTTGTGTGATGAATTCAAATGTTTGCACTGTGTCTGGGTGTTTCTATGTATAATAAGTATGTATTTAAAACTATATAAGTATTATATCAGCTATCTGGCCACCATCGTACAAGCTTTGCTTAGTTTGGGGTCAGATGGTGTTGTGTGTGAATTGTCCACCAATATTTATTTATTTATTTTATTTATTAAATATTGCAGATAATCCTTTATTGTGGTGGATAGTAAATTAAAATACAAAATCCCAACTTCCTAAATCAATTGCTCGTCCACGTGTTTGGCAAAAAAAAATATATGTACCCAATAAAAATGTATCTCCTGCCACCACTTCTAATCCTGCCTATGCCTCCGACTTCGGTTCCGACTCCGATAAATCAAATTTTAAAACTCCGACTCCACCTTCGAATCCGATAAAATTACCTCCGTTACATCCCAGCAGGTCTACTACGAAAACAAACTCCGAATGATCGCATCCGACCGACAGCTGAATCGGATTGTAAGCCTACCACGAAAAACATTCGGATCAATACATTTTGGGTCGAAAGTTATAGACTTAGGTCGGATGATGGTCGGATCGAACGAAACGGCCGATCTGATCAACCGACCGATTGTCTTTCGTGGTCGGAAACTTCATAAGTTCGGCCGATATATCGTTTATCGGACTTCGTAGTAGACCTGCTATTGTTTACATTGTCACAAAATACTTAGAAGTTTGTATGTACCGAACTTATTAATTCCGTTATTATTTAATTTCTACGTTATTTCCGAACCACACGACCAGTAATGCTAAAATTTTGATGAGACTATATTAGAAATGTGTTCTTTCTAACAAAATAAGAATTAACGAAATTGAACAACGCAAACATGAGTTACAACCAAAAACACATTCTGAATTTAACCCCTTTCTGCACAAAAACCGTGCAGAATTTGGGGATTAAAAGTAGACAGCTACCATTTACTTAGTATGATCTTAAATCATGTCAAGTTTCATTTGAATTGAATCAGTAGTTTCGGCGTGATGTGAGTTCCCTATACACACAGACAGACAGACAGACAGACAGACAGACAGACAGACATGAAAGAAAAAAAATGCAGTTTCGCCATCAGTATCGACTATGGAGTGCCCCCAAAATTTTTTTTTCAAAATATTTTCAATGTACATAATTCGACCCGCTACAGTTTTATTATAAGTATAGATGTTATAGTTAGTTATATGTTAGGGTGAGGCCCTTATACACAGCGAACCCGTGGTGCATGAAACAGCATGGAAATTTAGGTGACTCTGTGGACATAACCTTTTTTTTTTTTTTTGTGGGGGAATGCATTGACGCACCTTCCACCGTGTAAGGACACGGCAGGTGTGTCGGGCTCGACACCACTAAAAGTGGTGCCCCTACCAACTAAAACCCCCACAGGTTTCTTCAGCATGGCAGCAGGTCAGTGTCGCGGGGTCACTCTGCGCACTCCCTTCGACGACTCCAACCCAACGCCAACACCCTTGCGGGCCCGCCTCGCGGGGGGACGGAACCCCCGCTTTTGGCTCCAGTGACGCACCGGAAACCAGCGGCGCGTCACCGCCTCGGGAGAGCCTATCCCTTGGTGGGGTACCGAGTGGCCCTAAACACTCGACGCCCCAGGCTCTCCAAGAGGAGACGGGGTGCGAGCCCGAGTGGCTCGCCCCCGTGTCCGCTTCCTCCTCCGCGGAGGAGCGAGAGGATCTATTTCTCTCTCTCGCTCCTCAGTCTCCCTCCGCGACATGACTGACTGTCTCGCAGAAGGAGACCACTGCCTCCCACGACCTCTCGTTGTCCAGCATCTTAGCTAAAATTTATCGGCAGCGAAAGGTCCGCCCCCACGACCGCGGCTAGGGAAAGCCGCGGTTCCTCCTCCCCCGGACATGCCTCCAGTACGTGTTGCGCAGTGTCTTCCGTGCAACCGCACCGGTGGCACACCGGGGTTTCCTCCCTTCTGGCGACCCTACACAGGTACCTCCCGAAACAACCATGTCCCGAGAGCACCTGCGTAGTTCGGAATGTGAGAACTCCGTGTTCTCTCTGGGCCCATTCAGGGAGAATGGGCCGGATCGCCTCGAGGAGCCGTTGAGCACCAGCTCCCCTCTGAGTGGGCCCTGAGAGAACTCGCTCCTTCCACCTCACCAGGGCCCTGGCCCTGGCCTCTCTGTGCCATCGCACTACCTCCTGTGGTGCGAAGCTGGGTTTTTGCTTTCTCGCACGCACCCGACACTGGTAGACCGAGGACAGAACCTCGGCCTCCAGGCACCATGGAAGTGATCCGGCGAGAGCGCAGGCCACCTCATGAGAGAGTGTGCGGTATCCCCGACATACTCTCACGGCCATGACTCTTTGGGCCGCGTGGAGAAGAGCTTCTTCTGCACGGTTCAACCGACCCGCCCATACGGGAGCACCGTACAGGGCCATGGAGCGTACCACCGCCATGTAAAGGTGTCGGCAGCGCCCTCCAGCCCCTCCTATATTAGGCAGGAGACGGCCCAGCGCCGACGCTGCCTGCGTCAACTTGGGGGTAAGTTGACGCAGATGCGCCCCCCAACTCCATTTGCTGTCAAGCACGACACCGAGATACTTCAGTGTCGGCTTGACAGGGATGGTGACTTCACCCACCACTATGTTGACGCCTGCAGGCGGTGCTCGTCGAGATCCATGAAAACAGATGGCCTCCGATTTGTGGAGCGCCACCTCCAGACCCAAACTCTTGATGCTGGTCACCACGGCTGCCACGCTCGCTGTGCCTAACCTAACCACTGTATAAATCCCGTAATTGCTAATATTAGGACCTACAGTGTAGATAAGTACAGATTATTGCGATAGCTTAAAATAATGTATTCCCTCGCGTCGAAAACCAGTCGATATGTTGAGTAAAGTCAAATCGTTTTTTACAGTATATGCCTGATGGCAAGCAACGCACCTGCCCATAAGAGCACAGTATCACGCAGTTATTGGAACGTGAAAAGTCCAAATAATTTCCTAATGCTGCATTGTGATCGTCATCCAGAAATATAAATATGAAGATGTAAGTATCTCAAAGCCCTCTTTTTTTTTGCATACTTTTTTTCTTCTTTTCTTTTCTTTTCTTTTAAAATTTTCTTTGGAAACAGTACCGTTCAAAACGTAAGTTAAGTTAGTTAAGTTAACGTAAGTACAAAAGTAATGTTAAAATAATTAGCAAAGTTGTGGTAGGTCCTCAGCTAGAATTTGGAAAGAGCCCAACCTACGTTCTGTCTCCCTACGTTTGTGATGTCAAATGAACTCAACAGCCAAAATTGAACATATGTCAGTAGTCCAATCATTTACAGGAAAAGGGGACTCATCTCAAAAGTTTTCCGGGGATTTTGTAAATGGGAAATTTTATAGTTTTTGTTTTCGTGTCTCGTGTCTTTGCTGCTCCCACCATATTAAAAAAATCGGCACAGTGCGAGTCGGACTCGCGACCCGAGGGTTCTGAATTTTTCCTTCACGCGTTATATAAAATGATATCTCTATGCGTACGTGAGGAAATTAGTTATAATTATAAATTATTAAATAATTTTAAAATTATTAAAAAAAAAAATTGGCAGTCATAGGAATTGCCGATAGAAGTGAAAACTTAAAACTCAAAATTTGATAGCTTACCTTGGAAACTACAAGGGTGTAACCGGAGGGCGTGGCCTCGCCATCTTGGCATGGCCATCTAGAAATGCGTCAGCATTTTCCATTGGCTGATGCGTTTCCAGATGGCCATGCCATGATGGCCTGTCCACGCCCTTTCAGCATTTCCCATTGGCTGACGTATTTCTAGATGGCCAATAGCCATTGTCCCGAGTTTACCCGAAGTTTTCTTATCATACCCGAGCGTGACGAATGAATTCAATTCACAGCTCACGAAAAATCTGTCTAGGCGCGCCTAAAGAAGTTTTCACTTCAAAAAATCTATGTGATGATAGATACTAAAAGTTTAAGGCTTTCGACAATTTCTCTTTAAATAACGTTGCTTCATGCCTAATTTCAAGATTCTAGGTCGACTGGAAGTATCCTTTCTTAAGTATTCCTTAATGCAAGTAGTGTCGAGTTTCAAAGTATGCGGCATAAATTGGCGTTTTTTTTTGCCCTGACATAGCAGTTTAATTTTGTTACATCTTAAAAGCATTAGAAACCTAGTCCAGTCATTTAAGCTTAAATTAGGTAAGAATCTCGAAATTCGAGATACCCAGCTGTAAGTCTGTAAATACTTGTATATTGACACCCTAAAAGTTGCTTTAAAACCTACATAACACTCCTACATAGGGTGTGAGCAACTATTAAATTTCAAGGTCAAAGGTCACAAAAATCGTTCTTTTGCGCTTTCTTTGGAAATATCTCGTTTCCTATGGGTTTTTTTCTATTTGTATTTATTTTCAATATTGTAGAATACAAAATTCTCTACAAATTTTGTTTGAAACATTTTTTTATAGGGTGAACCGTTTTCGAGATAGAGGGTGGAGAGCGCCCAGTCACCGCATCACTTCAGGTCAACCGGTGCCTCCGGTCGATAACGAGGGATATACAGTTTTCTCAAGTTCTTCCATGATTTCGGGGTCAAAGGTTCCATATTCGTTAATGTCCCTCTGATATGGTAGAGCATTGAGACAAGCTTGCTGACTACATTGGCCACAAGCTAAAGAGCATTGCCAGCCCGCATCCGCATCGCGAACCACAACCACTCTTGAAGTTGCAGAAAATTTGGATGAACTAGCTGCACTAGCAGCATTGGAGGAAGAAAATTGTTCGGCCCAGAGATTATTAGAGAGTGGAACTAAAACCTTATTAGTAGTCTATCATGCTCCAAAATCTGTGAAAAGTCTCGATCATCTTCGTTATATGCATTACTTCAAGTCTATAAAACTTAATAAACCTGTGCAGCTGTCAAATATTCCACCAACAGTGCAGCTGCTCATCAACATTTCAAACGTGTAAATTATCAAGTGCGTATTGTGACCGCGAGCTCTCCACCCTCTATCTCGAAAACGGTTCACCGTATAAAAAGTTTATAAAGCAAAATATGTAGAGAATTTTGTATTCTACAATATTGATCATACATCCAAATAGCAAAAAACCCATAGGAAATGAAATATTTACAACAAAAGCGCAAAAAAACGATTTTCGTGAACTTTGACATTGAAATTTAATAGTTTCTCACACCCTACCATATGTAGGTTTTGAGACAACTTTTAGGGTGGCAATATACAAGTATTTACAGACTTACAGCTGGGTATCTCGAATTCCGAGGTGAACTTACTAAAATGACTGGACTAACCTGCGTATTTCGAATAGTGTCAGTAGGCCGGTTATTGGTTCGGTTAACCGAACTACTGAAGCTTTGTAGTTGCAGTAGTTTGGGTGCATGTCATCACCGAACTGTTGACACTGCGGATGTCAGTAGGCCGGTTGTTAGTTTGCTTGACTGAACTACTGCAACTTTTTAGTTGCAGTAGTTTGGTTCTATCTAAGCACTGAACTATCGATACCGCTTCAGTAGCAACAGTTCGGGAAATGTACTGTAACATGATAAATTATTCTAAGACTTAACTGGCACAGACTTCAAATACATGAGTAAGTACCGCTTATAAATATAAATTACCTACTAGCTGTTACCCGCGACTTCGTCCCCGCGAAATAAATACTAAGGTAAGTCAGGCAGTACTTATTTGTATACCCAGACACATATACGGTTACTAAAAACAGCTTATAATAAAACAATTTTATACGATTTCATCAAAATCGGTTCAGTTATTTAGGTTTGAAAGCCTAAGAGATATTCGTCCGGCTTTTCAACTCCAATTTCATCCCCGTACAGTTCGAAATTACAAAATTGTTAGAACAAACATTTATTTGCTTCGTGTCAAGTACATGACATTCATCCCCCATTTCAACCCCATTTTTACCCCGTACAGTTCGAAATTACGAAATTGATAGAACAAACATTATTAAAGAAGGCTGTCAAATAAATATTGTTAAAAGACGCTATTTTTCAATATGGCAATAATTATTATGGCGGTGCGAACGGCAAAGATACAGGTGGCAAAGATACAGGTGGCAAAATTGAAAATATATAAGAACATCTATAATATGCGATCTTTCTTTGCATCTTACCCATGGCACTCATTGTGCTTCTCTTCAGGTGATCCGTCAGCCTGCGCGGATGCTGTGACTGATGTAATACGAATGGCTATGGAATATTTTATTCCATACTCTCACGTCCCATCATCCAGCAAAGCTCCTCTTGGTTTGGATCTCAATGTTATAGTGCAGAAGCATTTAAACATGAGACCTACCTAGCCTGGGTTGAAGCTCGACAGCGTAAGGCGAGAGACATACACTAGAAGAAGAAGGCGTTTAACAAGGCTGCCAAGGCATGCAAAAAGGCTCTACAGAGGGCTCGTTTTGACCATATTAGTCGAATAGGGAACAAACTGGCTTCGTACCCTGCGGGCAGCAAAGCGTTTTGGTCCCTAGCTAAATCGGTCGAATCGAACTTCTGCCGCTCCTCACTGCCTCCAATGCCGAAACCTGATGGGGCGCTGGCTCACACGGCAATAGAGAAGGCAAACTTGTTTGCATCTCAGTTTGCGGAATCTTCACATTTAGACGCTGGTAGTGCGATACCTCCTACTCCACCAGGCAGTCCGTCTTTAATGTCGGAAATACAAATTCGCCAAATAGAGGTTCGTAAAGCGCTACGCAATCTGGATGTGAATAAAGCCAGTGGCCCGGACAGAATTCCTGCTGTAGTGTTGAAGGCTTGTGCGCCTGAGTTGTCTCCTGTACTGACGCGCCTGTTTAGACTCTCTCTCCAGACTGCGCAAGTACCGAAATCATGGAAGGTTGCTAACGTGTAACCTGTGCTCAAAAAAGGTAGTCGTGCTGACCCTGCCAACTACAGGCCCATCTCAATAAATAGGAATAATAGTACTGCTCAATACCAACTGATTACCATACGTTTTGGAGGAGATTGAGAAGTTCTATGAACAGTTATACACCTCTACACAAGCACAACCTGTCGTTAGCATGGCAAAAGACCCCAGAGCCAAGCTGACCCGACACTTTACCGAAGATATCCCGGAAGTCAGCCTGTATGAGATAAGGATGGCTCTCAAACAACTTAAAAACAACAAAGCACCTGGCGATGACGGAATTACGACTGAGCTTCTAAGAGCGGGTGGAAAACCGGTACTTAAAGTCCTCCAAAAGCTGTTCGACTCCGTCATACTTGACGGTAATACGCCAGAAGCGTGGAGCAGAAGTGTGGTGGTGCTCTTCTTAAAAAAAGGTGACAACACCTTGTTGAAGAATTACAGACCCATCTCACTTCTGAGCCACGTTTATAAGTTGTTTTCGAGGGTAATCACGAATCGTCTCGCACGCAGGTTTGACGACTTTCAGCCACCCGAACAAGCCGGTTTCCGAAAAGGGTATAGTACCATAGACCACATACATACGCTCCGGCAGATTATACAGAAAACTGAGGAGTATAATCGGCCACTATGTATAGCGTATGTGGACTATGAGAAAGCCTTCGATTCCATCGAGACCTGGGCAGTGCTTCAGTCTCTCCAGCGATGCCGCATCGACTATCGCTATATCGAAGTGTTGAAGTGTATCTACAGCAAAGCCACAATGTCTGTCCGATTACAGGACCAGCGCACAAAACATATCCAGCTACAGAAAGGCGTGAGACAGGGAGATGTTATATCTCCGAAACTGTTCACTGCTGCGCTGGAAGACGTTTTCAAGCTACTGGACTGGAACGGACATGGCATCAATATCAACGGCGAATGCATCACTCACCTTCGGTTTGCCGACGACATAGTCATTGTGGCGGAGTCGCTGGAGGACCTCGGTGCAATGCTCGGGGACCTCAGTAGAGTATCCCAACAGGTTGGTTTGAGGATGAACATGGACAAGACGAAGGTCATGTCAAATGTGCATGTCTCACCTGTACCGGTTATTGTTGGGAATACCACACTCGAAGTTGTTGACGAATACGTCTACCTGGGTCAAAAGATCCAATTAGGTAGATCCAACTTTGACAAAGAGGTCCAGCGAAGGATCCAACTCGGATGGGCAGCGTTCGGGAAACTTCGACACATCTTTGAGTCCAAAATACCCCAATGCCTAAAGACAAAAGTCTTTAACCAGTGCGTGTTGCCAGTGATGGCTTATGGAACTGAGACGTGGTCCTTAACTGTGGGCCTCATAACAAAGCTCAAAGTCACACAGCGAGCTATGGAGAGAGCTATGCTCGGAGTCTCTTTGCGCGACAGAATCCGTAATGAAGATATTCGCAAAAGAACTAAAGTGGCCGACATAGCTCAACGAGTAAGCAAGCTGAAGTGGCAATGGGCAGGCCACATCGCTCGAAGAACTGACAACCGATGGGGAAGAAAGGTTCTCGAGTGGCGACCACGAACCGGAAGACGCAGTGTTGGACGGCCTCCCACTAGATGGACAGATGACCTCACAAAGGTCGCTGGAAACCGCTGGTTGCAGGTTGCGCGGGACCGTTCGTTGTGGAAATCTAGGGGGGAGGCCTATGTTCAGCAGTGGACGACTTGCGGCTGATGATGATGATGATGACCATACGTATGAACACTTCATTTGTACATAAATATTGTCACAGAAGGGAATATCTTAATTGTGATATAAATATCTCATTATTTTGATATTCGAGTTAGAGGTTTCCATCAGACAACACAAGCATATATGGTTTTATGTAATTATTACCACAATTATGTACCTAAGTAATAAGGAGCACTGAATCACATAATTCCCAGTTTTGTTAAAACCAATATAAATTCCGTCACATAAACTGAATGAGTTGTTGTTGACGTCCGATTAGGAATTAATAATATTCTTCTAATTCCTAATATTTCTCTACGCACCGCAAAGAAGCTCAAAAAATCTTCCTGGAGCAATCTCTTTTGAACAATCGGAATAATTTTACTGTGTCTGAAATCCGACATTGAAACATTGGTAATTGGAGTTTGTTGTGGTGAATAATGCATAAATATTACACCGCTTAGAAAACACGAAGAAAACTATAATATAGGACGAAAACAATTCATTTTGCTTGTTTACTTTTTGATTTGACAACTTGTCAATTTGACATTAATCTTTGACCACAAAGATTGTTTTACCTTTTTGTTTGACCAATTTGGTTTGGTGAAAACGTTTCGTTTCACAATTGCATGCCAACTTCTTTCTCGTTTACATTGCTATAAAATGCAATGATAATTTCTTTGTCGCCGTAATTACATATATCGTTATTTAAATATGTAAAAGTAGTAAGTAAACGACATTGTGAAAGAAATTGATATACATAACATCTACATTCAATCTCAATCTAACGCGGATCAATAAAACGAAACGCAAGTACCGATTCGTTATTGCAATATTTTCCAAGTCAGCTTTGTTAGAAAATGGTAGGTTTAATTTAAAGAAATGCAAATTATTTTATTTTGTAATGTTAGAAAGTTATATAACTTCGCACACGAGTACAACAAAAAATCACCGATTTTTTAATATATAACTCATATGTCTACACGACAAATATTTTGGCGAGTCAAAAATGGACATTGTCCTTTCCCAGTTAGCATGTGGATACAACGCTATCCATGGAAATAAGAAATAAAGTGGCCAAGTGCGAGTTGGACTCGCCCATGAAGGGTTCCGTTGCAGCAAGTAACATAATATACATAGTACACATAGTTCTTGTAGTTCGTTGTAACTTTGATCGAAGTTTTAATAATAGTGTATTTATGACGTACTAAAAAAAAACTACTCATCAGATCGAGTTCAAACTAATTTTCGTTGGTAGTTTTCATGGTAATGTACATCATATATTTTTTTTAGATTTTTCATTCTCTTACTTTAGAAGTTAGAGGGGGGGGGGGACACACATTTTACCACTTTGAAAGTGTCTCTCGCGCAAATTATTCAGTGTAGACGAAAATTATATTAGAAACCTCAACATCATTTTTGAAGACCTATCGATAGACACCCCATACGTGTAAGTTTGATGAAAAAAACATTTTTGAGTTTCAGTTCTCAGTATGAGGGGCACCCCTAATTTTTGTTTTTTTAAAAAACTTTTGTAAAAATCTTAATGCGGTTCACAGAATACATCTACTTACCAAGTTTCAACAGTGTAGTTCTCATAGTTTCGGCAAAAAGTGGCTGTGACATACGGACGGACAGACAGACAGACAGACAGACAGACAGACAGACATGACGAATCTATAAGGGTTCCGTTTTTACGTTTTACGGAACCCTAAAAAGATGCCTTTAGTCTATGACTGATCGCCATTGTTAGTGATGCGCGCGCATTTGAAAACTGATTAATTTTTCCCGCCCTAACGAAAAAAAAATTCACAACTCGTTTTCCTTCTTAAAATTGTACCTAGTTATGTATTTTTAAACTGTCTACACTCTACAAGTACTTAGTTATGAAAAAAAAAACATTTATTACAAAATTATTTTCTTCATAAGTGTGTTGAAAAACGTCGTATGATACTCTCTTCTCTCTTCAAAATCGTTCCCTCAATGCTGAGGATCGTGACTCCCTTTGACTTTGTCAATGAGCTGTCTCCATCGGTTGCGCTCATTTGCCTGGTGTAGTGCAGCGCTTACTGGTATTTCCAGATGTTCGGGTATCTGATCTGACCATCGTTTGGAACTTCGGCCTCTAGGTCTTTTACCTTTCGGTTTTCCGGTCACCATTAGGCGTTCCAGGTTATCTGCGGTTCTTCGTGCAATATGGCCAAAATATTTTAAGATGCGTTGAGAGCAGATTGCAGACAGACGCTGAGTTTTCTCCAAATTGAGCTGTTTTAGGACCGAAGCATTTGTGAGGTGGGTCGTCCATGGGATCCGTAGCATCCGGCGCCAGCACCACATTTCGAAAGCGTCAATTCTTTGCCTATCAGCAGCCTTGACAGTCCATGTCTCAGCGCCATATAGGTAACGAGATTCAGAAGACGAGTGCGCGCGTATGATATACGTGTGTGATAATTACCATCGGTAATCGCTAACTTGTACTAAATCAGTGATGGGCAAAGTACGGCCCGCGGGCCAACTCCGGCCCGCGAAAGTATTTAATCCGGCCCGCCAAGGGTCCATCGACATGGATAGTATATGGCCCGCTATAATTACGTTTTGACATATTCAATCAGAAACCGATTGACTGATGAACATCTTTCCGCACTGCTGAAAGTTTCTTCTTCACAGCTGGAACCTGCTTTCGAAAATATTATGGAAAATCAAAAACCATTCCATATGTCTCACACGCCTAACATGGCGGGGCCTTTGAACAAAAATTAAATTAATTATTATTTAAGGTAAATGCTAATTTATAACATTTATGTGTGCACTGCAATGTTTTTAATATACCTATTATGATTAAAAGCTTTAACACAAAATGCATTTTTTTATAACTCTGGCCCTCCTCTAGAATTGATTAAACTTTGTGGCCCCCCATTAAAAAAGTTTACCCACCACTGTACTAAATGTACTATTACCATGAGAACTTGAAACATACTACAGATGAGATGAGAGATAAAACTAATTCTTACTGTTATTATGATACTAATATTATACAAGTGAGCACGCATATTGGATTCACTTAGACGAGGTTAATTGCCCGTATATAATAAAGCACGGTCCAGACGTGTTTCATTTCATCGAATAACATTCCTGATAAATCAACGAATATGTCACGATAAATGCGACATGTTAAGTACAGGATTGAACCATGTCACAGCGAAAATGTTCAGGCCTCTTTCAGGCGTTAACTTAGTAACTGTGTGAACAAATCACACAATTAAATATAGGTACTTTTTTAGGGTTCCGTAAAACGTAAAAACGGAACCCTTATAGATTCGTCATGTCTGTCTGTCTGTCTGTCTGTCTGTCTGTCTGTCTGTCTGCCTGTCTGTCCGTCCGTATGTCACAGCCACTTTTTGCCGAAACTATGAGAACTACACTGTTGAAACTTGGTAAGTAGATGTATTTTGTGAACCGCATTAAGATTTGAACAAAAAAAATAAAAAAAAAAGAAAAATTAGGGTTGCCTCCCATACTGAGAACTGAAACTCAAAAATTTTTTTTTCATCAAACCTACACGTGTGGGGTGTCTATCGATAGGTCTTCTAAAATGATGTTGAGGTTTCTAAAATCATTTTCGTATACACTGAATAGTTTGCGCGAGACACACTTCCAAAGTGGTAAAATGTGTGCCCCCCCCCCTCTAACTTCTAAAGTAAGAGAATGAAAAATCTAAAAAAAATATATGATGTACATTACCATGTAAACTACCAACGAAAATTAGTTTGAACTCGATCTGATAGGTAGTTTTTTTTAATACGTCAATAATACACTATTATTGAAACTTCGATCAAAGTTACAACGAACTACAAGAACTATGTGTACTATGTATACTTATTATGTTACTTGCTGCAACGGAACCCTTCATGAGCGAGTCCAACTCGCACTTGGCCACTTTATTTCAGCTTCCGCTAGTGCATCCTACTATCCTACTAATATTATAAATTTCAATGTATGGATGATTATTGCTCAATCGCGTCCTAACGTATGAACGGATCGGGCTGAAATTTGGAACACAGATAGATTATAGTCTGGGAGAACACATAGAATACTTTTTCCCGAAAAAACAACGGGAACAACGGGAACGGGAACTACGCGGGTAGCACCGCGGGGCGCTGCTAGTTATTAATTTATATGACACTAGCAGTGCGTCAATCACGTCCTAACGTATGAACGAATCGGGCTGAAATTTGGAACACATACAGATCATAGTCTGGAAGAACACATAGGCTACTTTTTATCCCGGAAAAACAACGAGAACGGGAACTACGCGGGTAACACCGCGGGGCGCTGCTAGTTTATAATATTAGTAGGACAAGCAGCGCCCCGCGGTGTTACCCGCGAAGCTCCCGTTCCCGTTGTTTTTCAGGGATAAAAAGTAGCTTAAGTGTTCTTCCAGATTATAATCTATTTGTGTTCCAAATTTCAGCTCGATCCGTTCATACGTTAGGGCGTGATTGAGCAACAAACATCCAACTATCCAAACATCCATACATTGACATTTATAACATTATAAGTAGGATTAGTAGGATAGGATAGTAGGATAGTAATTTAAATAAAAAAAATCCGTTAGAGGCAAAGTATTTATAGACATAGACATTAGGGTGTCCCTTTCATGGTGAAAAAAAATGAATGAAAAGATTTTTTTTGAATTTCGAAACGCATACCCCCTATTTCTTTTTAAACTACCTAGAATGACTTAAATACGAAATTGTATCATCCTTCATTAACATTAACGCGTGCCGACTGAGTCTTAAAGATTTTTAAAATTGCTATTTTTTACCCTTACCGCTATGTAGCCGAACAAAATTATATATTTGTATGTGATGAAATATTTATTAAAATAAGATAAAAATACAAATTAGGCGTAATATTTCCTTTTCAGAGTCTTTTTTTAACGTCTGGATATTGATTTCTGGGTTCTTAAATCCAGCGAACAAAAATTGCTGCGGGCTGTTTGGGAGATTTTTTTTCAACAGGTTTATATTCCTTAAGCTTCTTCAAAAACACGTAAATTGGGATTCGAAGCATTTACTGCCAGCCTACATCCTAGCATGGTCTTAAAAATTGCAAAAAATAACCATTTTGGAGTCTTTGCTTAAATTTGACGTAAATTTTGAATTGAAATTGCAACAAACAATTGTATTATTATATTTAATTATCCATCTTGCTTGATCCATCGCTCGAGAACGTTTGATATTTTTTATTTTCTCATTCTCTTGTAAAAAATAATGAATAGTTCGACCAGTTCCCGGTAATTTTCACATACAATGATTTTTAACAATTCTTAATTAGGTATAAAAATAAAGTGGCCAAGTGCGAGTTGGACTCGCCCATGAAGGGTTCCGTTGCAGCAAGTAACATAATATACATAGTACACATAGTTCTTGTAGTTCGTTGTAACTTTGATCGAAGTTTCAATAATAGTGTATTTATGACGTACTAAAAAAAAACTACTCATCAGATCGAGTTCAAACTAATTTTCGTTGGTAGTTTACATAGTAATGTACATCATATATTTTTTTTAGATTTTTCATACTCTTACTTTAGAAGTTAGAGGGGGGGGGGACACACATTTTACCACTTTGGAAGTGTCTCTCGCGCAAAGTATTCAGTGTAGACGAAAATGATTTCAGAAACCTCAACGTCATTTTTAAAGACCTATCGATAGACACCACACACGTGTAGGTTTGATGAAAAAAAAATTTTTGAATTTCAGTTCTTTGTATGGGGGGCAACCCTAATTTTTCTTTTTTTTAAATTTTTTGGTTCAAATCTTAATGCGGTTCACAGAACACATCTACTTACCAAGTTTCAACAGTGTAGTTTTCATAGTTTCGGCAAAAAGTGGCTGTGACATACGGACGGACAGACAGACAGACAGACAGACAGACAGACAGACAGACAGACATGACGAATCTATAAGGGTTCCGTTTTTATGTTTTACGGAACCCTAAAAAGTCAACAATATTCCTATTGTTGTGTTATAAATATTTTGTGTGACGATATCGGTGTACGATTCAATAGAAAGTCAGTTGTCTCATAACTTTTTAAACATTGGAATAACACTACTTGTGACTACCTACTTGGTGGATTTTTGTTTCAAACACATTTTAAAAGTAGTTCGTAAACGGGATGGCTGCAAGCAACGAGTAGGTAATAATTAATTCCCTATCTTGTTTTTGTTGAAAAAGTACATAAACTCTTTCCATCGCCCTGTGTTAGACGCAGTTGTGTCACAGCACATTATTTGTACATTGTCATAGAGTGTAAAAGCACAGTTTTAGCTTGATTCTGGCCAGAAGAGCTCTACAGTTTGGGTACAGCCAGAAGTTGTTCATTGTTTTCAGATGAAATTAAAATTGGCGGCGTTCTGGTTAAGAATTTCTCATGTCCAGATCAGTTAACAATTTCCCATCCCAGTGAACAGTCACCATTTCAGGGTTATTATTCTGAGAGACTGATTTTATAGATTCCGCACTATGTTTTCTACTCTGTGTGCGAATGCGTTGAATAGACGGTTTGTTTATAGAAAAATCATCACTGTAAAGACGTCTTAATACTATACTGTAATTACTTAATTAAATTTAATACTACAGCCTTAAGTATATAGACAGAATTCTAAGTACTTAATTGACATCTATTTAAAGCTGCTACTAGCTTGCTTGTAAACATCTTGCAAGTATTATACATATTTTTCTATTCTATGCATCTTCTTCCAGCATGGTGAACATTCATAAGTTTAATACAGTTAGGTATAGCTGTGGTAGGGATTTAAGTTTTTTCTCTAAATGTTATGCATTCTTGATTTACTAGATTTGATACGCTATTTAGATGACTAAATATGCTTTAACTAACAGTCAATCTATAAAAAAATACTTAGCCAATGTTATAAAAAATACTGCAAGAACTTGACGCTCAGACGGTAATTTAGCGCTTTTTATTTGATAATGTGTCAACAAATAACAAAACATTTTTTTGATTACTTCTTAATTCCACTGCCATTTTTTAAACATTAAAATACTAGATATTAATCATGCCAATAACCGATAATAAATAAAAATAGGCGACTACGCGCCGCTACTCTCGCGCAACTTTTTAAGGATATTTTTCGATCCAAGTCGGCACGGATTAACGTATTCCAAATAAGTTAAAAAATATTTCTGAGCGTTTTATAAGCAAGTAATCTATACAGGGAGCCTATTAGAACGCATAACTTTTTGTTCCTAATTTACTTTGTCATAATGAATGTAGCATAATGTATAGTGTCATAATGCAACTTTCGCATAATCATTTTTTGGCGTCATGTGTTTTAAGCATAACAATCTATTGTACTACATTTTATTCGACTATTGATGAGACGCATAATAGTTTTTAAGCATTTTTTAATTTGTTCTATTTTTTTTTAAGGTGCCGTTTAAATCGCATATTTTTTTTTTCCTAATTTACTTTGCCATAATGAATGTAGCATAACATATAGTGTCATAATGTAACTTTTGCATAATCGTTTTTTGGCGTTATGTGTTTTAATCATAAAAATCTATTGTGCTACATTAAATTCGACTGTTGCTCAGACGCATTTAGGCATTTTTTAATTATTTGTTGTGCTATGTAATATATAACCAGGTTATATAGGGTCCAGATCCGACTCGGAGCACCCCGACTCCACCTAGTCTTGTCGCTACTACCCCTAGAGTGTATTTAAAAAATGCGGGAGCCAGAAGCTCTTCGGTCAGCCCTGAGAGTCGCTTCTCCATACTCGGCCTGCACTCCACTACGGACCTCCCTTGAGCTTCTGGCGGGAGCCCACCCGGAGTCAAAAAGTGCACCATATGTCTTAGCCGTCATGGCCGTTAATGGAAGAACCTTATATGAATTGTAATGAAGTACCTAAACCTACCTGTTAACTGGCAAATAAATATTTTGACTTTGACTTTAGGTGTATGTAGGTTTTTAAGTCCTAAAAACGTTGTCTACATAAATTGGTGCAAAAATTGTTATACTACTGCATAGTCCATAGATATTCCATTAAATTAGTAGATACCTACATTACGAATAATAAATATTGTTGTCGAATTACCCACCCGCATTTCACACACCCACGTATTTTATTTATGTCCGCTCTTTACACTTGTTTTTTAGTTAGGCGTTTAAAGTTTATGCCGTTGATCAGTATGTTTAAGTATTGTTATGCTTTTCTCAATGTGTGCCTTTAACCATTATGCTATTTATAGTTATGCGTCGAAACATTATACTAAGTTATCTGTATGCTATATATGGCTATGCGTTTAAACATTATGTTAAGTTATCGTTATGTTATATATGGTTATGCTAGTTAACATTATGCGAAGACAGTTATGCGTTTAGTTGTTATGGTAAATTATCGTTAGTCCTAAAAACGTTATGCCTACCTAAAATAGGACAAAAAATGTTATGCCACCCCATATAGACCCATCTATGCACATATGCGTTAAAAATTCAAAACTTTGAAAAATAAGGGACACCCTAATAGGCATGTCTAAGGAAACCAGGTTGAAACAATGTTCATACTCGGCTGCAACCGCAGCTAACTATGAAGAGTCGAAGAGCAAGAAGTCTCGAAGAAAAATACTGTTATGACACTTTTTTCGTCTAGCTCCCATCCACTTAGAACGCGTAACGAGCTATAAGGTATAAGGAACTTCGTTCCGAATTCAATCAAAACATGGAGAGGTTAACGGAAATTTAAGTGGCAAAATAATTCGAGGCGGATTCTCGTATTATTGTGATTTAGTAAAAGATCAGCCGACGTATTTGTAGTATGTTGATATATTATATATCTACTTATTTTGTTTATTTTTTTGTTCGTTCTGTTTCTTCTGTAGTGTAGTTTTGGCCATTTAGTTAAATTATATTGTAGCACAGTCGTTTAACGTTATTTAACTTAAATATTTACCGGACAAATAAATCTCTACATTATCAGTCTTAACGCACACGAGTGAGACAACACAGAGGTTTGTATAATGAAATGTTTTAGGTACCTATATTACAACAAGCTTTAGAGGCAATATCGAAATTTGAATCAGTGGCTTACTGTCAAAATATGGTGTAAATGAGACTACGTAATTTGAGAACGTAAAATAGACTTTATTTTACAACAAAATTAAATAAATAGACTAGAAAGTGCGTGGCGAGTGAGCGTGCTCATCACCAACCGCTGGAGTAGGAGCCGCCGTAAGAGCCGCCGAGGCCGGAGTGGCCGGAGTAGCCGGAGGAGTAGCCGAGCCCGGAGTGGCCGGAGTAGCCGGAGGAGTAGCCGAGGCCGGAGTGGCCGGAGTAGCCGGAGGAGTAGCCGAGCCCGGAGGAGTAGCCGAGCCCGGAGGAGTAGCCGTAGCTGGGTGTGGAGACGATCCTCTTCTCGGTGATGACGCGGGGCTCGGAGACCAGCTTGCGGACGCTCACCACCTGCGGCACCTCCACCACCTTGTTCACGTTCACGACTCTGTTGACGGCCACCACCTGCGAGCCGCCGTACCCGCCGAGCCCGCCGTACCCGCCGAGTCCGCCGTACCCGCCGGCTCCGCTGTACCCGCCGTACCCGCCGTACCCGCCGTGCCCGCCGTACCCGCCCACGCTGCCGTGGAGGAAGCCGCGCTTCTCGCGCGCCGCCGGCGGAGCGCCCGCGGCCGCGGCTGCCACAAGCATGCACACTACTACCTGTGGACGGAAAACATGATTAGGTACATGACAGATCTGATCGAATTTAGAAACAACGAGCATGCTGCCATGGGCTTCGGTCATTAATGACAGGCGGAAAATGCTGACACAGCAGTGGTAGAGGAGTGCACCATGAAACGATAGGTACAAAGATGGATAGACACTATGTGGGACATCAATGAGATTATAAAAGAGCCAGCCGAGCAAAACACAGATTCACAGATGACTATGACTCACCTATAAATCAGGATCTAAACATATCAAATGCATTAAAATGTAACTGACAAACAGGAGGTACTGCGAATTAAATTTACTGGAAACTTTTTTCTTGTTTTTCAAATAAAACAATATAAGTAGCGTAATTTCTAATTGTTCTCAGCATATGTAGAACTGTTTTATGTAGATTGGTATGTTCAAATCTTGGTAGATGTAGTGGAGACTTACAAAGGATTTCATATTGTGGGTTGGTATGTCGAGCGGTACCGGCGCACTGCCGGCGTTGGCCGCGCGCCGCGTATATAAGCCGCGCGGCGACGGCGCGTGGCGCAACGCGCGTCCTCGCGTGTGTTTACAAACAACCGCGATACCGCGTGTATCCTTGATGCTGCGAACAGAAAGAGAAATGGGGCACTTTCAATCACTGCACTCCAGGTATCAGCCAACTCAAACAACTTTCTAACTACGCAAGTTATCACATTATTACATCAGTGGTTACAATGTTTTGGTCTAACATAGCATACCAATATCACATCAAGCATACAAATTTAATGTAGGGTTAAATTGCTCAAATGTCAAAATAAAATATGAATTCTATTATTGAAGCTTTTAATTCGTTTTATTGAAATCTTTACAAAGGTAAGGATAGAATCAGGAAGATAGGTTTAATAGATCCAAAGCTCTTCAAAGACTATCCAGAGAAATGTATATTCGTATGTACTAACTGTATTTTCAATTTTTGTTTTATAGGTAGAACTTGATATTTAGACGGGAGAATTTATAATAGCAAATTAAAAAAAATATTGGGTGTTGTTAAAAACAAAAATTGTTTGTAATATGTATTTTAAAATAAAAACAAATAAATAGTAAAGATAGTTTCACGTAAATTTTGAGATTATGTTAAAATAAAATATTAAGTAATTAAAAAATCACCCAATGACGTAGTTCGGAGAGCCTTGGTATCGGCGGGGGTTCCATGCGTACTTGAGCCCCCTGGCCTATGCAGACCGGACGGCAATAAACCGGATGGGTTGACTCTGGTGCCCTGGAAGAACGGGAAGTGCTTAATTTAGGACGCCACTTTCGTCAGCACTGTCGCCGCCAGCCACCTGGGTCTGACTTTCCACTCACCATCAGCCGCGGCAGAGGAGTACCTGTTGCCGTGGAGACCTTGGGTTGTTGGGGGGCAGAGGCTAAAGGGTTCCACTCAGAATTGGCATCAGGCATAATACGGGTGACTCCCGTTCTGGCGCGTTCCTGGAGCAAAGGTTGGCTATTTCCATTCAGCGGGGGAACGCGGCGAGTATCATGGGCACTTTTGCGCTGGGAGCAGTTAGGGGTGGGTTATTCGGAGATCCGTTTTTTCATTATTATATTGTAGTTTCTCAAGTGTTTTATCCAATATTTTTTTCAAAAGAACAAACTAACTTTAATTCTAAGCAAATGATAAGAACGCCTTTAAGTCTTTTGTTGGAATTAATTATTACTTAGTAGACAGGTACGAAGTTGTTGAAAATATCGCGACAAGCTTTTATTTATATCAATTTAACTTTAAGATTAGTAAAATGGTGGTTTTGATTGCATTCAAAATTTATTTCCTTCGTTTTAGAGCATTTAAATAAAAGCTTGTTTTTATTTAAAAAAAATATATTCATATTAAATTTTTTTTATCTTTAGTTTTTATTCCAGTCCGGGTTTGATTTTGGAGTTTTAATTCTCCTAGACAGGTTGCAGACCAATGCTATCGACGCCCATCTCAACGATCCCTACAAAACTCCTAGTCTCCAATAGATTTCTTGGGATTTCATCTTTAGATCCTGGATATCACGTAACACGAGAGTGCTTGTCAAGACTATTCAAACGAGTCCGAACTCGACGGTTTTATCTTGTTTAGATTAGGAGTTCTTATGGCTACCTTCAGACGCCATTTTGAGACCCTGGCTGTCATGTAGTAAAAGAGTGCTTGTAAAAACTATTCAAACGAGTCCAAGTTCGACGGTTTTATTATCTTATTTAGTATAGGAGTTCCTATGGCCGCCTTCCGACTCCGTCTTTAGATCAGCTTCAGTGTACCATATTATTGCATTGTCATCGAAGTTACGTAAGTAAACCAAATATACTATTCTAACGAGTTGAAATTCGATGGATTTATCTTGTTTAGTTCAGGAGTTCTTATGGCCACCTTCCGACTCCATCTTGAGATCAGCTTCATGGTACCATATTGTTGCATCGCCACCAAACTTACGCAAGTAAACCAAATTTAAACCTAATCTAACGACAGGAAATGGTTCTATTTTAACTCGCAAGATTTGTCCCATACCAACACACTAACAGGGCAAGTTAAATAAAAGCTTATAATCGTGTAAAATTGTTTTTATTATCTATAATTTTGTTTTTCTTACTTTTTTCATACAACTTCTAATTTTTCCGGAATTCGAGATAAACTTGAGTTTTTGACCCCCCATTTCACTCCCCGACCCCTGATCTGAGGGACTCCCCGACCTGTAAATTATTTTTAATTTAATTTTGCAAATAGGTACTATTGTTTTTTTGTTTTCAGAAATTGTCTACCTTATATCTAAATTGACTATCTTTGCAATTTTTTTATGTACGTAGAGTTTTGTAATGACAACTGTGGTAAAGTGGTTTAACTAGATATATCTTGATAATTAATGTTGCTCTCACTACGGAGCCTAAAAATAGCATACGCCCATAAATATCTTGCGAAAGTGAATACGGTATATGGTAATATAACGCGTCACCTCTCGTCAGGCCCGGTGGCTTGTAATTTTTTTAAAACAGGTAATAATTTTCCACATTTTATACTGGCAGGTTGATTAAGTACATACACATTTCAAATTATTGCAATCTGAGTGTCGATGTCGTCGAGTGTGTGTTGTGTGTTTCTTCACTGAGCTTTCAGTGTTGAGAAATAACCATCTAGATCACTTCTAGAAACGTTATTTTGAAACAATATTACATGTTTGCTGTTATCATAATATGAAGAGTCGTTTCATTAGCATAATGATATCGCGAGACAAGCCGGGGGCTGCGGTGATCAGCGTGTGGGATAAGGTGAAAGGAGCCGAAATATTGAAAACAGATTGTGTTGGAACACTTAATGTAAAAGTCGTCAGTTCTCGGAAATAACTGAATTGCCGCAAAAGATGTGTGTTTTCGATACAGTTGTACTAAACATTGAAGCGCAAAGTCCTACAAGGCCAAGGCTGCCGCAGACGAGCTTGCAGTGTATATAACTCGCCGGGCGGGGCGGATTGCCATCATTCATCTGGCAGACGTTTGACCAACCATATCTTACAATATGAAATCCTTTGTAAGTATCTCATAATATCCAAATTGTACATAACGACACATAGTTGTAAAATTATGTAAAAAGATCAGTTGTATTTAACATCAAATTTGAATGATTTCGACGGAACTTCATAAAATATTTTATGTTTCTCAGGTAGTAGTGTGCATGCTAGTGGCGGCCGCGGCCGCGGGCGCTCCGCCGGCGGCGCGCGAGAAGCGCGGCTACCTCCACGGCAGCGTGGGCGGGTACGGCGGGTACAGCGGGTACAGCGGAGCCGGCGGGTACGGCGGACTCGGCGGGTACGGCGGGCTCGGCGGGTACGGCGGGCTCGGCGGGTACGGCGGCTCGCAGGTGGTGGCCGTCAACAGAGTCGTGAACGTGAACAAGGTGGTGGAGGTGCCGCAGGTGGTGAGCGTCCGCAAGCTGGTCTCCGAGCCCCGCGTCATCACCGAGAAGAGGATCGTCTCCGCGCCCAGCTACGGCTACTCCTCCGGGCTCGGCTACTCCTCCGGGCTCGGCTACTCCTCCGGCTACTCCGGCCACTCCGGCCTCGGCGGCTCCTACGGCGGCTCCTACTCCAGCGGCTGGTGGTGAGCGCTCGCCCGCCACGCGCCCTCTAGTCTACTGTGATACATTACTCACTCACTATTTATTTTAAATTTGTTTACAAATACATTTTATTTTTATGTTTTAACCTTGAATGTTTTATTTGAGTCGATGTGCCACGCGGTCTCACCCGTCATTATTTATTATATTAGCAGCTGCCAATGATGGTGATGTTATATTAAATAACTGATAAACTACTTTACGAACTGAAATATCTAAAATAGTGGTGCAAGAGATAAAGTGAGAGATTTTATCAACAAACAAGACCATCCCTATAGAATCGATTTTCCTTTTTAGGGTTCCGTAAAACGTAAAAACGGAACCCTTATAGATTCGTCATGTCTGTCTGTCTGTCTGTCTGTCTGTCTGTCTGTCTGTCTGTCCGTCCGTATGTCACAGCCACTTTTTGCCGAAACTATGAGAACTACACTGTTGAAACTTGGTAAGTAGATGTATTCTGTAAACCGCATTAGGATTTTTACAAAAGTTTGTTAAAAAAACAAAAATTAGGGGTGCCCCCCATACTGAGAACTGAAATTCAAAAATTTTTTTTTCATCAAACCTACACGTGTTGGGTGTCTATCGATAGGTCTTCAAAAATGATGTTGAGGTTTCTAATATAATTTTTGTCTACACTGAATAATTTGCGCGAGAGACGCTTCCAAAGTGGTAAAATGTGTGTCCCCCCCCTCTAACTTCTAAAGTAAGAGAATGAAAAATCTAAAAAAAATATATGATGTACATTACCATAAAAACTACCAACGAAAATTAGTTTGAACTCGATCTGATGAGTAGTTTTTATTAGTACGTCATAAATACACTATTATTAAAACTTCGATCAAAGTTACAAGGAACTCTACAAGAACTATGTGTACTATGTATATTATGTTACTTGCAGCAACGGAACCCTTCATGGGCGAGTCCAACTCGCACTTGACCACTTTATTTAATTTGAAATACCAGGAATGCTCTTTTGTTTTCTTACTGAGACGTCACTATCTCGGTTGTCTTAAAGTCGAGAATGAATCAGTACCTTTTATAAATATGGAGTCCAACTTTAACTACTACATATTCTATGCTACAACGCCGTTTTCCACCAAGCAAGTGACCTGACACTTTCTTCCAAACGTACATCTATTAAATAAAAAAGTATGAAATGATTTGCTATAATATTATCATGGATCGTTGATTTCTTTTACCGGATATATTTACCTTCGCAAGGTTCGTTTTTATTTAAAAGAACAAACGTTTCCCTTTTCATGTCCAATTTTAAAATAGAAACGTGAAAGTCTAAGTTTGTATACATCCATTTACAAACAGTATGAGAAAACTATCTACATAGCTCTGTGCTGTAAGTAATAATCTATACTATTACTATATTATATATTAGGTATATATTATATACTAGCTGTTACCCATAACTTCGTCCGCGTGAAATAAATATTAGGGTAAGTCAGGCAGTATTTGTACACTCATACAAATGTTCGCTAACTAAAAGTAGCTTATCGGTTAATCGGTAACAAAATCGCTTCAGTTGTTTAGATGTGAAAGTGTAATAGACAAACAGACAGAGTTACTTTCATATTAATAGTATTTGTATGTATTGCTTATTGTTTCATGTCTGGATAATAAAGTTCCATGGTTTTATCTTCAACTTTGACCCCCTATTTCAACCCCCTTTTTTTTTTTTGGGGGTAATGCTTTGACGCACCGACCACCGTGTAGGGACATGGCAGGTGTGTCGGGCTCGGCGCCACTAAAAGTGGTGCCCCTACCGACAAAAACCCCCACAGGTTTCTCCGGCATAGCAGTGGGTCAAAGTCGCGGGGTCACTCTTTGCACTCCTTCTACGACTTCGATTCAACGCCGCACCCTTGCGGGCCCGCCTCGCGGGGGGACGAAGCCCCCGCATTTGGCTCCAGTGACGCACCAGAAACCAGTGGCGCGTCACCGCCTCGGGAGGACCTATCCCTAGGTAGGGTGCCGGGCGGCCCTAAACGCTCGACGCCCCAGGCCCTCCAAGTGGAGACGGGGTGCGAGCCCGAGTGGCTCGTCCCCGTGTCCGCTTCCTGCTCCGCGGAGGAGCAAAAGGATCCCCTATTTCAACCCCTATTTCATCCCCGTACGGTTCCGAATTGCAAAATTGCTAGGACAAACATTTATTAGATTCGTGTCATGTGTTGGATAAAAAGTTTCATGGTTTTATTTTCAACAAAGACGAACTTGCATGTAGACTTTCAGTCCTTATTTCAACACCTATTTCATCCCCGTTTAGTTCATAAAAGCAAAACTGCTAGAACGAACATTTATTGGCTTTGTGTCAAGTGTCTAGTTACAAAGTTTCATGGCTTTATCTTAAACTATGACGAACTTCCATATAGACTTTCATCCCCCGTTTCAACCAGTATTTGATCGCCGTACAGTTTTAAATAAAAAAATGCTAGAACAAACACACATTACACACGTTTGCCTTTGAAATGTATATTTCTGAGCGGATCGGGAGAAATTTGGAACAAAGATTAAAGAGAACAATTTTCTAGTGTGGAATAGCATATAGGCAAGTTTTATCTCGAAAAAAATACGAAAATGGAAACTACGCGCGAAAAACTTCTAAGCGTTGCTAGAACAAAATAAAAGACAGATACAACCTACCATACAGCCTTCTTCTGTTTTGACGTCTGTAAAAATATAATCTTATACCTTTAAACGAGCAATTCTTGTACCTATATAAATATGTATATATATATATCTTATACCTTTACGAGCAATTCTTGTACCTATATAAATATGTATATATATATATATATAGAATCTGAATCTCGGAAACGGCTCGACGGATTTGCATGAAATTATGTGTGCAGGGGTTTTCGAGGACGATAAATCGATCTAACTAGGTTTTATTTAAAAAAAAAAACGCACATTATGCGCGTTTTTAGACAATGAAAAACTGTCACATTAGACATTAGAATGTGAAGGTAAATTTCGCCGCGTGACGCGACAGCATAATTAGCTCAGACGGGAAGTCGGGCGCTCATAGCGGTCACGAATTAGTAGCTCCGGGTTCGAATCCAGACGGGTTCTCTTTTTTTTTCAATTCGTTTTTTTTAAGAAAATGTCACGAATTAGTAGCTCCGGGTTCGAATCCAGACGGGTTCTCTTTTTTTTCAATTCGTTTTTTTTAAGAAAATCTATTTCTTGGAGTCTTTTATCTGTAGGTATCTAAGTGTATATTTAGAATTTAAACCGAGGAAAGCTCGGTCACTCAGGTACTAAGTACATAACATAAGAAACTACAGAGCTATTTTTTTCTACAGTATCTCATCATAAATCGTTTATTGGCCATAAGTAACTATACATTACATTTTACTACGCTAATGGAGTCAGGGCTAACTAGTAATAGAACCAAATAAAAACGATTTATAGCAACGAGTTTAATATTAGGAAACTGACTAATTTCGCATGGTATCTCAAGTTACACTTCAGCCACATACTAGCAGCATAATGTCTTAAATTCAAGCTCAAATTGTTTTTATCTTTATTTATTTTTATTTCATTTACAACGCTCGTAATATTTTAGCCTACCCTATTATTAAACTCAAATTAAAAAAGTTATTGTTAAGATTTAAAAAATCTATGTATTATATAACATAACTATCAAGATTGAATAATCATATATTTTTTTGTGATTTGTTAACTTTGTACTGCGAATTTATAAAAATATTAAATTTGTCTACCCGAAATAATTATTAAACCTAACTGGTTTTGCTTTTGTTTTTGAAGTGAAAACTTCTTTAGGCGTGCCTTGACAGATTTTTCGTGGGCTGTGAATTGAATTCATTCGTCACGCTCGGGTATGATAAGAAAGCTTCGGGTAAACTCGGGACCATGGCTATTGGCCATCTAGAAATACGTCAGCATATGGAAAATGCTGAAAGGGCGTGGACAGGCCATCATGACATGGCCATCTAGAAACGGATCAGCCAATGGGAAATGCTGACGCATTTCTAGATTGCCTTGCCAAGATGGCGAGGCCACGCCCTCCGTTTACACCCGTGTAGTTTTCAAAGTAAGCTATCAAAGTCTGAGTTAGGTATAAGTTTTCACTTCTATCGGCAGTTCCTATGACTGCCAATTTTTTTTGTAGTGAAATTCTTACACGAAGCGCACAATGGTTTTATGTATAACAGGACTCTGGATTCCCAAGATACAGGCCTAAGCCTGTAAATCTTGTAAATCCTCGCTGACAGAAGATATATAAGCGACAATAAAACCTAATTTGTTTTATGTGAAATGGAAATTGTAATGTGAATATTGTTGTAAACTTTTTGTGTGCAAATAAACATGATTTGATTTGACTACGTTTACATTATGAAGAAAAACTACCAGTTTTTTATAAGTGTAGAAATGCATTTACGCATGCCTGTTATGCAGGTTCATGTCGGGGTATGTCGGGCTCGACACCATAGATAGACATGGTGCCCCTACTGAACAAAACCCCCACAGGTTTTTCCGGTATGGCCAGGGATCAGAGTCGCGGGGTTACTTCTCGCACTCACACCAAAGACCCTGACCCAATTGCCATCGCCCTTGCGAGCCCACTTGGCAGGGAACGTCCGAATTTGGCGCTAGTGACGACCCGGAAACCAGAGGTGCGTTACCCCTTCGTAGGCCTATACCTAGGTGGGGTGCCCGACGGCCCTAAACATCCGACGCCTCAGGTCTTCCAGTGGAGACGCATCCATTTACACCTCAATGATTGAGCGAGATGTTTCCTACTCTCATTTCTCCACCTCACATGACCTCTCACTGTTATCCATCTTGGCCAAGATGGTCGGCAGCAAGAGGCCAACTCTCCTGACCATGGCTTAGAATATCTGCAGTTCCACCTCTGTGGCCACATCGCAGCCCTTGTCCTTCTACTATCAGATCAGAGCGCTCGCGGAAGACCCTTATCTGGAAGGCTTAAAAAATTTACTTCGCCGATCAGCCGAGTAATCTTCCCAAGTCTTCCAGTCCCTTTCCCCAACTTTTACACGTACAAGGAGGAGAGCAGCGAAAGTAATTGTCGATTGTGATCTTTGACTTGTGTGGTGGCCAAACAAAAGCAAGCTTTTTGCTCGTGTAAAGCGAGTGACGGTACTGAATTCAGGAGCATGACGAATTGTCTCTCCGTCGCTGATATTCACAATCAATCAACACGCTGTTCACTTTGGCGCATCAGTCAGTTTGGCTTTTTTAGTTCTCTGCTGCTCGCTGTTTTTGTGTGGATTCTCATATTTGAAATGTTGTAAAAGTTGAATTTAATATTGATAGACAATTCACTCTTAACACCATCTGACCCCAAATTAAGTAAAGCTTGTACTATGGCGGCCAGATAGCTGATATAATACATATATAGTTGTAAATACTATTATTATACATGAAAACACTCAGACACAGTACAAATATTTGAATTCATCACAGAAATATTTGCACTGGGTGGGAATTGAACCCTTCGACCTTCGGATTCGCAGGCAAAGCTACTACCCACTAAGTTATTTCCGGATTCGATCAGATCGTTTCTGGCAGGAACTCATGGTGCCGAAACGGACGTAGTGGAGCGGACGAACTTTTCTCACATCAGCTATTGATTCAGCCATTTGTGGAAGACGTAAAGTTTCCTTTCGTTAAGTTTCTTACGTTTCGTTGGTTAGTTTGCATTTCTTTTATGGCATATCATTGCCTACTGCAAGGACAAAAACACACGAGTATTTTAAAGCTATGACTAAATTTTTGATTGTTGAAACGCAGTACCTATATAGAATCATAAAATATTAGTCTTTAAAGCTTCACGTTATCTTATGTAGAAGGGGGTGAGACCGTCCGATACAGCGAGTCAAATAAAACATTCAAGGTTAAAACATAAAAATATAATGTATTTTTAAACGAATTTGAAATAAATAGTGAGTGAGTAATGTATCTCAGTAGACTAGAGGGCGCGTGGCGGGCGAGCGCTCACCACCAGCCGCTGGAGTAGGAGCCGCCGTAGGAGCCGCCGAGGCCGGAGTGGCCGGAGTAGCCGGAAGAGTAGCCGAGCCCGGAGTGGCCGGAGTAGCCGGAAGAGTAGCCGAGCCCGGAGGAGTAGCCGTAGCTGGGCGCGGAGACGATCCTCTTCTCGGTGATGACGCGGGGCTCGGAGACCAGCTTGCGGACGCTCACCACCTGCGGCACCTCCACCACCTTGTTCACGTTCACGACTCTGTTGACGGCCACCACCTGCGAGCCGCCGTACCCGCCGAGTCCGCCGTACCCGCCGGCTCCGCTGTACCCGCCGTACCCGCCGTACCCGCCGTGCCCGCCGTACCCGCCCACGCTGCCGTGGAGGAAGCCGCGCTTCTCGCGCGCCGCCGGCGGAGCGCCCGCGGCCGCGGCTGCCACTAGCATGCACACTACTACCTGTGGGGGAACAGGAAACACGGTGTTACAATCACGATAGTGAAGCTAGTTGACTTCATTAGTAATGCAGAGTCGTTGCAGGTTGTTGATACTTACAAAGGATTTCATATTGGTGGTGGTTGTGAGCTGAGTGATGTCCGTCCTGCGCCGGCGCATCATTATATACGCGCGCGCGTGGCCGTGGCGCAACCGCGTCCGCGCCTGCGCCCGCCAAAGCTCGCGGCACCGGCGGCGTCGCCATGCGGGCCGACGCTCAATTTGCAATTAATAATGATTTTAATTTCAGAAAAACTGCTAAAGAGACAGAAAACTGTACTTTTTATATTCAGATAATGCATGCAGGTGATTATTTTTAATTGTCTCGTGGATGCGCGACGAACAGAGCTTACTCTGATTCACTGAGAACATTTACATATCAGGTTTTGTTGTTTGGGTTCACTACATAATTTTATTCTTACGTCTGATCAATGAATAATTTGATGACCGGTACATAGCTAGGACCAAAATTATTGATTCTTAGTTCTTGCTATACTTATATTTTTAATTACTTACGTATATTGTTTTTATTTTTGTTTTAAATATGCTGATAAAACGTAGGTATGCTCCGGAAAATACTATTTTTTCTTTGTAAACGTTTTTGTACCTCTACTCAAATGAACAAATGTACACATAGAAAAAAAATATACAAGAAAAAGAAATGCGCCATTATAACAGATACAAATAATAACAAATAAAAATTGGCAGTCATAGGAACTGCCGATAGAAGTGAAAACTTATAACTCAGAATTTGATAGCTTACTTTGGAAACAACACGGGTGTAACCGGAGGGTGTGGCCCGGTCATCATGGCATGACCATCTAGAAATGCACCAGCATTTTCCATTGGCTGACGCATTTCTAGATGGCCATGCCATGATGGGCAGGCCACGCCCTTTTAGCATTTCCCATTGGATGACGCATTTCTAGATAGCCAATGGCTATGGTCCCGAGTTTACCCGAAGATATCTTATCATATCCTAGCGTGACGCTAGAATTCATTTCACAGCCCACGAAAAACCTGTCTAGGCGCGCCTAAAGTAGTTTTCACTTCAAAAACAAACTCGGTCATGTGAGTCCCCTAACAAAAATCACATTGTGGGTTCCACAATATCGAGATGAAGGGCTTTGTAGCCGGAAAGCGTTCTACGAAGCCACGGTGAAGCGAACATGTACGAGTACATACGAGTGGGTTGTGCGGTGGATGGACCCCGGCGCAGGCGGGACCGATGTTGGGGTATGCATCTATGCATCGCGGATCGCGGCTATGGAATGGAGGCCGGGATAGTAGAGAACAGCCAGCAGACCAACCCAACGTAAAAGTAGGAATAACATTAGAATATTGAAAGAGCCTCAAAGGTACTCAAAATTCGCGAAGCGCTTCGGCTACTATTTGTGTCCACATCTCTATAATAAAGCTAGCAATAACTGTAACATATAGTCTAAATTATGTAAACAATTAAAATTATTGTAAATTGAAATTAATCATTCGTAAAGACATTTACGAATGACAACGAAGGATTACCACACAACAGAAGCTTTTATGTAGAGTGATAATACGCTTTAATACTTGAAATGGAATTGGTGACTTTGACATCATTAATACTATTTTATACAAAGATTTCGAATATTTTTTTGCTACGCAACATTCGATGACTTTTATTTTATAATTGCTGCTATCCCATGTCGTAACACAGCGTGACTGATTTGCCCTATTTTTTGTGTATCTACTGTTTTTATTTATTGTTATTGTAATTTAATGAATATTTTTTTTTATAGCACAGAGTGACGAGGCGAGCAGGTCATGTGCCTGATGGTAAGCAACATGCCTGCCACATAACAGCACAGTAACACGCAGCTATTGGAACATGATAGTCCAAATCATTACCTAGCACTGCACTGCGCTCGTCACCCAGAGATCTAAGATATTATGTCTCTAAGCCCTGTAATTTATCTGGAATCATTGCCCTTCAAACCGGAACACAGTAATGTTTGCACATTACTGCTTGGCGGTAGAATATTTGGCAAAGGTGTGGTACTTCCCCAGGCGGACTCTGCTAAGAGTCCTACCACTACTAAAATTCAAATATACCTATATGCTTTGTTATTTAATATGAATTATAATTTAATTTATTTGTAGGTAGCTGAATATATTATTATAGCAATCCATGCACCTTGGAAGGAGGTCACTGGATTCCGAAATGCAGTTAATATCTAGTTCGGAGACGGTGGTTCCACATTTTGATGTACAAATTAAGCAATAAAGGAATATGAGTTTGAGTTGAGAATTGCGTCATACGCTCTCTCTGTTATCTGCAGCCGGACACGCCTCTTGTGTGGCGGGACCACAGCCCTGACCCCTCGCGGGGAGTAGAAGCCAAAAATTAAAAGAAAAACAAGACTTTAATCAGCTACCTACCTATTTTTTTCTCGTAGTATAAATGACTAAAATAAATTGTTTTGGCAGAAATAGTGCTTCTCGAAGAGGACAGTTTGTATGAGTCAACTTTTAAAAAGTTTTTATCATCTTATATTACTTGCAAACAGCAATAAAGATTTTTGTATTTGTACTCGTATTTGGGGCCTAATGGACTCCAGACTTAACCCTCGGCAAAAAAATGACGGAGTGATGTCCAAGACACAACAAAAGGAAAAAGGGAAAACAACGTCTAGACCGACGACGATCGAAGATGACATTCGAGGCGTAGCTGGAGTTACATAGGCAAGAGAGAAACATGACAGAAAAAGGTGACAAGCTTTAGGGGGAGGCTTATGCGGAAGCGCAAGACAATCTTACTATCGGTGTCAAATTAAACTGTAAGATAAATTATATGATTGTTGTAAAGGCCCTTGGATTGGTTCCTGAGGTCACTGCGCGGCGTGCCTTAGGTTCAGATATACCGGTGAAAAGTGTGCCTCAGAGGAGGGCCGCGACGGGTTCGTGGAAGAATCCCCTTGTTCTCACCATAAGCGTTGCAGAGATGCAACGTCGGTGTCGTGGAAATTTTAGGCGGTAAAGGCACTACTCGTGATGTTGAATTCGAGATAAGCAGACGATCTCTCCGTCGGATGGGTAAATTGATCGTTTGAAGGTATTTAGTGTTCAAATTAAGAGTGCGCCTAAAGCCAGGAAAAAATCAGATTTCACACGCGCGACGCGTTTCTTAATGTGATGTACATAAAGTCGAGAATAGCATGACACAGTTTGGAGGAAAAATCAATATTTAATCAGGAGTCCATTTTTGACCAAGTTTTATTTAATTACTCAATAACTAAACATAAATTTAAAAAAGTGTTCGGTTACTTTACTAGAACGTACAAATAGGAATTTTATTACCAAAAAATAATGTGGGGTCATCGCTGATAATTTCGAGTACTCGAATTAAAACGGGTTTTTTCGGTATCATTTTTATTTTTTTATTGTAAAAAACTTTGATCTATTTTTAAAATTCTATTTGGTTATTGTGCTTCTTCTTGATTGTACCCACACGTCAATATTTTTTTTGTCATTGTTTTTAGTTTCTTAACTTCAGTGAGCGGCGTCGAAAATGACCTTTTTTCGTTTTCTGGCTTTAGGCGCCCCCTTAAAGCTTTGAAAGTTAGGTTTAAAAATGTAAAAATATTAGTTCGCTTATATTTGTTTTACTTTTCACAAAAAAAAAAACACCTATGGGGTATATATACTACTGAGCTTAGAAAACATCGACTATTTTCACACAACATAATGATATTGTTAATTACCACGAGGCTAGAATTTGTTCGCAACCAAAACGATTGGCAGTTAACTGCCAATAGGAGTAAAAACGAATAACTCAGTATTTGATAACTCACTTTGGAAACTACGCGGGTGAAACCCGGGGGCGTGGCCATGACCATGGCCATCTAGATCATCCGAGTTTACCTGAAGATTTCATTAATTTACAAATGTGACGCTTGAACTCAATTCACAGCCCACGGGAAATCTGTATGTGGTGTGGTGTGCAAAATAAGTTTTCACAAAAAAAGTCAATAAACTCACCATCGGTCTACTGGTTAAAATCACTTTCTAATCGAAATGGTTTTGGCAGCTAGATGGTACGAAGCTCCTAGTACAGCTTAGACTTAATCATATCGCTTATAAAACGCATATCATTCATGTTTATAACTCGTACAATAAAATTGTTGTCTAAAGTGTGTAGAATTATTTAAAAAAAAAGAATTGTAGTGGAGTTCGCCTGGGGTACGGGTAAGTATCTACCACACTTTTGTCAGTTATGTATATTTACTGCTCAGCGGGAATGTGTTCTGCTTTGAAGGGAAATATTTCCAGATAAATTATAAGGAAATGAGATAAATCATAAATTATATGTTTGGGTGATGGCCACAGTGCAGCGCTAGGCAGTGATGACTCTTTAAGGTCAAATAGCTGGGTGACATTGTGATGTAATAAACAGACGTGTTGTTTACCATCAGACTTACGCTCTGCTCATTCCATCACCATGTATTAAAAAAATACATATTTTCCACGTTTAGAGTGGCCATCACATAAAATCCATACTAATTTGTATATTCTTCCTCATCTTGAAGGGCAAGTTGTGTGACCTCTGCCCCGCGGCACCTCCCGAGTATGGAGGCCTCCACGGCTCTGTCGGCCTCTGCTGCCGACAACAGGGCCGCCGAGTAGCCCACCGTATTTTGATGATGACGTTAAAGGTCACCTCGTCGAAATTGACCTTTGAAAAGCGACTTGAAACAAATTGCATGGCGCAAGTCACGCCGAAATTCAGATTATCTGTAATATTGACAGTAGGCAACAATACATTCATAATAATTAACAAGTATATAGCATGAGATTTGTACTTGGGCATTTTACAATTTTTTTTGTTAAATACATCAGAAAAAAATGCAATAAAATTTAAAGCTTGAACATATGATTTTTCCTATCGAGCGAAATAAACTCCTTGGTTGTATCGGGAGCGGTTTGTGTAACTTTGGGAAGGCGACAAACCTCTCGACGACATTTACTTAAAACGTTATCCTTGAGCTTCTTCGTTTTTATTTCCTTTCAGTCGTAGTGTAGTATTTGATAGCCTTTCTAATGAGGGGGGAGATTAAGCAATGCAAAAACACATTTTTTTAATCGGACTAGTGCGTTAAAATAAAATACAGATCTTTAGATATGTATAGTATTGTTAAGAACGTAAATTATTCTAAATTAAGAACACAATTAGTCCATAAATAATACAGCTATGATCAGTCTACAGCTCTACAGCATTATATTTCGGAATCAGTCCTTCATAGCAACTTATTCACAGCTGCCTCGTGCAGCTGAAATAGTACATTTTGTATACACATTACATTAATTGACAAAAAAACTTTACAGTGCCTTAAATTCAGTAACATAAATGTACAGTTATCACTTTTACTTAAATATTTATTTTAGACTATTTTACTAGTACTTTTAATTTAAACCTTTCGCTTAGACTTGCTGCCGTATATGATTTTCTTTATTTCACAGACTACAAACAAATCATACCCGAAATTTTAGGGTTGCCATAGAATGCATTTCGGTATTCTTACTATTCTTTCAATACCATCTTACATAATATACTAATTTTGCTAACAGTATAGTCGTTTAGATATAGTTCATGTGCCCCCGCCAAGTCGAGTACAAATGACTTGCGTCTACAAGCATGGAAAAAAAATTGGCAGTCATAGGAACTGCCGATAGAAGTGAAAACTTGTGACTCAAATGTTTTCACTTTTAATTGAATTGTCTAATTGTCTAATCTATGTATGACCTTGTCAGAGGACTAATTATTTGTTAAACCATCGTAGGTCTATGTACATTCGCATAATTTCAACACCGCCAGCTAAATCGATGGTTGCGCCATCTAGTTTTATATCAACGTAATTATACAGAACTCTTTACTGTTTCTGTTGCCCTGGTACTGGTACCTAGGGGCAAACGCACCTCTTTTATATTTCTGTTGTCCTGGTATCTGGAGATAAACGCTGGGCTGTTGGAGGTAGGTAATCGAAACTCTTTACTGTTTCTGTTACCCTGGTACCTACCTGGCCGTTTTTACCGAGTTTACCCGAAGATTTCATATCCGATCCGATCCGATCTATTATCATATCCAAGCGTGACGATTGATGAATCCATTTCACAGCCCACGAAAATTCTGTCTATAGCGCGCCTAAAGAAGTTTTCACTTCAAAAATATAGAATTTGACCTAGTTTTGTTAAAAATATTATTATATAGGATCAATATTTTTAGTTTATTATTTATTTTCTAAATTCTCCGTACTTATTAGCGGTGATGAGCAATATCGTACAATTAAAGTTACCTATGTAAACATTTCCACTAATATAATATCAAATTGGTTGTTTTTAAAAGTGATTAAAAATGTAATGTACATTATAACTTCTAAACATAGCTGATCTTTCCTGAACTTGTAATTCGACCGGTAATTTAGTTTTATTTGTACCTAACACAGGCTTCTCAAGATTTTTCCTTGATATACTTACTTGTAGTCTGAAATTGAAGCAGATAAGCTGAGTTTTTTGTGGCCGTATATTTTATTCTCTACGTGTGATTATATGTATAAGTATAGTTAGTAAAATTATGCAACTAGGGACCTGCCCTTATTTTTTTATTTTAAATAAAGAGTGATGAGACGAGCAGGACATGTGCCTGATGGTAAGCAACATGCCTGCCACATAACAGCACAGTGACACGCAGCTATTGGAACATAAAGAGCCAAAATCATTACCTAGCACCGCACTGCGCTCATCACCCAGAGATCTAAGTTGTTATATCTCTAAGCCCTGTAATTTCTCTGGAAACATTGCCCTTCAAACCGGAACACAGTAATGTTTGCACATTACTGCTTGGCGGTAGAATAATTGACAAAGGTGTGGTACTTCCCCAGGCGGACTCTGCTAAGAGTCCTACCACTACAAGAAGCCTTCTGCGTGCTGTACCTTCTGCGCTACTCGAGAGTTTGGTGGACAGAATCCCTAGAATCTGAGAAAAAATACCATAGAAACAAAATTGGCAGTCATAGGAATTGCCGGTAGAAGTGAAAACTTAACTCAGAATTTGATAGCTCACTTTGAAAACTACGCCGGTGAAATCGGAGGGTGTGGCCGGGTCATCATGGCATGACCATCTAGAAATGCGTCAGCATTTCCCATTGGCTGTCGCATTTCTAGATGGCCACGCCCTTTCAGCATTTACCATTGGCCAACGCATTTCTAGATGGCCAATGGCTATGGTCCCGAATTTACCCGAAGATTTCTTATCATACCCGAGCGTGACGCTAGAATTCAATTCACAGCCCACGAAAAAATTGTCTAGGCGCGCCAAAAGAAGTTTTCACTTCAAAAATAATTTGACAGTTGGCAAGACTATAATAATTTGATCGGTTTAATCGTTTCATAATTAATCCGAAACAAATCAACAAACTTTTCGAAGATCGCTAGTATCGGCGAGCGCTAATTTCATAATGTTTTATTACAAATTGATGAGTGTCCATTCAATATTTAATGATTTTCTAATTTATATATTACAACCAAACCATTTATTAAAATCTAGCTAATCAGCTTAAATTGTGTATTGCATTTTTGGTGAAATATTTTCAAAATGAAGAAAGCTCTGTCATACAGTACTACTCCGGGCAGCGATTTCTTTTTTTAAACTTCGGGGAGGGTGGTTGGAAATATAAATCTCGATTTTCTAACTAATCCCGGTAGAGGTTTCGCCGCCATCTTGTTTTAAAGTTAAGTTTTTTTAAGTTTAAAGTTCGTTTTTGTGAAATACCTCGTTAATTTTCAACTTTAGAGCAAAAATGTCCGTATCCAAAGTTGTTGGAAATTTAAAGCTAAAATGAGAAAGCTACATATACACGTACTTTTTTTCAGTTCAGGGGTTTTCCAATATACGTTTCAATATATATACATATGAAAATAAAAAAAAAAACATAACCAGATATAAAAGACACAACATTCCCTTACTACATTCTCCATTACAATTTTTTTATAAATAAACTAGATAATAAACAAAATATTTATTATTATTATTATATTATTTTCATAGGTACGTTTTTTCCTCTCAAAGTGTTAAAGACACTTTGGTAGATACTATGAAGTCACGGGCCTAAACCAAGTGAGCTTCATGTTCTGAAACGTGAAGATTGTTTAGATCTTCTTGAAGAAATTTTCGGACTATGCGGCATGTATTTAAAATTGCAGCTTTCTGCATCGTCATGTACGTGTTCTCGGGAATGTCTATTAATTTTAAGGCCTGAGTTAAATGTTTAGGAATTACTCCTGTACTGGACAGCACCAATGGTACTATGTATACTTTATTCATTTTCCAGATTCTGATTATCTCTTCTTTAAGCTCTGTATATTTATTTATCTTTTCTGTAATGGTACGATGTAAGTTGTGGGTATTAGGTACTGCAATATCTATTAAATAAACGGTTTTGTTGTGTTTATCAATCAGTGTGATGTCGGGCCTGTTACTGTGAATAGTTTTATCAGTTAAAATAGCCCTGTCAAAATATAGTTTGTAGTTGGTGCTCTCCAGTACTGGTTTAGGAATATACTGGTAGTATGGAGTAGATTTGCTTGGTAGTAGTTTATGTTTAATAGCTAGTTTTTGATGAATTATTTGTGATATTTGATTATGTCGGTGTGTATAGTCTGTCTGTGTTAGGTTTGGGCAGGCACTGGTAATGTGTTGGATTGTTTCTGAATACCGTTGACATTTTCTGCATTTATCGTTTAGTGTGTTAGGGTCCTTTATAATGTATTTTCTGTAGTTTTTAGTGTTGATAACCTGGTCTTGGATTGCTATCATAAACCCTTCGGTTTCCGGAAAGAGAGAGCCAAGTTTCAGCCATTTATTTGAGGCTTGGCTATCTATGTGGGGCAGCTCCAAGTCATGGATGTGACGCCCGTGTAATTCTTTGTTACGCCATTTTGTTAACTTTGAGATTTCGGCGTTTTGCACGTGTGTAAATTCTTTGTTTTGGTCTATTAAATTCAATGGTGTGTAACTGGAATCTGTTTCTACTATTGATTTGTGAATTGCACTATGGTGTGATTTTTCGTAAAAGAAGTGTCTTAACTTTTGTACCTGGCCCTCCCAAAGTGCTCTCAAATCGATTATCCCTCTTCCACCTTTCTGTCTTTGGATTGTCATTCTTTCTATTGCTGATTTTGGATGGAGGTAGTTATGTTTCGTAAGTGTGGTTCGAGTTTTTATTTCTAAATTTTGTATGTCTGTGCTTGTCCATTTGATAATTCCAAAGGAGTATGTTAGTACTGGAATGGCATAGGTGTTAATTGCTTTGCATAGATTTTTAGAGTACAATGATTTTTTGCAAACTTGGGTTAACCGGCGTATGTATTCTTGGCCTAAATGTTTTTTAATATCTGTATGGTTTATTGATCTTCCTTGTTGTAGCCCTAAGTATTTATATGTATCAGTTTCTTCCATTGTGGTGAAAGTAAGGTAGTTGTTAGGCAGGTCGTTACTGGTACGGTTGGTTACTGTATTGGATACTTTACCTCTGTTTAAGTGAAGTGTCTTGCACTTATCAAGACCAAATGACATGTTAATATCAGCGCTAAATTCAGATGTAATTTTTATCATTTCGTTCATTTCCTTTTCTGTTTTGGTGAAGATTTTTAAATCGTCCATGTAAAGAAGATGATTTATTTTGGTATCTTGTGTTAATTTGTAGCCATAGTTTGTGTTATTTAGAATATGCGATAGTGGGTTGAGGGCCAAACAGAACCATATAGGGCTAAGTGAATCTCCCTGAATAATGCCATTCTCAATCGGGATTTCTTCTGTAGTGATGTGATTCGAATTTATATTCAGTGATAGTGTTGTACTCCAATGAGTCATGACATTTTTCAGGAAGTTTATGAAATGTGGGTCTATTTTATAAATCTGAAGAATATGAATTAACCACGAATGTGGAACACTGTCAAACGCTTTTTTGTAATCGATATAGGTAAGATGTAAGTTTCTATTGTGTGAGGTTGCGTGTTTAAGAACGGTTGAATCAATAATTAATTGCTCTTTGCATCCCATATGCCTCCGTCTACACCCTTTTTGTTCTTCAGATAGTATGTTATTACGTTCTATGTGTCTATTGATTTTGTGGGCTATACATGCTGTTATTAATTTGTAGAGTGTAGGTAAACATGTTATAGGCCGGTACTGAGATGGGTCAGAAGTATTTTCACTTTTAGGAAGCATGTACGTCACTCCTCTAGTAACAAATCGCGGTAATTCTTCTGAGCCTCTTAAAACGTTTGAAATATTATTAGCTAAACAGTTATGTAGAGTTCTAAATTTTTTAAGCCAAAAATTGTGTACACCGTCGATTCCTGCAGCTTTCCAATTTTTTGACTTTCTGGTAATTTCTTCAATATCTGTCGCTGTAATATCGACATATTCCATCGGTTCAATATCACTTGCTCTGTCTATTTCTTGTTTTATCCATTCAGAATTTTCATTATGTGAAGCCTGCCTTTTCCATATATTGGCCCAATAATTTTTAAGATTTAGTTCAGTAGGTACCTCTGACGGGACAGTGTTTGGTTTTGTATGAAGCGATCTATAAAATGCCTTCTCATTGTTACTGAATAGTTTATTGTCTGTTTTTCTTTGTAGTGCTTTTTTATATCGCGCTAAACGCTGTGACTTTAGGGCCAGTTTTTGCTTTAAAGTGTCTAAAAATTCTTCTGGTCTATTATTATCCTTTTCATGGCTGGAGTGTACTTTAAGCTTATCAAAGATTTTATTGACTCTATTGACCAGTTTCTTCCCTCTATTGTTGTTAATGAATTGTGTTACCCTACCTATATCAGCTCTTAGATGTCTTATGTCGTTTTCTAACCTTTGTTGCCACGCCGGTGTGTTCATAGGCCTCCTTATAGAATTGGAATGTTCGGTATTGGTAGAAATTTTATGGCCGAACCTGGAGCAGATTGTCATTGCACTGCAATATATTAGCGTATGTATGTGAGTTAAGTCTGAATCTATAGAAAAAAACTGTCCTAGAATATGTTGATTAAAAGCATTTACAAATTCGTAAAGTTTTTTGTTTTCTCTAAGCCGGGGTAGTTTTGGCCTACTTGATGGATCGGTACCTGTGTAAATAGCAAGCGTTGTTTCTAACTGTTCTTTTAACTCTTGTGTAGAACTTGAAAACATCGTCGAATTCTGAGAAGTGATTTCGTCTAATAACTCAGTGGGTGTTATTAGTGACGTTGTTTGTGTTGAGGCCTGAGAAAATGTATGTAGATTGTCTGGTACTGATGTCTGATGAATTGTTTCAAGGGGAGGTGGTGGTTGACTAAATGGTTCGTATGGTGGGTGAGGTGTTGAGTCAGAAGAGTCTGTACATTCTATAGTTGGGTTAGTGTTAATGCTATCTTGTTCTATACTCAGTTGTTGGGCTACTTCTGATTTAATTTTGTCTATTGAAATGTCTGATAATAATTTATTACGTAATATAACTCGCCTTTGATCTGCAATTCTTTGTGCTGATATATCTTTCAAGTGTGGATATTCTTCTTTAAAATTTTCATGAAGTTTAGTGCAATACATAGTCCTATCTGTATCTAATTTTGTTATAAAGTAGTATGTGCGCATGATAAATGTATTTATTTGATCATCCCATTTCATGCGCACTCTGGGTTTCCCCGCTTTGGTGGTCGCAGGTTGAGTGGCACATGCCTCCTGCGAAACATCTTCAGCGGGGGTTGATGAAATACTGCTACTCGCACTAATAATTCTACGTCTCCTACTCGCGGCTGTAACCCTTGAGGACATTCCCCTACCCCCCGCGTCCCCGACTCCCGCCCAGCCGACCGGCTGAGAGTCACTGGCTAGCATGCTGTCGCGCCCGTGGCCAGCTACAGACGCGCCCCGGCGATTGCCCCCGGGCAGCGGCCCTATACGTGTTTTACTCTGTCTCGTCTCCATATTGATGGGTTACCATTGCCTTGTTAGCAGCATAAGTTTTATTTGTATGCGTGTCCGCCCCCCACGTGATCTGGTGGTCGATCAGGACGTAAGGTTGGATTTTAGGGGGCTTATTATATTATATTATTATTATGTACGTATTTATTTCCTTTCTTAAGCCTAAGTTTTTACAATATTTATATATAAAACAACATAAAAACATTATAAAAACCTAAACCTAGTTTGCCGCCAGCAGCGGGGCAGGGCCCAAGCTACCGGTGGTTAGGGCTGCAGACTGAGGAACCTCCTGACGATGCGTGCTGTGTCGAGGATGACCGCCTTCTGCATCTGACCCTTGATCCAACCGTCTAGCGAAAGTCTCTTGAGATGTTGGTCGAGACTTTTCGCTACAAGGCCGTTTGCTGACACGACTATTGGGACTATGATCGTCGAATCAACATCCCACATGGCGGTAACCTCGTGAGCCAAGTCAAGGTACTTGCTAAGCTTGTCCTTCTCGGCTTTCACGAGGTTCTCGTCATGTGGAACGGTGATATCGATTATCATAGCCCGGCGTTGAAACCGGTCTACCAGCACGATATCAGGCTTATTGGCGACAATAGTCCTGTCCGTGATGATAGAGCGGTCCCAGTAGAGCAACGCACGACCATTTTCGAGAACTGGCAGAGGTGCGTACTTATAGTACGGCACCTCGGACTCGACAAGGCAGTACCGAAGAGCAAGTTGCTGGTGGATGATCCTGGCTACTAGGTTATGTCTGTGCAAGTACTCGCCGTTAGCAAGATGCGAACAACCGGAAATAACATGACGAAGCGATTCGCCTGGACGGCGGCATGCCCGACAAATGTCGACCGTACCGTCCTTCATTATGTATTTCCGGTAATTGTTCGTCTTGATAACTTCGTCCGCAATTGCACAGGCAAAACCCTCGGTTTCTCCGAAGAGGTCCCCGAAGCGCAGCCAGTTCACCGACGCGAGCAGATTCACATCGGGTCCCATCAGGGCCCGATAGAATCGCCCGTGCAGCTCCTTGCTCTTCCATACTTCCTTGCGATCATCAGTGCTGAGCACCGATGGTTTGCGCCAGTTCTCGTTTGCCATTGAAAGAGGCGTGAGGCTCCTGTCAACTGCCACAACATCGCGATGCATCCTGGACTCGCTGTTTCGGAAGTAATCCCTGAGACTGCATACCTCGCGGTTGTGGAGGTTCTTGGCATTTAAAAAGCCTCGACCCCCCCATTTCCGCGGGATGTACAGTCTCATAACAGACGAGCGCGGGTGTAGCATGCGGTGTGTTGTGAGCAGTTGACGGACCCTTCTATCCAGGGCATCGAGCTCAGTCTGAGTCCATCTCAGTATGCCAAAGGAGTATATCAGCAGAGGCATTACCCAACCGTTGAAGGCTCGCGCCTTGTTACCGCCTGACAAAAGACTTTTAAGTACTTTTGTCAGCCGGCAAAAGAAACGCTCCTTCACCGATTTCTTAATGTCATCTGCTGATATACCCAACGACTGTGACATACCGAGATATTTGTAGGTCTCGTCTTCGGAGAGGGTTCTGAGAGTTATAGTCTCGGAAAGTTGTAAATTCTCTGAATTTACTACTTTCCCTCGCTGTACATGCATGACCGCACACTTGTCGACACCGAACTCCATCTTGATGGCGTTACTAAAAACCTCTGTGGTTTTTAATAGCTCCAACAAGTCTTGGCGTTTCGGTGCAAAGAGTTTGAGGTCGTCCATGTACAGCAAATGAGATATAACCTCACCTCCCCTACGAAGACGATAGCCTAACTCTGAATCTTTCAGCAGAGTGCTGAGAGGATTCAGACTTAGGCACCACCATAGGGAACTCAGACTGTCTCCCTGAAATATTCCCCTTTCAATCTTTATCAAGTCCTCCGAAACAAACGAGCTGTCTACGCTACCTGGTTGACGAAGGACTGTGACCCACTGTCCCATGCATTTGCTTAGAAAAAATTTTAGAGTTGGATTTATTTTGTACAACTCTAAAACTCTTTCTAGCCACGAATGGGGCACCGCGTCATAGGCCTTCTTATAGTCAATCCAAGCAGCGGAGAGGGCTCCTTTGTTTCGTTTGACTTGTTGGCAAATGGTCGTGTCAATGAGGAGCAGCTCCTTAGTACCACGGGACCCAATCTTACATCCATTCTGAGAGGAGGCCAAAACGTTATTTGCGACAACATGCGCGTTAATTTTTGCTCTCAGAATGGATGTAAGCAGCTTATAGATGGTAGGCAAGCACGTGATGGGTCTGTAGTTCTTTGGTTCCGTGGTACTACCAGACTTATGGAGCAGGAAGGTGACTCCGGTGGTCATGAAACTGGGAAGAGAACCCGTCTCGAGGGCTTCTTGGAATTGTGTTGCCAAGCGCCCATGTGAGCATCGAAACCACTTAATCCAGAAGTTGTGCAATCCGTCCGGCCCAGGACTTTTCCAGTTCTGAGTCGTCCGGATAGCACAACTAATGTCTTCGAAGTCTATTGTAATAGACTCCATGGTTTCGATAGACTCACACGCACGTTCAACAACACGCATCCAAGCTCCCTCCGTGTGCTCGACAGGCACCGACCAGATGCTGCGCCAGAAGTTTTTCATAGCGTTGGCATCCGGTAGCTGCCCATCGTTCACATGTCGACTAGTTCCTTCCCAGTTTCGGTACACCTTCCTTTGATCACTTTGGAAGTCGCGATTTTGCCGATATCGATTCACACGCTCTCTGTAGCGGCGAATACGGTTTGCCCACGCATAAACTTTCTGCTTCAGATAGTCAATGCGTTCCGTAACATTGGCTAGATAGTGCTGGGGACTGATACCAGTCCCAGCGAATGCCTGTGTCACGAAACGCATGACTCGGGGACGACTGTTCCCCTGACTGAAGCAGATTAGCTTTGCTATAAGAGTCCTGAATGTGCTGATACGCCGTTCTATTCGCATTTGCCATGCGGGTGCATCTCTGGCGGTTCGCGTTGTACGGTCAGTGTCTGGAAACTTGACACGTGCAACGCGACACGCCGCGATAGCACCGCAGTACAGAATAGAATGGGTATCAGTCAAATCTTTGCTAGTACCCAAATAGGGCACCAGCAAAGTATTCAGGGCTCCCATCAAAGCCAAATTCCGTTTATGAGTGGGCAAACGTGGTAAGCGCGGCCTAGAGTTTGGTGTGAGTCGATATTGGAAGATCGCGTCTTCCAAAGCACTCCTCAGTTGCCCTCTTACCTGGTCAGATACATTACTACTCGCTGAGTCTTCCTCCTCGTAGTCGGGGTCGACCGGTGCCGCAAGTGTCACCTCTGACGGTGGCACTGAGGCCAGTGTCAGGGTCGACGACGCGGCGGGCGGATCCCGCGACGAGGCAGAAGCTGGGCGAGTATGTTGTTCTTCCAGGCGTAGCCGATCAAGTGCCGAGTCATCCAGCAGTTTGCACCGCCGGATTGCTCTCACTTGATCAGACAGTCGTTGAGCAGACACGGCGACGACGGTTGGTTCAAGGGCCTGAAACAGAAGCAGCATCCTGGCACAGTACGCGGTCAGGTGGGTTCCTCCCTCTGTAGCCCTGTAGTAGGCGCGCATGCAGTTCTCATTCATTTGTTGAGTCCATCGCATGCGACGCACTACACCACCGGTAGCGGGGGCCGGGCGCGAGGCAGATTGCCTCACAGGCCCCAAGCATGCCGGCAGCGGCGGACGGCCACGACGTCCTGCTCTTCTGGGCGGCGGGGTCCGCACCGCGCCCTCGTCACTCGAACTAGCACTCGTGTCGCGGGGAGTCAAGAAAGCTTCATCCTCCGACGACAGGCTTGGCGGTGACGGGACACGGTCTGGTGTTGGTTGTGCGCTATGTGTTTCCGCTTCATTCCGTCTTCTTAACCGTGTAATCATTATTTTCACATTCCATTTCTTAATATTTGTTTACATTGTAGTGTTTATGATGGATCTTGATTGACAGACTATTGTCAAAATGCATTTTCTATTTTGTTGAGGAAAATTAGGTTTAAACTATTCTTTATGTTTTTCGTATATTTCTTCGAGGTTTTTCGTATTAGATTTTCAAAAATATGAACTATAAAACTAAGGAGAATGGAAGAAACGTAATAAAATTAAATACGGTCGAAAAAAGACGTGCAGTAGTGACAGCGGTTTTTTTTTTTTTTTTTTTTTTTTTTTTTTTTTTTTTTTTTTTTTTTTTTTTTTATTATTATTATTATTAAGAGCCTGAAATGTCCCAATGCTGGGCAAAGGCCTCCCTACCCTTTTTCCACTTATCTCTATCCTGAGCCAGTATATACCAATCATTGAGATGTTTGTCGAGGTCATCCCGCCATCGCTTAGATGGTCTACCGCAACGTCTTTTAAAAAACAAAATATGTGAAAAATAAAAACAATTTCACCTCCAATTTGAGTATAAATCCGAAAATATTGATCGTGAAATAAAAGTGCGAGAACCAAATTTGAAGAAAATAAAATTCCACCCATTACGATTTTTTTGTTAAACTTGATAGTATATCTCTGCAAATATTGATTCTAGCGTAAAAATGTCGATGACCAAACTTGTGAGAAATTAAATTTCCAACTTTCCAACTAACAACTTTGGATACGGTTATTATTGCTCTAAAATTTAAAATTATCGAGTTATTTCACAAACACGAAAAAATTTAACTTTAAAACAAGATGGCGGCGAAACCTCTACCGGGATTAGTTAGAGAATCGAGATTTATACTTCCAACCACCCTCCCCGACGTTTAAAAAAAACGTTTAAAATCGCGCCCCGGATTTTTTTCTATTTCAGGCTAGTTTTATGTCTGCCCCGACTGGACTACAGGTGATTATTTCGATATGGCATATTAACGTAGATGCGTTTATTGTTCTCAAACCAGCCGAAGTATTACAAAATCTTCTTAACTCAATCTTGACACCTCAATGCTCAAAAATTATTTTTGCTTTTTTCGTAATAATAGGCCAATTGTGGTCAATCGAGAAAAAAAAAGTATTATTATACAACAAAACGAAACCAATGCCTGACTTCAAGGATTTATGTTTTAAGTGCAATCGGCTCCCTGGAATATATTGATAGCGTTCATCACAGCTTGATAAGAAACATGTATTCGTTTCAAACTGTTTTAGATTGACTGAAATAAATTTGGTAATTAATGACCGATGAAGTAATTGTGAAATACACGCACTTACTTCACAACAATCTCATCAGGTTTTATAGACTTGTTCCGGGTAATACGTAGATATGTCACATATTACCTCAAGTGGTGCAGCACAAGACACTGCCCGGGTTGTTGGTACAGACTTTTGTTTTTGTAAAATCTCCATTCGTTTTACATTGTCGTGATTACTTTCACTGGTGTTTTAAGAAGACAAAAAGTATAGTTTTGTCATTTATTCGTAAACAAATAATATAAATAATAATGTATCACAGTAGACTAGAGGGCGCGTGGCGGTCGAGCGCTCATCACCAGCCGCTGGAGTAGGAGCCGCCGTAGGAGCCGCCGAGGCCGGAGTGGCCGGAGTAGCCGGAGGAGTAGCCGAGCCCGGAGGAGTAGCCGAGCCCGGAGGAGTAGCCGAGCCCGGAGGAGTAGCCGTAGCTGGGCGCGGCGACGATCCTCTTCTCGGTGATGACGCGGGGCTCGGAGACCAGCTTGCGGACGCTCACCACCTGCGGCACCTCCACCACCTTGTTCACGTTCACGACTCTGTTGACGGCCACCACCTGCGAGCCGCCGTACCCGCCGAGCCCGCCGTACCCGCCGAGTCCGCCGTACCCGCCGTACCCGCCGTGCCCGCCGTACCCGCCGTGCCCGCCGTACCCGCCCACGCTGCCGTGGAGGAAGCCGCGCTTCTCGCGCGCCGCCGGCGGAGCGCCCGCGGCCGCGGCTGCCACTAGCATACACACTACTACCTGAGGGGGAACAGGAAACACGGTGTTAGAACCACGATAGAACACGTTCCAATCCATGCGTTGAAGGTATGATTACTGATGATAGAATGCATAAATCGTTGCAAGAATTAAGACAAACTATTTTGTGAAATTTAATTTTTTAGTTTTTTATATTTAGGAAAATCATCGTTGACACTTACGAAGGATTTCATATTGATGAGTGTATGTGTCGGCTGAGAGCTGAGTGATGTCCGTCCGGCGCCGGCGGCCGCATATATACCGGCGCGCGGCCGTGGCGCAACCGCGCCTAGCTCGCCGGCGACCGGCGGCCGGCGACCGGCGGCCGGCGACCGGCGAGGTCCTTCATTCATTCATTGTTGTTATGTTTATATTTGCAAGTCTCTGTTGCAGAGCAGACAGTGAGCCGATACCAGACACCTGCTTATAGTAGCAGGAAGTGCAGCTTATAGTAGATACAAGCGCCGCGATGGACGCACACGCCACAATCTAAAGTTTTTGAACACGCATCAGTGAGTAATTGTTTTTGGGCTCAAACATAAACATAAATAAGTGTAATGAGGCAAAACATTTTTAAAAACGTAATTTGTGAGCAGTCTTTAGGGATCTGCGGGATAACTACTTATCAGAAAATCGAATAAATAATAAAATAAATAAATATTGGTGGACAATTCACACACAACACCATCTGACCCCAAACTAAGCAAAGCTTGTAATATGTCGGCCAAATTAGGTGATATAATGGCCTAGTTGAGAAAGTGTTTAGACGGAAATTACTTTCTTTACGGTGGTCAACATTACTTGCGGATAGAAGGCATAGCTAAGGGCACTTTTGTGGCACCAGTGTTATTTAATATATTTTCTTAACACCTTTAAATTAATGGCAGCACGATTATGGAAAAATACAAATACAACACACAGTAAAAAAACACTTTATTGCTGTTTGCAGGTAAGATAATATGATAAAAACCATTTTAAAAGTTGAAACGTACATACTGGTCTTTTCAAGAAGAATGCAATGTGTCTAGCAAAAAATAAAATGTTTTAGTCTTAATTCATACAATGAAAATAGTAAATTAAATACTAGTAAATTAAGTAATAGTCAGCTTATTATAATAAGATTCTTCTTTTATTTCTAGCTTTTAGCTTTTATTCAGATAAAGAAAAGATACGTGGAGGATGTTTTCTGCATCTTGAGAGGATACAAGGGAACAGTAGCCCAGTTCTTGGGGTGTCTCAGCTCTGTCCATGTCAGGTTCACATTTGAATTGGAAGTGGACAGATCTCTGCCGTTCTTAGACGTCAGAGTGACAATTAGCGTCATGCGTCATCCACCAACCCGCACTGGGCCAGCGTGTTGGGTTATGGCCTTGACTATCTCCTTGCGAGATAAGGCCCCGAGTCCCAGCAGTGGGAACATTTTTAATGGGTTTCTTATGCTATTATGCTTATGCATCGCGGAATGAGGTTGGAAAACCTGTTGATGGGGTTCGTGTTGTGTGACGTGCTGCGTTTTAGATACGGATTTTATGATGAATCACAATTAAAGAAATTTCTAGGCAACAAGCATTTTTACAAAATTGACGATTCTTTTAATGGTAAGATTTAATTAACGACTGCGTGATTTGTACTTATTTGACCCTAATTGAAAATTAATTTTAGTAGATTTTGTTCAGGTAATTTCATGAATAGACTCATAAACTCTAAACTAACGATCATACATTATTTGTCATATTTTGCAAAATATTTAAGCCTCTACAACAGGCAAAATATGACGACAAGCTACTTTAATATTTTGTTGACCTTTTGTTAATCAAGCATTCTGTGTTCGTAATTTATTCATGCTTCGAACACATAATTTGTCGCCTATCTTTTATCACGTATATGATTTGTATTTGTGATAGTTAGCTTGCACTAATTGAATCGCTTCCACAATCCATACTTTGGCAACATGTTTGCCAACATGGCAACATATTCCTCTCATTGAAACCAGTCGGCTGAAGGACTAGTATCCATGGCCAAGAATAAATAAAAAATAAAACTGAAACCAGTTTTATTTACTCAGTGTATTGGGAGTAACGTCCAATATATTTTTGTTTTTTAACTTTTATAGGTTTACACTTAACCCCCATCTCACCTGATGTTAAGCGACAATGCGGTCTACGATGGAGCGTGCTCACCTACAAGAAACTGATTCACTCTCGATTTGAAGTCACCAAGATTATAACTATCAGGAAAAACCCACTCAGGCTACTCACTCCACAGCCTAGTCGTCCTTATCAAAAAGTAGAGTCAAACCTCTTCGTCCGTGTCTTTGGAAGATCAATCGTGAAACGATGCCGCTTTTTCGAGCTACGAGAAGTCCGACAGAAAAAAGGGTAAGGTATAATAGATCCAACCGTTTATTTTCTTTTTGACAGCGCCAATAGAACGTAACTGCGTCATGTTACGCAAAAGTTCACTTTTAAATGCGAGATTTTAAAAATATGGCAACTGCTTAAGTTTGCTCCTTGATTCCATATAATAATCATCTTTGACAAATTGAGTCCATAAGTGCAGTAGTTTTTTTTATAAATTAAATAAAATAACAAACGTTTTTAAACATTTACGTTCTATGGGTGATGTTGATAGCCATAGAACGTAAAGGACAATGTCCATTTTTGACTCGCCATAATATTTGTTGTGTAGACATAATATGAGCTATATATTAAAAAATCGGTGATTTTTTGTTGTACTCGTGTGCGAAGTTATATAACTTTCTAACATTGCTAAATAAAATAATTTGCATTTGTTTAAATTAAACCTACCATTTTCCAACAAAGCTGACTTGAAACATATTGCAATAACGAAACGGTACTTGCGTTTCGTTTTATTGATCCGCGTTAGATTGAGATTGAATATAGATGTTATGTATGTCAATTTCTTTCACAATGTCGTTTACTTACTACTTTTACATATTTAAAAAAAACGATATATGTAATTACGGCGACAAAGAAATTATCATTGCATTTTATAGCAATGTAAACGAGGAAGAAGTTGGCATGCAATTGTGAAACGAAACGTTTTCACCAAATCCAAATTGGTCAAACAAAGAGGTAAAACAATCTTTGTGGTCAAAGATTAATGTCAAATTGACAAGTTGTCAAATCAAAAATAGTAAACAAGCAAAATGAATTGTTTTCTTCCTATATTTTTCTTCTTGTTTTCTAAGCGGTGTAATATTTATGCATTATTCACCACAACAAACTCCGATTACCAGTTTCAATGTTTCAATGTCGGATTTCAGACACAGTAAAATTATTCCGATTGTTCAAAAGAGATTGCTCCAGGAAGATTTTTTGAGCTTCTTTGCGGTTTTACCCAGGCAGTTCCCGTGTTTGTTATTTCTCAGTGATAAAAAGATATAGACTATGTGGTATTCCGGACTATAGTCTGACTGTTTTCAAAATTTTAAACAGATCCGTTCAAACGCTGCGACGTGATTGAACAACAAACATCCTAACCTTCGCATTGGAAATTCGTCAGCATTTTCAGACGGCCATGTTCATGGGCACGCCCTCCGGTTTCACCCGCGTAGGTTCCAAAGTAAGCTATCAAATTCGGAGTTATACGTTTTCACTTCTATCGGCAGTTCCTTTGACTGCCAATTTTTATTGTATTTTTATTTTGTAATATCCTCATCTTCTTTTTTTCTTTCTTTTTGACTTAACTTTTCACTTTTTGGAGCAATGCACATGGTCTACCGCTCAGGTCAAAATATAACTTGTTCCTTGAAACACCGCCGGCGCGCAGCGAAACTTTTTATGGCAAGTCATTTGCTTTCCAAGCTGTCCAGTTGTGGAACGCCTTGCCCGTCAACATTAGACAAGCTCCTTCTCTTGCTGTTTTTAAGAACCAAGTTAAAGAGTTCTACTTGTTGCAGTCATCAGCTAGTTAAAGTCATTATTCTCCTTAAAATCGTTATGAAATTGTAATCTATTTATCTTTAAATGTTTTAATTCGTTGAACATGTTATTATTAATTATTTATCTATTAGTCTATTATTATGAAATTATTTGTGTATTAGGATGTGAAATCAATATATATATAATATTTATATATATTGTTGTTTTTTAAATTAGTTGTTTGTTATTATAAATTGTTAGTACTCCTAATTGTACTCCCCGTCTTCCATTATTGATTGATTTATTTGTTACCATCCTATGGTTGCCTGGAAGAAATCGCTCTCAGCGATAAGGTCGCCAATTGCTACTTTATTATAAGTTTTTTTTCTGTATTTTTCTTTGTTATGTAAGTGCAATAAAGAGTTTATCTATCTATCTATCTATCTATCTTCTCTAGGATGAAACAATTATTTACTCCATTACGCAAACTATGAGAGACCTCATGTTCGCTAACATCGAGCGAGATGGCGGGTTAGCGTCAGGTTCTGATTTTCGATGTACTTACTGCAAACTTGACCTATTTTGTAGTTATATGTAGTTGTATTAGTTGTAAGTAAGTTGTAGCACTATTGTTTTAGACTTGTTGTAAGTAATTGTTTCGTGTTTCTGGCGGTTTTTGAATCACTGTTCATAATATCCGCACTCTTATTGTCTTAGTATAGGTAATTATTTGTTGTTATCACTTATTTATGTAAGTTTTAAATATTATGGAAGCATAATATTTTTTTTTATTGTTTAATATTTATTATTTTATTTTAGGAATAAATGTTTAATAGTTTTTTTTAATTAATGTCACTCGTCCCTGTTTGTATTTGTATGTAGACTTTTTTTTTTTTTCCTCTGTGATGGTTGCCTGGAAGAGATTGCTCTTAGCAATAAGGCCGCCATTTGTGGTACTAGTTCATAAGTATTTCACTGTAATTTTATTAATTTATCCGTATCAAAATAAAGAGTTTCTATCTATCTATCTATTTTAGTTCGCATAAACTTTCTACGGTGACGCGAATAGAGTAATTTCTTAATTGCCCGTACAGTGCAAAAAAGAAGAAGAAGAGTGTTGCGCATTGACATAAATATGAAATAATTGGTGTTGGGTTTTTTAGTCGTCACTTAACATAATAATTATAGTAGGAGGATTTTTGGGGACCGAGTCACCTTCGTCCGTGGGGAAGCACCTATATATTGAAACCCCATACGTGGTCCCTGGGTGGTGCTAATCAGGTGACAAACTACCGGTGGTAGGCCTCGGCCGTGGTTGGTGACCACCCACTAGACTAAGTCACGTCGCCAAGCGGCCAAGCCGTGTTCCGGCGTGTTGTCTAGTGACACCATTAGGGGAAAACGGGTCAGAACAGTTGCTGCAGAAAACTAATGTATACCTAACTCAGAATTTGATAGCTTACCTTGGAAACTACACGGGTGTAACCGGAGGGCGTGGCCTCGCCATCATGGCATGGCCATCTAGAAATGCGTCAGCATTTTCCATTGACTCTAGATGGCCAGGCCACGCTCTTTCAGCATTTTCCATTGGCTGACGCATTTCTAGATGGCCAATGGCCATGGTCCCGAGTTTACCCGAAAATTTCATATCATACCAGAGCATGACGCTAGAATTCAATTCACACCCCATGAAAAATCTGTCTAGGCTCTAGGCGCGCCAAAACAAGTTTTCACTTCAAAATTTCAAAAACTAAAAAAAAAAAAAATTGGCAGTCATAAGAATTAAGAACTGCCGATAGAAGTGAAAACTTGTGACTCAATTGTTTTCTTTTTTAATTTAATTGTCTAATTTATTTACTATCTTGCCAGAAGACAAATAATTTGTTAAACCATCGTAGGTCTATGTACATTCGCATAATTTCAACACCGCCAGCTAAATCGATGGTTGCGCCATCTAGTTTTATATCAACGTAATTAATTATACAGAATATTGCAATTCTTTACTGTTTCTGTTGCCCTGGTACTGGTACCTAGGGGCAAACGCAACTCTTTTATATTTCTGTTGTCCTGGTATCTGGAGATAAACGCTGGGCTGTTGGAGGTAGGTAATCGAAACTCTTTACTGTTTCTGTTACCCTGGTACCTACCTGGCCGTTTTTACCGAGTTTACCCGAAGATTTCATATCCGATCCGATCCATTATCATATCCAAGCGTGACGATTGATGAATCCATTTCACAGCCCACGAAAATTCTGTCTATAGCGCGCCTAAAGAAGTTTTCACTTCAAAAATGCTGCGGCTATGTGAGTTTCTAAACAGCCAGTGTGAACTTAGCGCAAACTTCTTGATGCGGAATAAGCCGCAACAGATACGCGGTGAATTCCAAATTTAAAATTTAAAAAGTCGACATGAATTGGCGGGATACTAATCTGTAATGTACCTATCTGTGATGGAATTCAAAATAAATAGGTAATTATAGTAGATCCAACCGTTTATTTTCTTTTTGACAGCACCAATAGAACGTAACTGCGTCATGTTACGCAAAAGTTCACTTTTAAATGCGAGGTTTTAAAAATATAACAACTGCTTAAATTTGCTCCTTGATCCCGTATAATAATCATCTTTGACAAATTGAGTCCATAAGTGCTGTAGTTTTATTATAAATTACATAAAACAACAAACGTTTTTAAAAATTTACGTTCTATGGCTATCAACATCACCCATAGAACGTAAATTTTTAAAAACGTTTGTTATTTTATGTAATTTATAAAAAAACTACTGCACTTATGGACTCAATTTGTCAAAGATGATTATTATGCGGGATCAAGGAGCAAATTTAAGCAGTTCTCATATTTTTAAAACCTCGCATTTAAAAGTGAACGGTTGGATCTACTATAATAATAATCATTCATGCTAAGATTTGAATATTAAAAATGAGGACTAGCTATTCTGAAATGTTGACAACAGATTCAATTATTAAAGACAAGTCAAAATTTGCCGCCCAGTCTGGTTCGTTTCTGGTGCAAAGGATTTCTATTGCAATTCAACGGGGCAATGCTGCCAGCATTTTGGGCTCCTTTGCGCCAGGGACAGTGCAGGGCGGGTTATGTGATAACTTTTAACATAAAATTTAATTGTCATCGTTTATTATTTGGTGTTTGTGTTTCATCTTAAGTTTTTCTAAATTTTAAATTGTTTTATCTTTTTGTTGAATTAAGTTCTAAATGTGATTTTCTCCGAATAAAACATAATACTTAATAATTTTATCTAGGTATTAGTAAAATACAATACTCTCGTCTCGTGAGATTAAAAAAAAAAGTCAAATTGTGTAATCGATTTTTTTATAGCCAGAAATCTCAAAAGAAAGATATTAAAAAACACATACAATGAGTTTATGAAGTAGTGAGCAGAGAAGAATATAAAATCGTTTTCCGACAGTGTATTTCTTACACATTTTAATGGACTGTCTAGCAAACGACATCCTTCTACGCTATGGAGCCGATATTCAATACTCAAGAGTACACTTGGTGTAAAACAAAATGTAAATTTGAAAAAAATCCATAATTTAACATCATTTTTGAAAATAGGGGTTCAGGGGCTCAAGAGTAGTAGAGTAAGATCCCAGGGCCGCCAGACGTCACGCATTTTCTCACGAATGAAATGTGGACGATTGAGTAGAGTTAGTAAGTACTAAGAACACATGCTTACTCGCTAACTTGCTTAGACGGCCAATTTTGAGATATGGGGTAATGAAGCTACACACAAACATTACTTACTTCACGTATTTTCTAATAATTGTTTTTCACGTATGTGTATTGAATATCGGCTCCATAGCGTAGGAGGATGTCGTTTGCTAGACAGTCCATTAAAATATGTAAAAAATACAATTTCGGAAAACTATTTTATATTCGAGGAAATCTAAGGTTTTCGCCAACTAGTTTTATTTTCCTCATTTTTGAAATGAAAAGTAGAGTGTTTAACACGGGTGAAAGAATCAATTCCTACTCGGACTATAGTCTAAACCTCGGGAATTGATTCTTTCGACCCTCAGTTAACAATCTGTTATTTCACTTCTAGAATGAGCTACGAGTATTCAACGTCACATCACAGTCATTAGAAGGCACTTTAAATCATGTTTAAATAATGGCGGACGAGACCGTGGACACGGGGAGTCAAATAAAACAGTCGAGGTTATAACTCAAAAATAAAATGTATTTTTAAACAAATTTGTAATAAATAGTGAGTGAGTTATGTATCACAGTAGACTAGAGGGCGCGTGGCGGGCGAGCGCTCACCACCAGCCGCTGGAGTAGGAGCCGCCGTAGGAGCCGCCGAGCCCGGAGTGGCCGGAGTAGCCGGAGGAGTAGCCGAGCCCAGAGGAGTAGCCGAGCCCAGAGGAGTAGCCGAGCCCAGAGGAGTAGCCGAGCCCAGAGGAGTAGCCGAGCCCAGAGGAGTAGCCGTAGCTGGGCGTGGAGACGATCCTCTTCTCGGTGATGACGCGGGGCTCGGAGACCAGCTTGCGGACGCTCACCACCTGCGGCACCTCCACCACCTTGTTCACGTTCACGACTCTGTTGACGGCCACCACCTGCGAGCCGCCGTACCCGCCGAGCCCGCCGTACCCGCCGAGTCCGCCGTACCCGCCGGCTCCGCTGTACCCGCCGTACCCGCCGTACCCGCCGTGCCCGCCGTACCCGCCCACGCTGCCGTGGAGGAAGCCGCGCTTCTCGCGCGCCGCCGGCGGAGCGCCCGCGGCCGCGGCCGCCACTAGCATGCACACTACTACCTGAGGGGGAACAGGAAACACGGTGTTACAATCATCACGATAGGACACGTTCCAATCCAAGTGTTGAAGGTACGATTACTGATGATGGAATGCATAAATCGTTGCAAGAATTAACACAAACTATTTTGTGATATGTAATTTTTTAGTTTTTATATTTAGGAAAATCATCGTTGACACTTACGAAGGATTTCATATTGATGAGTGTATGTGTCGGCTGAGAGCTGAGTGATGTCCGTCCGGCGCCGGCGGCCGCATATATACCGGCGCGCGGCCGTGGCGCAACCGCGCCAAGCTCGCCGGTGGCGGCGGCGGCCGGCAACCGGCGGCCGGCGACCGGCGGCCGGCGACCGGCGAGGTCTTTCAATCATTCATTGTTGTTATGTTTATTGTTTACTAGCTATTACCCGCGACTTCGTCCGCGCGAAATATGTAATGGGAAATTTCGTAATGAATTCCACCCGGTTTCAGGGCTAACCGGGTGGATATATGGGATATGTGTGGCTAGATAGCAGCCTACCCACTAAAAACCTTGGGGTGTGTTGTCCTTGCGCTTGTTGCCGAGAACGCTTTTGCACTCTACCGCGGCCCTGGGGGAATAGCGCCCCCAATACTTATTAGACACTATTCATCTCTACGCACTTTCAGTATCAAAAAAAGTTTGACAGGGTTTTCAATGTATGGGACGTGGGCATTGTCCTTTTTAAAAACGTTTGTTGTTTTATGTATATTATAAAAAAAACTACTGAAGTTATGGACTCAATTTGTCAAAGATGATTATTATACGGGATCAAGGAGCAAACTTAAGCAGTTGCCATATTTTTAAAACCTCGCATTTAAAAGTGAACTTTTGTGTAACATGACGCAGTTACGTTCTATTGGTGCTGTCAAAAAGAAAATAAACAGTTGGATCTATTATAGTATTAGATCATAGTATCATGCAGGTAAGTTGCACACTCTCCGAAGTGTATCCGATAAAAGCAATTTTGCGGCGATGTTCAAGACTTTGAAGTCTTTTTCGCACAAGTGTTTTTGCCTATTTATTTTATTAATTTACTGGCTTCGCCCAACGAGCTTCGGTTTTACCCAGGCAGTTCCCGTGTTTGTTATTTCTCAGTGATAAAAAGATATAGACTATGTGGTATTCCGGACTATAGTCTGACTGTTTTCAAAATTTTAAACAGATCCGTTCAAACGCTGCGACGTGATTGAACAACAAACATCCTAACCTTCGCATTGGAAATTCGTCAGCATTTTCAGACGGCCATGTTCATGGGCACGCCCTCCGGTTTCACCCGCGTAGGTTCCAAAGTAAGCTATCAAATTCGGAGTTATACGTTTTCACTTCTATCGGCAGTTCCTTTGACTGCCAATTTTTATTGTATTTTTATTTTGTAATATCCTCATCTTCTCTAGGATGAAACAATTATTTACTCCATTACGCAAACTATGAGAGACCTCATGTTCGCTAACATCGAGCGAGATGGCGGGTTAGCGTCAGGTTCTGATTTTCGATGTACTTACTGCAAACTTGACCTATTTTGTAGTTATATGTAGTTGTATTAGTTGTAAGAAAGTTGTAGCACTATTGTTTTAGACTTGTTGTAAGTAATTGTTTCGTGTTTCTGGCGGTTTTTGAATCACTGTTCATAATATCCGCACTCTTATTGTCTTAGTATAGGTAATTATTTGTTGTTATCACTTATTTATGTAAGTTTTAAATATTATGGAAGCATAATATTTTTTTTTATTGTTTAATATTTATTATTTTATTTTAGGAATAAATGTTTAATAGTTTTTTTTAATTAATGTCACTCGTCCCTGTTTGTATTTGTTTGTAGACTTTTTTTTTCCTTTGTGATGGTTGCCTGGAAGAGATTGCTCTTAGCAATAAGGCCGCCATTTGTGGTACTAGTTCATAAGTATTTCACTGTAATTTTATTAATTTATCTGTATCACAATAAAGAGTTTCTATCTATCTATCTATCTATCTATCTATCTATCTATATATCTATCTATTTTAGTTCGCATAAACTTTCTACGGTGACGCGAATAGAGTAATATTCTTAATTGCCCGTACAGTGCAAAAAAGAAGAAGAGTGTTGCGCATTGACATAAATATGAAATAATTGGTGTTGGGTTTTTTAGTCGTCACTTAACATAATAATTATAGTAGGAGGATTTTTGGGGACCGAGTCACCTTCGTCCGTGGGGAAGCACCTATATATTGAAACCCCATACGTGGTCCCTGGGTGGTGCTAATCAGGTGACAAACTACCGGTGGTAGGCCTCGGCCGTGGTTGGTGACCACCCACTAGACTAAGTCACGTCGCCAAGCGGCCTAGCCGTGTTCCGGCGTGTTGTCTAGTGACACCATTAGGGGAAAACGGGTCAGAACAGTTGCTGCATAACTACAAGACTGGTCTGTCACACACCAATAATGTACATCGGGAAGCTAGTCATGGAGGGTAGCGGGATCCGAGGCACGGTTGCCGCGACCGACCGCAGATAGTTGGGGCCCAAGTAGTGAGCTAGCCACTCATGAAGGGGGGGCTCGGGCGTTCGGGCGACCTTCTGCTGACAACAGATCTAGACCGTTACTCCGTGGTGGTATCTTCGCCGTTAGGCAGTCCACTCCGACCACTGTCTGGTGAAATCTGTATCCGTCTACCATCCGCCTGATCCCAGCCCTAGAGGCAACCGGCGGTTGTGGCGATACAAGTCAGCAGATTGGGACGAGATGCGCTCATTTTTTGCATCTTACTCATGGCAGTCATTGTGCTTCACTTCTGGTAATCCTTCAACCTGCGCGGATGCTGTGACTAATGTAATTCTAACGGCTATGGAATCTTTCATTTCATACTACGACGTGGCATTATCCAGCAAAGCTCGCCCTTGGTTTGGTCCTCAATGTAAAAGTGCTGAAGCATTTAAACATGAGGCCTACCTAGCCTGGGTTGATGCTCGACAGCGTAAGGCAAGGGACATACACCAGAAGAAGAAAGCGTTCAACAAGGCTGCTAAAGCATGCAAAAAGGTTCTTCAGAGGGCTCGTTTTGAACACATTAGTCGAATAGGGAATAAATTAGCTTCGTACCCTGCGGGCAGCAAAGCGTTTTGGTCCCTAGCTAAATCGGTCGAATCGAACTTCTGCCGCCCCTCACTATCCAATGCACTACTCCAAAGCTGAAACCTGATGGGACACTGGCTCACACCGCATTGGAGAAGGCAAACTTGTTTGCATCTCAGTTTGCGGAATCTTCGCGTCTAGATGCTGGTAGCGCGACACCTCCTACTTTTTTAATTTTTTTTATTCAAAATATGCTACTCCACAGACTCCGGGGTCCGTGACTTTTGTTATTTCAAATCTTATTTATTTACATATTTCTTGGATAATTAGAAGAAGAGGAAAATAAGGGGGGAGTTGGGAACATTTTAAACCTAATACTAGTTAGTGCTCGTCTGTTGAGCCGATCACTACCGGTTGGGATTCCGCTAGTAATCGACTCAACATCGATTCTTTGCCTTATTGCCATTTGCCTAAGCCGCCTCCTCCCGGCCGAGAGCCTCCACTACGGCTGCATTTCTGTCCCTGATGGCCATCTGTAGGTTGAACTCTCGGATGGTCTTCGGTGATGCAGCCAACGCTCGCCGCACGAACCGACCGATGGCATCGTCGGTGTCGTCAGCGTAGTACGTGAAGGTCCCCGTGTGCCGTGAGATTGCAACAACCGCATGGGGCACGCTCTCGTGCAGCTTCATGTTTGCCTTGGTTTTTATTGCGATTACCGACTCATATGTCAGTCCCTGAGCTTCATGGATGGTGAGGATACGTGACCCTGTGCCTGACCCATAACCCTGGTTTGTCAGGGTCTCCTTCTCCTCTTGAGTGTGAACTAAGAAGAGGGTTTTTGGTAGGGTGTTGGGTATTTGCGCTCCCTTGTACCTTTTCTGCTCTAGGGACTTTATACGGGGTGCTGAGGAGTACATACCTGAGTATATTTCCCTCAGCGCATATGCGACATACATCGATTACGATGTGTGCAGAGCAACTCCTGGCTGATCTTTGTTACCAGGTTTGGGCGGTGATACCTCATTTCGAAGAGATTTTCCCTGTCGATATAAGGCAACTGATTGACATCTCCGATGAAGACAATTTCACCAACACTAGACAGCCTTGAAGCCAACACAATGGCACCAAAATGGTTCATGAGAGCTTCGTCCACCATGAGGCGACTGAAACTCTCTCTTCCGAAACCATTTACCAGAGCAGAAGCCATGGTTCGCACTCTGGTTTTGACCAGGTTTCCGATACGGTGCGATAGCTTTTCTCTTAGATCTTTTGCTGCCTCAGTTGTTGTAGTGATAATGGCGTCCTTGTCCACATCGAAGTGTCTAATCACCCATGTTGTCTTTCCACATCCTGGAACTCCGTTGACCCACTGTATTCGCGGTACCTCCCAGTTTTCCCAACCCGCTTTGACGTTTGAGTTCATTTCGATAGTCTTGGCCATCTCAAGGATCTTATCGTCCAGCATAATCTTGGTGCATCGGGCAGTAACTACGATTGGGTCGTTTGGTGGTGTCGCATAAACCGGCATTCCCGCGCGCTCTGTCTCTTTCTCGTTCAGTGTCACGAAGCCATTTTCTGCACTGTAAGCTGCCAAATACTGTCCTGTCATAGTTCCCTTGATGACCCGGGAAGTGACATTATTGTAAATGGCTGCTTCGGCCTCCTCGAGTTTCGCCTTTAAGAGGCTTTCACTTCCTAGCCTATAGGACTCCATGATGTTTTCGCAGGTCTTGAGGTTAACTTGTCTTGTCGCTCTCAGTGTGGCTATGAATTCGATGAAGGCGTTACGTGCATGACTTCGCGGCTCCGAAGCCAGGACATAGCGGGGCGGTTCAACCTGTCCCATGTCGGCTCTCGTTCGGCTCAGTTGTTGTTGTGAAGCTGCGTTGGGGGTCCTTGACGTCAAGGGGGGTGATGAGTGGGATGAGATTCGGAGTATGCTCCTTGCTGCTGCGTTGAAGGCAGTCACGAAGGTCGTGTTGGTGCCTTGGCAACCGTTTTGATTGGCTGCGGCTTTTTCCGTGGCTGCCCTCTGCTGTGCTCTTTCGGAGCCGGTTTGGATGGTCGAACTAGGAACCGGATGTCCCCAGCTGTCAGTTGCATTTGTTTGGTCGTGCGAAGGGACTCTGAGAAAGCTCAGATTTTCTCCCCTATCTTCATATACGACTACCTCATGATGTTTAGAGACCTCAATGCAACCCAGCCGGTCTGCGACTCGCGCTCTTGAGTATTCGATTGCCATCGCATCCACGCTTATCACCCGGGGTGTTTCACCTGCATTTCTGCTCAGATGTGCGAGCAGCGCACTTGCCTGTGTGAAAGGGGTCCGGCCTTCCGAGTACTCTATTAGTGCAATCGTTTTGTTTTTCGATCGCACCAACCGAAATCGGTGGCCGTCTACCTCACACACTGGCATGGCGTCGTAAGTTTTCCGCTTCATTCTAACTTTTGCGGTACTCCCATTGAGCAGGCAAGACAATCCAGGTGACAAACGGGCTCGTTTCCGTTCCCAGGCGAAGCAAAAGCTTATTCCGAATCTTTCTTTGTTGCTGTCCATGAAGAGAGCCATTCCGCGGATACGGATCCCTGCCTCTCCTCGGTCTGCGTTCTCCAGTAGTTGTTGGAAAGAGATATTTTTCGAGGAGTTATGTTGGGCGGGAACCTCATTCCACGTGGCGTCCACGGACAGCGGGTCAGGGTGTGGTGGGGAGGGGGGGCGTGTATTTGAGATTGTGGAGTTTCTTTTGGCCGCTATGCGGAATGAGCTCTCCATGAAGGACAGGAGCCGTGTTCTGTTATCTGGATTTGCTAAGATGTTATGGAGATCCGAGATAACCAGCCTTCTGTCAATCATAGATTCGAGTTCATGTCTTGCGGCCATGAATCGGGGACAATCGATTAGCACGTGCCAGACCGTTTCGGGTTGGTCGGGGTCACACTCGCATGCAGGACTGCTCTTAAGCTTAAATCTGTACAGGTATTCTGCTATTCCTCCGTGTCCCGTCAACGCTTGTACCTGGAAGGGAGTCAATTTTATGGTTCTCATCATTCGATATGCGTTTACTATATCGGGGAGGAACGTCTGGGTGACTTTTCCGGTGTCCGAGGTCTCATATCGATCTTGCCATTTCTTGACCGATTCTTCGCGGATTTTGCGTTTGACGTAGGACAAAGGGATCCCCTCGTAGTCTCTGGGTGATTCCGTGAGAGCTGCTGATTTGGCTAGTTCGTCAGCTCTTTCGTTGCCGACGGTGCCCACATGCGCTCTTACCCAGAAAAGACGAAGAGATCTGCCTTCAGCATTTATCTGTCCAATGTTTTCCTTTATACACTTTGCCAGGGGTTGACTCGTATTTGGGTTACTTAGCAGTTCGAGTGAAGATCTGGAGTCACTCAGGACATTGACTTCTGGGTCCTCGCTCATTAACACCATTTGAGTTGCCCGGCAAAGAGCATAGAGTTCCGATTGAAAGACTGTGCATTCGGAGTGGAGCTTGAAGGTCGAGCTCTTGACCTCTTTGCCGTTCTCCCACCATGTTAGAGCAGCTCCAACTTTACCCTCAATCTTACTGCCATCAGTATAAATTTGAGGTCCTTCTGGAAGATTGGAGACACCTCCTACTTCATCTGGCTGTCCGACTTCTATGTCAAATATACATATTCGCCAAATAGAGGTTCGCAAAGTGCTACGCAATCTGGACGTGAATAAAGCTAGTGGCCCAGATGGTATTCCTGCCGTAGTGTTGAAGGCTTGTGCGCCTGAGTTGTCTTCAATACTGTATAAACTCTCTCTCGAAACTGGACAAGTACCGAAGTCTTGGAAGCTTGCCAACGTGCAACCAGTACCCAAGAAGGGTAGTCGTGCTGACCCTGCCAACTACAGGCCAATCTCGGTCACGTCCATACTCTGCAAGACTATGGAACGTGTCTTAAACCACAGGCTCCTGACGTACCTAGAATCGAACGACCTCCTCAGTGACCAACAATACGGCTTTCGCCGAAACCGGTCCACCGGGGATATTCTAGCGTACGTCACTCACATCTGGAGTGAAGCTATCGAGAGGCACGGGGAAGCACTTGCAGTCTCCCTGGATATCTCAAAGGCTTTCGACAGGGTTTGGCATGATGGCCTTATAAGTAAGCTTTCTAGGTATGGTTTGTCTTCTGGGTTTATTGCGTGGATATCGGACTCGGATATCGGACCCATAGAACGTAAATTTTTAAAAACGTTTGTTATATTATGTAATTTATAAAAAAACTACTGCACTTATGGACTCAATTTGTCAAAGATGATTATTATGCGGGATCAAGGAGCAAATTTAAGCAGTTGTCATATTTTTAAAACCTCGCATTTAAAAGTGAACTTTTGCGTAACATGACGCAGTTACGTTCTATTGGTGCTGTCAAAAAGAAAATAAACGGTTGGATCTACTATAATAATAATCTTTCATGCTAAGATTTGAATATTAAAAAAAATATATAATTTAAAAACTCAAAAACCCGACTGCGTAAAAAGTGAACCAAACTGCGTTCTCGCATACTAAAAAAAACTGAAAAGAATAAAACAAGCATTTAGATTTCTGGTGGTCTAGAATTCTATAATATGTTATTGTATTAATACTATTGAAATATATACAATATTTTCTAATAAAAGAACATTACAACTGAAAAGTCGGGATCCATTATTATTCGACATACTTTACAATGTAATTGTTCAATGGATCCCGACTGTTCAGTTGTAATGTTCTTTTATTAGAAAATATTGCATATATTTCAATAGTATTAATACAATAACATATTATAGAATTCTAGACCACCAGAAATCTAAATGCTTGTTTTATTCTTTTCAGTTTTTTTTAGTATGCGAGAACGCAGTTTGGTTCACTTTTTACGCAGTCGGGTTTTTGAGTTTTTAAATTATATTTTTTTTTAATACTTTTTAGTTATTAACAATGTTGTGAATGTATGCTCAACATAATAATATGCATCTTTTGGTTCCTGACCAAATGTCTTCGTTTCTACTGATATAATATGTAGGATTTTCTACTGCATGTAATTCATATTTATAGTTTTGTGTTAGTATAGGTTTTCGATTGACGTTGAGTACCTACTAAATCGTTTGAAGTTGGAGGTGGGCGACCGAGGCGGAGCAATCCGAGAGCAGTTCCGTGTTCCCACTATCAGCGGCAGAGTTGAAACTCCATAGAGGTTTATTAGTAGATAGGGGCACCATATCCATACATGATATAGAGTGCAACATAACGCGGCTGTGTCTCCCGGGCGGGGCAGTAGGGTATGCGTAAATACATTTCCTGCACGTACGAAAAAAAGATAGTCCAATATACCTACTAGCATAGATCGTAGAACGCAAGATGGGCCCCATCCCAAACTTCACGGCGCACGCAATCATGTCAACGTTGGGAAGAGTAAGCTCACTCTTTCCGTTCTAGTCGGTTGCAGGACGCGGTGGACGCCGGACGTTTTTACCTATCATTATTTGGTGTCAGCAACCAAAATAAGTAGAACCACAGCAAATCTCGCCGCTAGCGATTATAGGGGTCAAGTAGATTGGTTGTTTGTAAACCACTTACGATACATACAGAGACGCAGTTTATTACCAATTTCAAGGTGCTCAGGGCACATCTATTGATTTATATCGATGGCTACTTGATACATTAGTATATAATGTTCATCCACATTCACACGTACAGTTAGTTATACGAAGTTTTCTGCTACCTAAAAACCTATAAATGTGAGAATGGTTGTTACTCAACTTTAAATCGATATATACCCTAAACGGTCAGTCAAATCGAAAAACATTGAAAGAAAGCTAAACATTATTTTTAAATACCTATTCAACGATACCCCTCTTGACATAGTTTGGTGATTTTCATTTTTTTAATTTGGACAATATGGCGTCCGGTAACCGCCATATTGGATTTACACTAATGTCATGTCTTTAGTGTCACTCGCCAGATTAAGAGGAATCGATTGACGTGTGTGAATCATAAAAATCGGCCCAGGCGTTTGGTCTGTATAGTGCCTCAAAGGAACATACATACATACATACATACATACATAGACTGTAAACACATTACCACTCCTTTGCGTCGCGCAGTCGGGTAAAAATGAGGACAAGCTATTCTGAAATGTTGACAACAGATTCAAGTATTAAAGACAAGTCAAATTTGACGCCCGGTCTGGTTCGTTTCTGGTGCAAAGCATTTCTATTGCAATTCAACAGGGTAATGCTGCCAGCATTTTGGGCTCCTTTGCGCCAGGGACAGTGCAGGGCGGGTTATGTGATAACTTTTAACATAAAATTTAATTGTCATCGTTTATTATTTGGTGTTTGTGTTTCATCTTAAGTTTTTCTAAATTGTAAATTGTTTTATCTTTTTGTTGAATTAAGTTCTAAATGTGATTTTCTCCGAATAAAACATAATACTTAATAATTTTATCTAGGTATTAGTAAAATACAATACTCTCGTCTCGTGAGATTAAAAAAAAAAAGTCAAATTGTGTTATCGATTTTTTATAGCCAGAAATCTCAAAAGAAAGATATTAAAAAACACATACAATGAGTTTATGAAGTAGCGAGCAGAGAAGAATATAAAATCGTTTTCCGACAGTGTATTTCTTACACATTTTAATGGACTGTCTAGCAAACGACATCCTTCTACGCTATGGAGCCGATATTCAATACTCAAGAGTAGGTTACACTTGGTGTAAAACAAAATGTAAATTTGAAAAAAATCCATAATTTAACATCATTTTTGAAAATAGGGGTTCAGGGGCTCAAGAGTAGTAGAGTAAGATCCCAGGGCCGCCAGACGTCACGCATTTTCTCACGAATGAAATGTGGACGATTGAGTAGAGTTAGTAAGCACTAAGAACACATGCTTACTCGCTAACTTGCTTAGACGGCCAATTTTGAGATATGGGGCAATGAAGGTACACACAAACATTACTTACTTCACGTATTTTCTAATAATTGTTTTTCACGTATGTGTATTGATACTTGTCTTTAATACTTGAATCTGTTGTCAACATTTCAGAATAGCGTAGGAGGATGTCGTTTGCTAGACAGTCCATTAAAATATGTAAAAAATACAATTTCGGAAAACTATTTTATATTCGAGGAAATCTAAGGTTTTCGCCAACTAGTTTTATTTTCCTCATTTTTGAAATGAAAAGTAGAGTGTTTAACACGGGTGAAAGAATCAATTCCTACTCGGACTATAGTCTAAACCTCGGGAATTGATTCTTTCGACCCTCAGTTAACAATCTGCTATTTCACTTCTAGAATGAGCTGCGAGTATTCAACGTCACATCACAGTCATTAGAAGGCACTTTAAATCATGTTTAAATAATGGCGGATGAGACCGTGGATACGGGGAGTCAAATAAAACAGTCGAGGTTATAACTCAAAAATAAAATGTATTTTTTTAAACAAATTTGTAATAAATAGTGAGTGAGTAATGTATCACAGTAGACTAGAGGGCGCGTGGCGGGCTCACAAGCGAGCGCTCACCACCAGCCGCTGGAGTAGGAGCCGCCGTAGGAGCCGCCGAGGCCGGAGTGGCCGGAGTAGCCGGAGGAGTAGCCGAGGCCGGAGTGGCCGGAGTAGCCGGAGGAGTAGCCGAGCCCGGAGTGGCCGGAGTAGCCGGAGGAGTAGCCGGAGGAGTAGCCGAGCCCGGAGGAGTAGCCGTAGCTGGGCGCGGCGACGATCCTCTTCTCGGTGATGACGCGGGGCTCGGAGACCAGCTTGCGGACGCTCACCACCTGCGGCACCTCCACCACCTTGTTCACGTTCACGACTCTGTTGACGGCCACCACCTGCGAGCCGCCGTACCCGCCGAGCCCGCCGTACCCGCCGAGTCCGCCGTACCCGCCGGCTCCGCTGTACCCGCCGTACCCGCCGTACCCGCCGTGCCCGCCGTACCCGCCCACGCTGCCGTGGAGGAAGCCGCGCTTCTCGCGCGCCGCCGGCGGAGCGCCCGCGGCCGCGGCCGCCACTAGCATGCACACTACTACCTGAGGGGGAACAGGAAACACGGTGTTACAATCACGATAGGACACGTTCCAATCCATGCGTTGAAGGTACGATTACTGATGATAGAATGCATAAATCGTTGTAAGGATTAAGACGAACTATTTTGTGAAATGTAATTTTTTAGTTTTTATATTTAGGAAAATCATCGTCGACACTTACGAAGGATTTCATATTGATGAGTGTATGTGTCGGCTGAGAGCTGAATGCTGTCAGGCTGCGCCGGCGCCGCATATATACTCGCACCGACGCCGACGCGGCCGTGGCGCAACCGTACCTCGCTGCTCCTTAATCTATTCATTATTATTAAAATGTTATTTGCATTTTTTAATCAGCCTATGTTGCAGAACGTAGAGGAAAGCTTAACCAGTCAACGGCCGCAGTGAGTGCAGCTCAAAGTAAATACTAGTACGAACGTTGGGCGCACGATCGACGATCTTAATTTTTGTAGCATTTTTCAATCAGTAATCGTTTCGATGTCAGTACTCAGTACTAGAGCTCGAACGAACTCGTAAATACACAGAGCCACACCGGCTTGAGTAACTTGAGTTGTGTGTTGATTGAACAGAAATCTGAAATAGTCGCGTTAAGTATGCTTCGAGTAGAATATAATTTATTTACCATTATTTTAGTTGATGGCGAAATTGACAACTTATCTTTTTATCTTTGTAAAAGATAACTATGACAGTTCGCTGGAGTAACTTCTACTACATTACGAACATTATATATAGACTACAGGCCCGTGAACAAAATTTACGGGTCAAATGAACCACCAGGAGGCCTATGTAGGATGATAGAAGGGTGTAAAGTATTAAGATTCAGCACTATGCCATCACTTGTAAGCTGTCCAACTGAGTACAGTTGAAGAGAGGGGTTTGCAACCCTCGATCATTTCTCCTTGTCGCATGATTTTTGTACGGCATTGCGAAATAATGGATTAGAAGAGGTATCTTTGTCTCCACAATTTTTTCACATAACTTCAAAATTTTGGTGAAAATTCAAATAACGGGTTAAATGGTAAACTTGGTTTTTTATTTTTATCTTAAAAAAAAAAAGATTTTTTCTATAAAATTTGGTGAAAACTTACGTCATAATGTCCTCAATACACTGTAGTTTATTTGATTTATAAAATTATTTTTTTTGCCTAATTTTAACTTAATATCAAAAAAGCACCCTAATTTTCAATCGAAAATTCTCACGTCAATATATCAGCTTTTTCCAAAAAGTCTGAAAGCTTTTTGTTCGTTGAAATCTCTACTTTCTGATGATGTAAAAAAATATACATTACCAATGAAATGTTCTCAGAAAATGCAGTTTTTATAAATATAATGTAAGTAAGTAAATTTTATAATGTGATAAACACAATAACTGTCACGTTTTTATATAGTAGGTTGTGTACAAGTGTAGAATTTGTAGGTACGATGTAGTTAGATGTTCAATGAGTAGTTGATAGGTATGTTGAAATGTATTGTTTGTGCTTATAGTGTGAAATGTGTGCAACTGTAGCGTTGTGTGTTTTGGATCATGTACTGTCTTATGATGTGTTTTATGAGTTTCTATTTGTATGTATTTAAAACTATATAAGTATTATATCAACTATCTGGCCGCCATAGTACAAGCTTTGCTTAGTTTAGATGGCATGATGTGTGTGAAATGTCGACCTATTAGTAGGTACTTAAGATGTTGTGCAATTTAGTAGGTATTTATTTAGTTTCTGTTTATGACTATGTTCCTGTTTTCCTTTTCCATGATTCTTTGCCACACCACGGTACTTGGAAGAAATCTTTTTTGAAGTGAAAACTTGTTTTGGCACCATAAAGAATTTCTCGTGGGCTGTGAACTGATCTCAAGCGTCACGTTCGTAAGTAAACAATAGGGTACCGGACTGGGTCAAAAATACACCATCCTAATTAGTCCGTCAGCTAAATCATGGAAAAATATTGGACACGTATTTTTTGTTTTTTCATAATACTAAAAATCGACAAAGATTTAGACCATCAAACTTTCGTGTGACGTCACTCGTGAGTAAAAATCGTACTCACAAGTGACGTCACACGAAACTTCGAAGCGCTGTATCTTCGTCATTTTTTGTTTGTGAAACAAAAAAAACAAGAATAATTAAAAACATTATAAAACCCGACTAAAAAACAACACGTAAGAAAAACACTGTTTATTGAATTAAAATGCTTGAAATTATTCCAAATGGCATTTAACTACACAACATATTTACATATTTGTAATGCTCTTTAAATTCTCTGTATTTTGATACCCTACTCGATATGCTAGATAAAAATTTTTTTTTCAACTACTCACAATTTTGCCTCAAAAATCGGCTATATTGATATTTTTTATTTAATACCTATCTAAGGACACTTGGGTAATTGAGACAAATGTAACGATATCTGAATCGTCAAAATCCGTCCAGCCGTTTGGAAGATACATGGGAATAAAGAAATTTACAAACATACAAGATACGCGCGAAAAACATAACCCTTCTTTCAGTCGGATAAAAATACGTGTACAATATTTTTTGGCAATCTAACTAACGGGCTACTTAGTTTTTTTGAGGATTGTACCCTATTCGTTCCGAGTTACCTCAGGACCGCCGAAGGTGTCTGTGGTAGCATATATGTCTATAGCAGGGATCACGTACGCCGTACGTGTTCAACGGATATTTAATTTATATTAGCTAAGCAATCCTTTTTATTTTTAATTATTTAAACTATTTATTCAATGGTTTTAAATAGTTAAATCTTGTTTTAGTGTTTACTTCTGCCGTGTGGTGTTAAGCACACACACACATACACACACATATTTTTGCTATAAACTCTTCGATTTTTACTGCGTGTTTATGTTGTAAAAACAATAGAAGTAATGCCCACGTTTGCAGCTAAATTGTCTCTTAATTAGTAGAAGAGTTTATTATCCCACGGTCAAGCAAAACGCACGCATACGTCGCTGAAACTTGGCCTACAGTTGCACAGAACGTCACACCTCACTTCAAGCTCTGCTCACCGGGAAACACCGGGAACGCATTCTTTGGCTTTTCCAGTGTCGTCCCTGGGAATGAATTACATTGTGGCAGCGCGGTAATGAGTGTTACATATTTTAATCACGTACTCGAATAAATAGAGCCGTGTTTGACTGCGCGTCCCACATAGTTCTAAAAACAGACCTGTCATTATTGGGATTACCTGTGAGATAATATTTGCATTGGCTTCATTTGCTCGCGCTCATTAACATGCCGCGAACGAGCCAAGTTCAAGTTTGAGAGTCGCGCGCTCGCCGTGATCTCCATACTAATGACATCAACGCGCTCGCTCGCCGAACTCACTCGCTTGACACCGATTCATTGATATTCTATAGAAAAATGTAATAATACGTCTCACGGCTACTCGTGCGATATGACATAATGGGAAATAACGAGTTATGGAGATTATTTTTGGAGTATCGAATAACAATAAAACAACATTTTAAAACATTTGAATTAGTTTATTAAAGCCTAAACCGTGAACGTCGCTCGTTGACTAGAGACGCGGTGGTTAGCACCAGTCGTTGTAGTTGCTGGCGTAGCTGCCGGACCCGTAGAGGGAGCCCGAGCCGTATCCGGAGCCGTAGAGGGAGTTGGAGCCGTAGCCGGAGCTGTAGAGGGAGCCGGACCCGTAGCTGGAGGGGAAGGAGGCGGAGGAGTAACCGGAGGGGAAAGAGGCAGAGGAGTAACCGGAGGGGAAGGAGGCAGAGGAGTAACCGGAGGGGAAGGAAGCGGAGGAGTAGCCGGAGGGGAAGGAGGCAGCGGAGTAGCTCGGGGAGGAGACCACCTTCTGCTCGGTGATGACCTGCGGCACGGAGACCACCTTGCGGACCTTCACCACCTGAGGCACCTCCACGACCTTGTTCACGTTCACCACCTTCTTGACGTCCACCACCGCGGGGGCGGAGTACGAGCTGTACGAGGGAGCAGAGTATGAGGGAGCAGAGTATGAGGGAGCAGAGTATGAGGGAGCAGAGTACGAGGGAGCAGAGTACGAAGCAGCAGAGTACGAGGGAGCGGAGTACGAGTACGAAGGAGCGGAGAAGGTGGAAGGAGCTTCGTAGCTGAACGAGGACGGGGCAGAGTACGAGTAAGAGGGAGAGGAGTAGGACGCGGACGCGGGGCTGGAGTAGGAGACAGAGGGGCTGGCGTAGGAGGCGGAGGGGCTGGCGTAGGAGGCGGAGGGGCTGGAGTAGGTGTTGTGTTCACCGCTGTACGAGTTGTATCCGTTGTAGCTGTTGTAGCCAGAGTAGCCGGACTTCAGACCGCCGCTGTAGCCGGAGCCAGATCCGTAGCCAGATCCGTATCCAGAGCCGTAGCCAGATCCGTATCCAGAGCCGTAGCCAGATCCGTAGCCAGATCCGTAGCTGGAGCCGAGGCCGGAGTCTGAGCCGAACAGGCTGGACCCGAGGCCGAAGAAGCTGCGCTTCTCACGGAGCTCTTCCTTGGCCTTGGTGTCCGCAGCGGACGTGGCCACCGCCAGCGCGCAGATTACCGCCTGTACGGCAAACAACCATAAATACGTTTATTTAAAGACTAAAATTTCATAATTCATGAGACATGGATGCTTCAATCGCACTAAACCACCAGAGGAAAATAATGTTTGAACAATAATGTGCATGACCAATAAACTAAACGCTAACACTCATGGGTATAACTTGACCTACGGTTACTTCATATTACAGCCAGTCCTGGAGTCAATTTATTCTGGTAACACACATACACACATTTTAGCTATTGATTATAGAGAGAACAGATTAAAAATTCACTAAGATGGAAAAATAACATGAAGTTAAAGTAAGTACTTTATTCATAGATGTACAATTTAGACGTCAAAAATTTAAACTTCCCATGATACTTTAAAATGTATTTATTAATGATAAAGTTCAGATTTTCATCGAGTAATGTATCATTGAATGTGAACCACTGATAGTTAACGTAGTTAGTTGTAAGTAGTTACGACACAAAAGGAATTAAACAATATTATAAATGTTCTCCCGAAAAATTTACAGCGACAATGATAATAAGATACGCGTATATTATCAGGGCTATTTTAAAAATTAACTAGAAAAAACAAAATATTTTTTTAACAAGTGAATGATAACGTCTTCGATGTTCCAAACTGTTTTTGTCAGGACTAAATATTTTTTGAAATCGTTGATGATATGATGTTTGAGTTTGATGAAGTATAGGCTCGGAGTACTCACGAAGTATTTCATGTTGAGGTCGGCTCGGGGTCGGCTCGAGGTCGGGAGTGCCCGGCCGCGTCCTCCGGCGCGCTATATAGCGCCGCGGCACCGCGTCATCAGGGCCCGCCTGCCGCCTGCCGCCCGCCGCGCAGAGAACTAGTTCCTATGAGATGGGTTAACTACACATGCCCGACTGTAAGCTAGGCGTCTGCCTGTAACTGCTCAGTGCTACACAGATATTGTACATGAAGGATTCAAACCATTGCCCTGCACTGCATTGGGCTCCTCGCTCGGAGATATTAAGATTTATTTCTTTACCCTATAAATTATCTAAAACATTACATTTCAAATGTAATTTTACACTTTATTATAATTTAAATACATTTCGAGTAGAATAGCTGACAAAGCGGTGGTATTATCTCCTTGTCAGCTATTCTACTTCTCCAGGTGGACGCTACAAAACGATTTACCAATACCAAAGTCATTTTTTAAAGGGAGATTCGGCATTTGGTAACTGATCTCTACCAAACGGTAGGCATTAAAGTTAAAAAGCCCTAAACATTTTTAGGCTGGCGCAAAAAGCTCACTGACTATATTTATGCATATTCGTAGAGCATATTTGAAAGGATTCTATTTTCTTATTTGTTGTCAGATCCTGAAGGAACTTTTTTTAAGTGAAAACTTCATTAGGCGCGCCTACACAGATTTTTCGTGGGCTGTGAATTGAATTCATTCGTCACGCTCGGGTATGATAAGAAAGCTTCGGGTAAACTCGGGACCATGGCTATTGGCCATCTAGAAATACGTCAGCCAATGGGAAATGCTGAAAGGCGTGGACAGGCCATCATGGCATGGCCATCTAGAAACGCATCAGCCAATGGGAAATGCTGACGCACATCTAGATGGCCATGCCAAGATGGCGAGGCCACGCCCTCCGGTTACACCCGTGTAGTTTCCAAGGTAAGCTATCAAATTCTGAGTTATAAGTTTTCACTTCTATCGGCAGTTCCTATGACTGACAATTTTTTCCTATTCCCGGCTTGCATGACTCTGTTATTGAGAAAATTGTTGAGAAAACCCAAGACACAGGGATCTCTAATCTAGACATATTTCTCTTGTTATTCTAATTGGCTGTTTACTTGTTCTATTTATTGTTTTTCTAATTTCAATTGCACCTCCGAACCAACAAGAAAACATGTCAGTTTCCTCGTTGAGTTGTGCTGTGTCCTGGTTTGTAGGAAAATAAATGTTAACTAAAGGTACAGAACAAGAAATAGAGCACCACGTCTTCAAGCTGCAAACGTAGAAAAACTATGAGCTTCTTGTGACAGTGCTGTCAAGGCACGTTTCCTTCAAGCATTCGACTCGCTAGTCTCGTCACCGTGTTTCGTGAGAGGAACACAAACCGCGCGAGCTGGGTCACTGCGGCGGCGCGGCGGCGTCGGCAGCGCCCGAGCCTGCTGCCAGCTGTGACGTCACTCTCACCACATCTTCGCACACAAACCTTCATGTCTTAATAGTCTCTTATGTATTCAAGCTTCAATTAACTAATCCTAACAAAACACTACGAACTCAACAGTGTTATAGAATAGTAACCTGCTCATCTTAATGTGAAAACGGCACAGTTTTACAGTTTGGAGGGTGTTGTTTCCTGATATATTTTATGGCTTAAAGATAAAATCCTATCCTATCCTACGAATATTATAAATGTCAATGTATGGATGTTTGGATGTTTGTTGCTCAATCACGCCCTAACGTATGAACGCATCGGGCTGAAATTTGGAACATATATAGATTATCGTCTGGAAGAACACGTATAGTACCTTTTATCCCGAAAAAACAACGGGAACGGGAACTACGCGGGTAACACCGCGGGGCGCTGCTAGTATCTTAAATGTCTGGGGAACGAGTGCAGTGCAGTGGTAGGTAATGATTTGGACTCTTTATGTTCCACTAGTTTCGTGATGCGGTGCTGTTATGGGCAGGCATGTTGCTTACTACTCAAATATCAAGAAGTCTCACATGAAGTCTGTAGGTATCTTTTAAATCAACGTACGTTATCTTCCATCGCATCGTTGCTCACCATCAGCAGAGTTGTTGGTCTGACGTTGGGTTCACGTCACAACATCACGTGTGATAAACAATAGACATTGATTTCCTGGATCATGCAGATACATTCCAACATTTTGCTTCGAAGGGCAATCCTTGTAACGATAAAGGAGCGCTTACACGAGGGCAATAATTGCTCGGCGACACGAATGGACCGATCTGGAGCAATTAATGGAGCCATTTCAACAAATTGCGTCAATTATTTCGGCGATATTGCTTCTAATTTCTCCAGATATGTCATATCGCTCAATGTCGCCGATACGAATTGACGAATATCCAATAGGCTTGGAAATTCCTAGCAATTTTTGTATATATCTCATTCGCACTTGTTTCTTTTGCGGCATGCCGTCTTGCTTCCGCGGGGAGAGCGAGAGGTCGGGTGGCGCCTAGTTGATGAAGTTGCGCGATATCGCTCCATATTGTATTGCGCAGTATTGATGCTTGTTGCCGTTGCCGTAAATTGCTTGATGTAGTCGTGACGTCATAGTTGACGAGTATTGACTGGAATTGAGCAATTTTAGTTGCCCGTATAAGCGCACCTTAACACTACGTAACGAGGTAACATCTTGACAGTTCTTAACAGTAGAGAATGGCCCTCTTCTTATCAAAGATAAAGATATATTTATTTGCATACAACATGAGTGAGTTTTGTACAAAGGCAGGGTGTGCACATAGGTGTAATAATACATTGTGTTGTCATATCATGCTCTGGCCGTTTAGGAGTACAAATTTCAGGTAGGTAGCAGTCTGCAAGTTACGGCTGGTCTAGTAAGGTCTAGTCGGGAGAACGGCGACTGCCGATCCGGAGACCCCGGGTTCAAACCCCACACGCACCACTGTCTTTTCGAAGTCATGTGCGTAATGCCGCTAACTTAAAACGGTGAAGGAAAACATCGTGAGGAAACCGACATGTACCTAGAATCTTTCGAAGTCATGTGTCATCCGCCAACCCGCACTGGGCCAGCGTGGTGGATTATGGCCTAAACTCTCTACTTGCGAGAGAAGGCCCCGAGTCCCAGCAGTGGGAACGTTTAGTGGGCTGTTGATGATTGATTGATGATTGATTGCTTAAATGTGATTGCACTTATTTTGAAAGTTGTAGAGTCTAAAATTCTCCACAACTTTTGTTCGCACTTTTTTCTCATGCCATAAACCGTTATCGGTGTAGAGCGCAAAGAGTGCGCAGCGTACATTCAGGCGCAGAACAGTGCAGTACAAGTTTGGAGATGAATATGACCGATAAGTAGGGTGAAGACAATGAATTTAACATTTTTGAGAGACAACAAGAAGAAGAGAACGAAGAAGAAGAAGATAACTAGCTTCCATTTATAATTGTATTATAAGTCTGCGCGTTTTAAGTTTAAGCAACAGGAAGTCAGATATTCCCGAAGAAACGATTTTTATAACTTTTAATCTGCAATATCTTAAGATGCAGAAACGATAGCATTTGTGAGTTTTGGGACAACATTTAGGACGACAAGACAAAGGTTTATACCAATTTACAGCTTATTATCTTTCATTCCGAGGTTGACCCCTTTTCTTACCTACATATGTATATGTGTGACTGGGCTAAGTATGCTTTGAAAAGTACGGTTTACAACTGTCCCTTTTTTAAGTCTAAACTTAGTCCAAATACAGTTCTTTTGTCATTTAAAGATAATCCCCTCACTTAATCAGACGCCTGACTTTCTGTTGATCTGTTTTTCTTTGTAAACACATCCGACTATTCGTTTGATTGGGAATTTCAGGACATGGGAAAATAATACTTTACTTTTATTAAAACAAAATTTGAGTAAACTTTAGTTTGGCCTGTTTGTGACCAAAGTGATAGTGAAGTCGGTAAATATGTATTACTACTCTGTATTTAGTACTTACTTAATTTTTGTGTGTACCTACAATATTAGTTTTCGATAGTTACAATATTAGTTATAGATACGGAATCCTTATAGATTCATGTCTGTCTGTCCATGCGTATGTCACAGCAACTTTTTTCCGAAACTATAAGTACTATATCGTTGAAACTTGGTAAGTAGATGTTTTCTGTAAACCGTATTATGATTTTTACAAAAATTAAAAAAAAAAGTTTGGGGGAGCCCCATACTTAGAACTGAAAGTTAAAAATGTATGGGGTGTCTATGGATAGGTCTTTAAAATGATGTTAAGGTTTCTAAGATATCTTTTTAGGGTTCCGTAAAACGTAAAAACGGAACCCTTATAGATTCGTCATGTCTGTCTGTCTGTCTGTCTGTCCGTCCGTATGTCACAACCACTTTTTGCCGAAACTATGAGAACTACACTGTTGAAACTTGGTAAGTAGATGTATTCTGTGAACCGCATTAAGATTTTTACAAAAGTTTTTAAAAAATACAAAAATTAGGGGTGCCCCACATACTGAGAACTGAAGCTCAAAATTATTTTTTTTTCAAACCTACACGTGTGGGATGTCTACCGATAGGTCTTATAAAATGATGTTGAGGTTTCTAATATAATTTTTGTCTACACTGAATAACTTGCGCGAGAGATGCTTTCAAAGGGGTAAAATGTGTGTGTCCCCCCCTCTAACTTCTAAAGTAAGAGAATGAAAAAACTAAAAAAAATATATGATGTACATTACCATGAAAACTACCAACGAAAATTAGTTTGAACTCGATCTGATGAGTAGTTTTTTTTTAGTACGTCATAAATACACTATTATTAAAACTTCGATCAAAGTTACAACGAACTACAAGAACTATGTGTACTATGTATATTATGTTACTTGCTGGAACGGAACCCTTCATGGGCGAGTCCAACTCGCACTTGGCTACTTTATTTCTATACTGAATTATTTGCGCGAGAGCCACTTCCAAAATGGTAAAATGTCCCGCCCCCTCTGTAACTTCTAAAATAAGAGAATGATAAAACTAAAAAAATATATGATGCGACATTAATTACCATGCAAACTTCTACCGAAAATTGGTTTAAACTCGATCTAGTAAGTCGTTTTTTAAAGTACGTCATAAACACGCCATTATTAAAACATCGATCAAAGTTACAACGAACTACAAGAATACTTATGTATTATACCCCGTTTACATTATTTCAGTCCTGCGACCCAATCCAGCGCTGGATTGCTTACTGGAATAATGGAAACCGGCACTGGAAAGCATCAATCCAGTGCCAATGCATTCCAGTGGCGGTTTACATTATTCCAGTAAGCAATCCAGCGCTGGATGCGATCGCTGGACTGGAATAATGTAAACCGGGTATTATGTTACTTGTTGTTTCGGAACCCTTCATGGGCGAGTTCGACTCGCACTTTCGACCGCTTTTATTTTTATTCCGCGAGTAAGGAGATAAAGGAGAATATATCCAAATCTGGCTTTCGAGTGAGTACGATGTTAAAAAAGTTGAGGATATCCTAGGAGAGGCCGACGTCTCAGTGAACTAAGGTAGACTGATGATGATGCTCCACGAAAATTTGAGACCGTAATTTTTATTGACATGACAAATAATTTATGAAGAAGAAAAATGTATGATTATTAGGAGCAAGATTCGGATACTTTTAATTTTCCGTAATTAAATTACGTATAAACTGCGAGCAGTCCGGCTTCCGCAAGCAGCATACGTTCACGAGTATAACGCCATCTATCCTCTCAACTACATTTGAGACAAGAGGGTGACCGCTACACGTCGCTGCCGCAAAAAAGAGCATTTCAGAAGAGTACGAGTGTGCCAATCATATAGTGTAATTCAGATCACTCTGATTTCATCAGCGCTTCTGCCGCCGCCTCCTTTCTTTCGGTTAAGTGCATAATATCTCGATTAAAATTGATCAATCTTAAAGATTTGCAACACTAGGTGAGCTACTGTATCTCCTTATTAGTTAATGCCGCGACAATCATTACCCCGTTGACATTTTTAATGAAATGACATTATATTAACGAATAACAATGTAATGGAGCATTAATTGTGCGGCTTTAACGTGGCCTTCTGAATTCTTATGGCGCTAAAAACGAAGATTCGCGATTATGAACCGTACCACCCGCTGATACGGTTCAAGGGCGGTGCAAATTTGAATCGCATCGCTGTATGAGTTTGGTGCGCGGGCGCAAGTGTTATTGTTTTTATTTGAACTTTAGTAGCAGGGCGGCCGATGTAGGTAGAGTTAATAATGGGTTCAGGTCACGCTGAATGCCGATTGTTTCACGAAGCTCGGTAAAAGGTAAGAGTGAAGTAAGTTCTGCGATGTTGAGCAACCTCGGTGGAGGAAAATACCTTTAGAGGGCAGTAATATAATGCGGATTTTGGTGCAATATTTTGAAACTTTAAGAAATAAATGTGCGATGAACAATCCGATGAAAGCCATTTTAAGATTAAAGCAACCGATCTAGAACTTTGCAAATATATTCGACTGCATTATAACCACGGAAAAACTTGCAGTTAAAATTAGACTAACCTTAACGTGTTACGAAACTTGCTTCAAGTAAATAAGTATAGTTTTTCTAGGTTTCCTATAAGATGTTTTCAAATGACGAGTAAGATCACTGGCTAAAACTAGTGTTGTTATAAACAATGTCATAATTCAAGATAATCGTCAGCCCGGTCCCAGCGCACAGGTTCAAGGCTAATCTAATAATATATTCGTAATGGATGGAATTTCCGAAATTATCCAATAATACGTTGAGAGTAAGCACCCGGGCCAGAGCTGGCGACTTCTGCTTACTGACACAGAATAGACAGCAGTTAGTGCGAGCGGCGGGCGGAGACAGTTTGTTCGGTGCTGGCCTACGATACTGGAGAGCGTTGCCGTGCGATGCGACGCGATTGATTTACGAAAAATTGATGAAATGAAGGATATGAAAAAGTACTGCCATCGTATTGGCTGCATGTCTTATGTACTTTCGATTTTTCTGCGTTACTTTCATTATTATTCACTTTTCGCCAAATCGTCAGGGTAAATGTATCATTGAATGCTTTTTCCCCATAATACATAAGCATCAGCATAGAGCGTGCGTGATTATACGTGCTGTTGTTATATTTGATGTCAATTTATGGTTGGCAATTGATTCGGTGGATAACCTCTAAGATCTGGCCACACTAATACATTGTCTTGACGCCTAAACATCTAAACTAGCCGTGTTTGGACGTTTGAATTTAGTCAGGTATGCCTCGCAAGTTGCCATACGACAGCGACAGCGACAGACTGGACATGGTCGTCATGCTTGATCATGCTTGTTTGGTGTATTTTTACAGCGTGTATTGTAGTATAAGACTCACGACACGTTGTGTTGAATTTGTATGTGAGATGGTATCGCATCGCGTCGCTCCACGAGGCTCGGGTGGGACGGGCGGCCGCGGGCTCATGTAACCGTGAACTTGGCTCTGTTTGTGTTCCATCCGGTTCGCAGCCCATGGCATTCCATAGCTCTCATCGGATCGAATGTCATTAACTATTCAAATTATGGGTCAAATGTGACAAGAATATTATTATATCACTGTTGTTGATGGACGGGTTTACCGCCAATGTATATACAAGTTCGTCTATCCTACGGGAGTACCTAAATAACGAATCTCTTCAAGATAAAAATATTGTAAAACCGTAGTTGGCTGTCATAGTAGTAGGTACTATAGTATGTTTTATAATATAAATCTGGGTGTGATCTACTTTCATCTTGACTTTAAAATGTTGTGCCATTAGAAAAGAGCATTAAAGAAGTAACAAGTAACACCTATTATTTATTTGAGTATCCACTTTATATTTAGCACAAAAAGAAGGTTGCTGTGTCCAGCTGATGCAGTGAGTCGCCCACAGCTCATCATTAGTGTGACACGTCGTCATAGCATAGATAATATACGTCGTATGTTAAACACATCGGACGAAGTGTACTAAGTGAACAATTAAGCAACAAAGTGTACGCGCTACCGTGTTAATTTGTAGTTTTAATAACCTTTATTAACAGAACTAATTTACAGTGAGAACTATCACACTGTACTAAATATCTAACGACTTACCCAAATCACATCTAAATTATCCATAAACCGATGAAGGCTTAATGATAATCAAGATGATCTTGCCTACTACCAGTCGGAATCGTAGCAACATTATCGCATAAACATAAAGAGTTCTGATGTCGGATAATATCAAAGGCAGCTGGTTAAGTGATAGCCAAGGTGGTTAGGTTGGCGATAAGACATCTTGGACTAATTTGGAAGCGGTATCTACTCGATAGGTACGTTCTAGATATAGCTATAGAAAGAAACTGTATGATCATAGAAGCATTACATATTATACTGATACATTTGTCCTAACTAACACTGCATTTTACAGAGTAGTCCTTGTCGATAGCTTACAGGAATTACTGAGTAATTGGAAGTTCTACCGTTGACCGTCATGAAGCCGTGGTGGCCCAGTGGCTAGAATATGCATGAATATGCAATGATTCACATTCATGAGTTCGTAGGTTCGAACCCCACCAACGTCTCTAAGTATTTTTCAGAAGTGTAGCAGTACAATTTTGCCATCAACATTGACGGTGAAAGAAAACATTGTAAGAGCATATAAACATGTTCCAAGAATCTTCCGAGGTAGTGCGTCATTCCCCAACCTGCAGTGGGCCAGCGTGGTGGATTATGGCCTTGACTCTCTCCTTGCGAGAGAAGGCCCCGAGTCGCAGCAGGAATATTGAGTGGGTTGTTTATGCAACTCGGCTTGCAGTCCAACTCTACATTACCTCCGTGAGGTTAAGTTTAACTCACAGCCCGCACTGGGTTCACGCACTGTCACAGTGCCGAGGGTTTCATGACGAAGTTCGCAGTTCAGACCTACGTCTGATTACATATAAGTCTAGTATAGAAGTTTTGCAAAATACGTTATACCTAGTCCTTTCAGGATATTTGTTTCATTGAACGTGTATCGGCTTGTCAATGAACTCTATCTATTTTTGTCCGCAGCGTTTGAGAATAAAAACATTGAATTGATTTTCTTAGGTATTGATTTTCCGCATTTCGTAGGTATCATGCGAGATTACGATCAAGCGTAAGCCAATTAACGTCAGAAAATTAGCATTGCTATAATTGATTGATTTCGTTAATTCATTACCTACTACGCTTTTCTTACATTACCGAGTTACTTGAGAAATATATTTTTTAAGGTTTCCAACAAAAAAATGTAAAAATAAAAGGAGGCGAGCAAATCGTTGCTATGCCAGACTATGAAGAGAGTCGCACGTAACTTTATTACTTTAAACATAGTAATAATAGCTTATCTCTAGTCCTACGAGTTCAGCTATGTTAAGCATCTACTTAAATAACTTGAACCGATTTAAAATCAAAAATGTTTTATTAATGTAGCTCGATTTAAATATTTAATGTGTATGAAGTCAATTTCGCGGCAGATAGACCTGATCGGTGGGATTTGGAAAGTTATTGTATTGGATATCAGGAGGGCTATATGTAGCTCCGGCCGAGGAGTCGCGCGGTCGCTCGGTCGCTCGGCGGCCATCGAAATAAATTACCCAAAAAGTAGCAAACGACAAGGATGTCTGCGGTCAACTAAACGCGAATTTATTCTAAGGTTATCTGTTATTTTTGATATGCATTAAATAATCATCAAAATTATATTATTTTAAGAATGATCAAATCGTACGTTAATTGGATTCTCTGTGGAGCTTTTTGAGTGGCTTTGTTTTAGCGACCCAATATCGTTACAATGGTATCAGCGCGTTTTTATTCATCATTGCTGATTGAAACTGGGTATTATAACTTCGTATTAAATTTGCTTGGAACTAAATGTAGTTAGAGAAATATCGAAAATGTGTTCTCGCAAGTACCTATACTGTCTCGATCGGCAAGCATTCTACAACATCTCTTAAATTGCAAATGCCTTTCGACCACTGTCGTCACTTATTCAGTCTTTTTGTGCAAGCTAATATAAGCAAGTTATTTTAATTTAGTTACATTGATAACGTTTTGGAAACGCTCATTAGATGCATTCAGTCGATGTGTGAATTAGGCGATGCAAAATTAAATATGTATGAAATTAAAAACCGCAACATCAGATCACCACACATTATGATAATGTGACAAAATTAATATAATATAGAAGACGCGTGGAGGTCAGAGCGGCGGTTTGTCAACGGATTTGGGAAACATTGACGAAATAACCTCCTCGGACGACGCCGACGGCGGGCCCGAGGCCGCTGCCGACGCCGACGGCCGCGCGAGTGTCCGCGCTGGCGCTGGTTCACAGTCAGGGGTTCGGAGCTTGCGCGCGGCTTCTCGTTCTCACATCTCAGCATTTTGAGACGGCTTTATTGAGCATATCTTTAGCTAAGTTAGATTCAGCCATTTGTTAACTTTTCTACTTACTTTTAATTATTTTTTTCAACTTTTTTTTTGTTTTAGTATTAAAATTAACGTAGTTGTTACACATGTTTAATTGGGTAAACAAGTAACTCACGTGTAATATGGTCGGTCGGTTTTTTTGTTACTTCCCTTTCCTATTGACCGATTACTCTGAATTTACATGTACTTTTATTTCAAACACCAGTACCTACGATACTTAGAGCGTTTAGAGCTTTTGAGCATATCTGCATCGCGTTTGTTATTAGGAAACTCAAATAATTTTCGAAAATATTTGGGTTACCTACTACATTAAAATCTACAAAAAAAAACAAATGTGCAAGCGCTAAATTGTTCCCAGCCTGACTAGAAAAACTTACCTATTATATTGGAAATCCAAATAACAAACTTGTTTACATTAAATCGAAATGCTACTAATATTATAAATGTCAATGTTTGGATATTTGTTGCTCAATCACGTCGTAACGTATGAATGGAGCGGGCTGAAATTTGGAACACAGTTAAATTATAGTCTGGAAGAACACTTATTAGTACATTATGATATAAGTGCGCTAAGTTGATAATTACAGCCGAGGCGATATTGCTAGCTCGAGCCGTAGGCGAGAGCTATAATTATAAGAGGCTAATAAATTATAACATACGCGTACAACAACAATATTTTAACAAATATTTGCAAAACATTTTTTTTTGCTGAAATTTTCAGCAAAAATAAAAACTATTTTTTGATTTTGCAAAAATATACGTTACGTACTTATCTGTGCTATTTTTTTAGTTCTACATTTTGTAATTAGTCGTATTAGATTAAAATTGTGTATTTATTACATTTGTGTAAAGTAATGTAAGAAATTAAAATTATGTTAGCACAAAAAATTATGTCGCTGGTATTACAATTTTACTACTGCATTCACCGACACTGAAAAATAGCTCATGCCCATTTATCCTGCCAAACTAAATATGACAAACCGTCTGGTTCTCGCGATCATGTCTACCGCGGACCTGCCGGCTATGGATCTCCTTTCTTCCAAAGGTATTTCTGACGAACTTCGTCTAGGAAAAGGTTTAAAATAGATAGATAGATAACTCTTTATTGTGACACAAAAACATAAATATTACAGTAAAACACTTAGGAACTAGCACCACAAATGGCGGCCTTATTGCTTAGAGCAATCTCTTCCAGGCAACCAGCCAAAAATAAACCAGACAAAAATTGAATGAATTTGAAGATACACTCAAATACCTCTCCGGCCTGGCAAAACGTCGTCAGCATCTCTGATGTTGGAGAGATAAACGGCGACTATCGCTTATGTTACGGCAGAATACATGAGTAAATTATAGTTTTATTTAATAATTTCTTTTATTTTAATGTGAACACAATAACGTTGGATGTTTTGATTTCATCACCCGTGAAATTTAGCTTATTTTTACTCGGTGAACGAGGCAGCTGCTCGCGAGCATCGGACCCTTAACCTGTATTTTCGCACATTCGTGGAGATGAGAGATGATGAATGTAACGAGCACTCGATGATTGTCGCGCGCTCCACATGATCTCGCGTCTTTGTTTGATATGGAGGACGAGGTTTGACGGCGAGTTGCACAATTATTACAATTCAGAGCGGTCGAGTGGTTTTTTCACAAGCGCTGAGATGGCAGTTGATGACCTTTCGCGGAGTAATCCGGTAACTGATAGTTGTGGCTAGCGGCCGTCTCCACGCGCCGCCGTGCTGCCAGCGGGCTATCTCCCGTGCAGCCGGTTTATTCTGTAAAAGTAAACTCGACATCGAGTTCGTAATGAGACTGTTTATTATAACTAGACTCCAGAACACTATATTAATAACTGTCCCACATAAACTGATCTCAGCTTTACTGCATCAGCAGCAACTATATTATAATGGTGCATAGAAGAGATCACTTTTAGCGATATAGCCACCAACATTTCACAGTAGTTTTAAACATTACCGTTATTGTTTTTTGTTTGATGTGTCAATAAAGTGTATTTATTCATAAACACTATATCAGATGTATCGCTTCCACAATACAAGCATCAATGGTAACACATTTTTAAAATACTATAAATTATTATAATAACATACAATAAATAAATAAATAATACTAAATGTAACTGTAATAATGCTAAGAGTATTAAATACAATAAAAATAACATAGAAACTAAGAATGTAAGTTAATATCTATTCTAAAATGAACACGTCATAAAAATGTTTTCTATTAAACACAAGTACAATACGTAAGACCCCGGTCTTACATACCGGTCTTACATACAGTACCGGGTACAATATGTAAGACCGGGGTCTTACGTATTGTACCCGGTACTACGCGGGTAAAATGGCGAGGTGCTGTTAGTGTGTACTAGATTTAATTACTAAATAAGTTTTGAAACAATGTGATTAAATACATTTACGGAAGAAAAGGATTGGTGTCAGTCGCGACGCGTCAGCGTCGGTGTCGTCCCTAGAGACGGCCCCTACGGCCGCGAGGGAGAGCTGCTCCGGTCTGCTCTACGTAACAAAATAAATGATTTCGGTTTTACTACACTAGTTCTATTAACGACAGGATATTTACCGTTGGAACATGATGGAGCGAGTCTCCGATATTTCGATACAGTTTCGTGTATCAAGTTTGCAGGTAACCACGGGCTCACCAGTCTCATTTTACAATCGTAAAAGTCTGGAGTTGCGAAAAGCCAATACTAACAAAAAATAAGTGATACGCTTGGCATGCCTACTAGCAAAATAAAATTTCTCTTAAAGCTGACTTAATTTGGATAAGATTATTCATCCTAAGTTCTGTTGCTTACTAGCCGCGCCTCCCGGGCTTGCCCGCTTATTATTTCCCGCTTCTGTTATTTCCGTAAAGTAACCTATGTGGTATTCCAGACTAATCTATTTACCTATAAATTTAAACCAGATCCGTTCAGCCTCTCCGACGCGTTTAAGCGTCTTCACATCAAGACTGAATCGGTTTCTTCTAGGTAAGCACGAACTTATTATAATAAAAAAAAGCAACAAAAATCGAAAAAACATCAAACTTTGACATTAATAACATTATGCAAAAACGTTCGCATGTATGTTTGTTCCGTTCGCGCCTATATAAGGAGCTACAGGGCGACGGGATGTTTGCGCGAGTATTAACGACAGCCGAAAGCTAGGAAAGTTAACCATGAATGGCTTCACTTTTCAACAATAAAACAAGAACAAAATTTAAAAATATTGATTTACGCCAGACTACTTTGGATTAAAAATTTGTTATTATAGTATTCTACTACTAAAGCCCTTTCATCTGATACATATTATTGAGGGAGTTGTTAAAGAAAATTTAATACGCACTGTTTGTGGTTGCGGCCTTCTTGGATTTGAGTTTTAGAGTAGTGTATTGTAGTATTCTACTAGTTAAGCCCTTTTATATTTGATACTGATATTTGATACATATTGAAGGAGATTATGGCTACAGACAGACAGACATACACACACAGACAGACAGACGTCGACATCTAATTTATAAGACCCCGTTTTTTGGTCGGGGGCTAAAAAAAGAAGTGGTAAGTATTCGTATTTACTTGTTTTCGTATGATTGGTTACTAGGAACGTGCGTGAGCGTGGCGGTCGCAGGTTCGAGACCCGACAACAAACGTTTACCACGTCTCGATCCTAACCGACGTTAGCTCAGTCGAGGCAAACATTGTAATAACCCAGTGCAATTACGGAAATAAATAAACATTAAATAATGTAGTTTGGGGACTATAAAGGATCGATAGGGGGGTGCATTCTGAGCATATATTCCAATTTGAGGGATTCTGGCATGGTCAGCTCAAGGTCATTTCGATGAAAACGCGTTTGATTCGATATCTCGAGAACTGTTAATGTTAGGCAAAAAATTGTTGAGACCTTTTCTCTTCTAAATTAAATTTACTAACTTCTATAGGAACCACTTTTCTTTCTTTCATCAATATTTTTCAAGTTATTGCTTCCGAAAGGCAAAAATTTTACTTTTTTCCTCCCTTTCGCCATTTTCTCCCCAATCGTTCAATTTTATGAAACTTTACCGATAATCAAAAGTGTAGATCTTTTAATAATGAACAACTTTTTCCTTGAACTTTTTTCAGTAATGACAATACCTTCAGAGTTATGTTACTTTACCGAGCGAAATCCACGCCACTGCGACACCTCCGCGACACTGCGATAAATCCGCGACTCCTTCGGACTTAGGGCTGAACCCAAAATTCATTGTTTGATTGGTTCGATGGGTTTCTTCTACACAGGCTTATGTGGGACGTACGTACGTACCTACGTACGTTTAAAAAAAAGAAATCGCTCCCGGTTTTTTTTCTATTTCAGGCTAATTTTATGTCTGCCCCGACCGTACTACGTACCGTAAACATTGGCTCAGGGTTTGCGACGACATAAAACTAGACAAACTTTTGACTCCTCAAATTGGTAAGTAAATTGGACATTTTATAGGACATATTACTTTAAATTAAAGATTTTGCTTAAATCCAGTTTTGTAGTACGACAGTAACTTTACTGATATATGACTACTTGCTTTTGTATTATTTTGGTCGTGGGTCGAAATATTATTTAGATAGAGATATATCACGCTGAATGGCAAAACTTTTAATTTCTGATTATTTATTTTATACGTTTTATAAACGTATTGAATATGAATAGTAAGTTATAGCTGGTCTAGTCGGGAGAACGGTAACTGCAGATCCGGGGCCCTGGTTCAAACCCCACGCGAGCAACTGCATCTATTGCCTAAATCATGTGCGTAATGCCGCCAACTTAAAAACGGCGAAAGAAAACATTGCGAGGAAACCGAAATAGACCTAGAATCTTTCGAAGTCATGCGTCATCCACCAACCCGCAATGGGTCAGTGTAGTGAATTGCTTTGACTCTTTTCTTGGAAGAGAAGGCCCCGAGTCCCAGCAGTGGGAACATTTAGTGGGTCGTTTATGTTTATGCGTACCTATATATTGTAAGGAGCTTGGTCTCACGCCTCACGCAAAATGTCCGGCGATCGAGCGAACCGTTCACTGCCTAGCTATTACTTCGGCCGACTAACTATAACACTGATAACTTATGAGCCTCCTTAATTAATAGCTGTTAAAGCTGTTACGCCTACGCGAACCAATTTGAATATTTATGTGTATCTATTAGTGGTCGCTAAGAGGTCGAAATTGAACCATACAGCGATATTTATCTATTCTCAATTTGAACACAGACCTTCAACAATAAACAAAAGATTTATGCATATTAATGCTTTTTAATGATTGAATGTATTGTAAGGTAACTTTAAAACAATATTAGCATATACTAACAGACAGTTTTTCTACATAAACTATTCTAGTAGGTAGGTACGTGTGCGAAAGATACTCCTCTGTCCGCGCAACTTTGTTAAAAAATGCTTCACGTATTTTTTTTGATTATGATTGATGGTTATTGTATCGAATATTGTAGTTTGTTACGCGTGGTGGCCCGGGAGCCGGGACCCGGGAGCGCCTAGAGTTATCTGTTTCCGTCGCGTTCCGGCGAACGTCGCCGATTACCGCCAGGCACGCCGCGGCGGCGCCGGCGCAGGCGCAGGCGGGCCGGTGCAGATCTGCAGGCGTTACAAGAACGAAGTAAATGAATACTATTAGTTGGTAATTTGTATTGTTTGCTAATGGTTGGTGGTCATATTTATTTATTTTCAAATAATTGCGTGGCTATGTGCTTATATAGGCAGGCGTGTTCATACCATCAGGCATAACTGGTAACGTCAGTCTAATTTTAAAAATGGAACTAAGGAATGGGTCTTGCTCGGGATGTAAGATTTCGATTTTATTGATTATCTGGTATTAGCAGCAGTACATTAGGTACGAGAGCGATAAAAACGCTATTATGACTGAGTGCCTCATTGCAGCTCTAAACACAAAGATAAATATTTTTGGACACTTTTAGATACAGCAATAACTAACGCTAAAGTTAAGTTAATCAAAGTTTGTATTATGGGAGCCAGATAATTGATACACTCGTAGGTAATACATACTTGTACAATTGTAAATACAAACGTTTAGTACATTCTAGATAGGTATAGAACAAATATTTGTATTTTTAACACGAATATTTGTCTTTGGTGGGAACCGAACCCATGATCGTCGCCTTCGAATTTTTCTGCAGGTTTTTACCACAGTTAAGCCATAAAGCCGGCCTAGAAGAAGAAGTTAATCTTCTTTTATTTGGTTGACATCTTATCCTTCAGCCTCTGTACAAATGAGACGCAAGATACGATACAACTACAAGCGTCTGCGGAGTCAGTGCAGGCCAATTCGTTTGGAATTACGCAAACGCTTCTACAACTAGGGTTACTGATCTCAGCAGGTTTCGGGTAGGTCAAAACAACAACTCAATTTGATTTGATTTTAGGAATATGCAAATTCAGATCTATTCATTAGACAGCTATCGTGTGTAGCCGGGCAGGCGTCGCGTCGCGTCGCGTCGCGTCGCGTCGCGTCGCTAGCAACGCGGGCGTTTCTTGCGACACGGCGCGGCCGGTAAGGCCGGTTCACACGCGAGGGTGAGACGTACTGTCGTAACTTAATACAAGTATCTCGAGAAACTAAATCAGTCTATTTATTGCTTGTAATTTTAGTATCTTAATTTGGCAATAATTGACGACCTGAATATGAATGATCGATGTTGAAAAACGCTTGGCCAATCTAACTGTTCACACGATGTTTGGGTGTCGATGGTTGGGTGGATGCCGGTCGAGTTTGTCATGGTTACAATAACTGGGCGAGTGTTTACTTACCGAAAGCTGCCTCCATTCAGCGTGTGAGAGGAGCCGGTTACCAAAACGGAATTACAAACGCCGGTGTAGCCTTGCCTACAACTATTGTACAGGTAGCTGCAAATCTGTCGCAGATGGTTAAGTTATACTGGGTAATACGTGTTTTGGTAGTTGGACATCAAAATACAGACTCTGAGCACCTATGTTTGCCAACAATTTATTTGAGAAGACAAAATACTTGTAAGAATATTATATTAGAGAACTAGCGGCCCACTCCAGCTGCGCTCGGATATTGTCATTTAAAAACTATTAATCGAAATAAAAACTATCCTATCTCTCAAGTTGGACCAGACTGCTCAAGATGTGCCAATTTAACTTTTTTTTTTTTTTATATCATAGAGTGACGCGACGAGCAGGTCATGTGCCTGATGGTAAGCAACATGCCTGCCACATAACAGCACAGTAACACGCAGCTATTGAAACATGATAGTCCAAATCCTTACCTAGCACTGCACTGCGCTCGTCACCCAGAGATCTAAGATATTATGTCTCTAAGCCCTGTAATTTCTCTGGAATCATTGCCCTTCAAACCGGAACACAGTAATGTTTGCACACTACTGCTTGGCGGTAGATTATTTGGCAAAGGTGTGGTACTTCCCCAGGCGGACTCTGCTAAGAGTCCTACCACTACTAAATTTAAAATCGGTTAAGTAGTTTAGGAATCCATCGCGGACAAACATCGTGACAGGAGATTTATATACATTAAGATTAGGCTCCTGGTACTCCGCAGTAAGACATAATATCATATCATATCATATCATAAGCAACCCGAATTTCCCACCGCTGAGAGTCGAGGCATTCTCACCACACATGAGGCAAAATTATAATTGTCTGGTCCCTGTGGCGGTGTGGCGTACCTATCTTTAGAAATGTCGGTATTTTGGCAGCAGCATCTTTTTAGAAGTCTTTTTAGTACTATTTGTAGACACCATCTGAGGAAGTACCCACATCTTTGCCAGTTATTGTGCTGCCAAGCAGCAAGTTACCAAGTTACACATGTTACTGGTCCAGTATGATAGGTACTATTTTCAGAGAAACAGTACAGACAAAGTAAATCATCTTATATTTCTGTGTGACGAGCACAGTGCAGTGCAAAGCAGTAATTTATTATTTTAATTTTTAAATAGCTGCGTGGTAGGTACTGTGCTGTTATGGGCAGTTTACAATTAGGCGTATGTCATGGGCAACGTCCCGTCAGTAAAAATGATCTGGGGTCAGTGAGACTATAGTTTGGTTCTAGGTGTATTCCATTGTTTGTAGGTTTTGGATTTTTAATAATCGTATCGAATGTACGTAATTGAAAGATTAATCGATGAGAGTGAAGAAAGAGCAGATTGTTGTTGATTGAAGCAGAACTGGCCCGCCGGGGGCCGCGCGCCGAGCCCCGTCTCGTCTGCTCTTAGATCATGACATAATAAGTCCATTAATTGATCTCGATTTTTCATTTGTTAGTGCTCTAATCTTATATATTACGAATACTTACTTACTGCATTAGCAGACTGTTTCAAGAAATTGATTATTGTTTTTTTTTGTGTAGCAAAAAAAATAAAGTACAGGTGATTATAAGTATTATAATATGCATTTTTGTTCATAGAGTAATATAATTAACAAGGCAAAACTCAAAAGGTTGTTCAAGAAATCTAAATTCACGCCATATTTTATTTGTTGGTTTACTCAACTGGATTCGGCGATACCTACTACTACTACCTCTACCTACAAAAATAATTTATTTGCATAGGTATATGTTTCAATTTCACTGTGAATACCACTTGTGTACGATATTTTGTACCAATGTGCTCATGCACCATGTTTGATACTAATTAGTTGGATCCACGTATCTGTGATCGATTACAGTATTTATCTAAATCGTGGTAATAACATTGGTAAATTTGACTACCACGACATGCAGGGCTGCAGGCACACCTCTAAATACTTACACGTACATTTACATGAAACCTCAAAACGTAACTCTCCTTTTTTGGGAAGTCAAATAATAAAACTGTGCTGAGTGGACATTACGCTTGAAGTATGTACTAGAGTATCTCTCTACCTAGTCTGTGTATGTAATAGAGAACAAATACCGTTTTGATTTTATTGCTGTACTTATTTGTATAACTTTACTAAAGTAATTTTAGGATTGGACATGAAGGTGTGTCACAGATGTTTGTCATAAACTCGTGCAAAATGCCGCTTATATTACACTCAAATGATGTTTTGATCAAGTAAGCTTATTTGGAATAGATGTGACATTTATCGGTGGCACTTGTTTACTTGTTATCTGACACCAGTTCTCTACGGACGGTCTGTCGTCTGTCGGTCAGTACGGCGGTGGTAATCACGAGGGCGATTTCTCTACCCTATTTCCTTACCGTTGTTCTTTGAGGGTTTGAAAATGAAAGAAATAACTGAAAAGTAACAGGTTTATTTATATACATATCACAGAAACAGGTTACAAAAAAAATCCAAAAAGAAATAAATGGCAAATAATGCAAAATAGACGCGGACCTCTTCTCCGCCACCGCGCGGGCCGCGTCCGAGGCGCCGCCCACGGCTCGCGCGCCCGGCACCGTGCAGGTCGCGGGAGCGCCACCAGCGGCCCCGACCAGCCGCCGCGCCGTGCGATACTTGATTTTGGTAACTAGACGTTGTTTCACATGGTGTCAAAATAGCGCGCGCGACCTCGGGCCGCACATAACACTGCTATGACCTTAAGTTTCCGAGGCGCACCCCGTGCGGCCTTAGAGAACTGTAATACTATAAGGCACTATGCTCGGTCCGTAATGACGCGGTGAAGTCGATGAGAGCAGGCGAGCGAGGGGCGCGGGGGCACGGGGGAGGTGCGGTGCGGAGTTTACCAGCCGCCCTAGCCGCTGCGGTACCCGTGGCCGTAGCTCCCGTGGCCGACGTGGCCGCCGTGGCCGTAGTGGCTGCCGTGGCCGCCGCCGTAGAAGCTCCTGTAGCCAATGGGGTAGGAGCCGCCGCCGTAGCCGCCGTGGCCGCCGTAGCCGCCGTAGCCGCCGAAGCCGCCGAAGCCGCCGTAGCTGTGGCCGTAGGGGCCGGCCGAGGCCAGGCCGAGCGCCACGGCGAGCAGGAGGAAGCACACCTGCGCACGACACACAGCCAAGTCAGTTCCAGCATCAATAACGAAACAAGTTCAGTGCATTTCAAGAGATGATCTGTGTTTAGAAATGCTTTGATAGTAATGCATAAAGTAGGTATGTGTGCGAGTGAATATCAGAATAAAAACCTTTGCAAATCAACTGACACCAAACACATCGAACGCATAATTTGATTGATAGTTGACCGTCGATGAAGCTAATGAGTAATTAAATTAGTAAATTTTAATGTTTAAGATCTCAAGCATGAAAATATAAATTTGATTTATGTAATAAGGTAAGTCCATAAAATGTTTAGCAAGCGCGACCGATCAAAAGGTCGCGAGATGTGGATGAGTCACTCTGGTGGTTACAGATGAATGATTGTCTTGTTTCTTTTATCGAATCGAACTTACGAAGTAGTTCATTTTGCGTCGGTGTCGGACTGTGGGCTGTGGACTGTGGGGCTGCACGGGACTCGCCGCAGAGTATGCAGCTCCAACGCATCCTCCTCCTTATATACCGGCGGCCGCGTCACAGTCTCCACAAATAAACAACGACCGCTTTGTCAGCTCTGAAAAATCTACAATTACAAACAAGTATCTAAATTAGTCTGTGGTCGGCGACAAACGAGCGAGGACGAGCCTCTTCCAGTTCGGTATAAATCATTAACTCTGCATATATTCCGAATAAGGAGATGCTCTCGATCGCTTCCTTTGTTCTAATGTCGCAATTAAAATTAAAATTGAGAAGGTTGGACATAATTCGGGTGATTTATGTAGCCCCGGCCCTGGCCTCGCGAGGAAGCGTCAAACTCGGCTGCATTAATATTGATGGATCGAGATAATGCAGGAAGCCTTCTATCTGTCCATCTCGTAAGTATCGTGTTTGTAGATAAACATGGTGCCATTGAATGTGATCACCCAGTTCTAATTCATTAGTAATCCACCGATAATAAGGAAACGAATCAGATGACCGCGACGATCACCAAACTTATAAATATGAATATGCGCAGATACAAAACGCAGTTTATCAGCGGTAATGGGGTTGAAATCAGACTAACTTTCACTGATTCTCATTATCAGAGTTTCTGAAGTCTTTTCTGAAAGCAGGTTATGCCTATTTCTAGCTGATGGGTAAACATCTCTCGTGAGCGCTGGTTCCCGGCAATCGTAGAAGCTATAGCCTGTATCGATCGTTTATGTATGTTATTGCCGTTTGTCTTTTCATTGCGAGGCCGAAACCAGTGAACCACCAAACGATAAAATAGTGTTTTCAAATACCAACTATGATACTGTTAAATTTATTTATAAATAGTAAGTACTACATAATAATAAAACATTTGTAAAAAGGCACCCAGATTTTGGCATCGCGTGTCCATTCCAATGCCTTTAACAGGTTCGGGATATATTCTGAGAATGAAATGCAAAATAACATTATAACTGACCACAAAGAATTCCAAAGAGTGCTCATTAGTGTAACATAAGCAGCCCACTACATCTTCCCACAGCTGGGACTCGGGCCCACTCTCACAACGAGAGAGTCAAGGCCCTAATCCACCACACCGTCACACCGGCACCGGCCCAGTGTGGGTTGGTAAATGGAGCATTACTTCGACAAATTCCTAGAAAGTGCCGGTTTTCTCACGATATTTTCTTTCACTATTTAAGCTAGCGTTGATGTCAAACTTGTCCATCTATAGAATCAAGGATGCAGGTGGGATTCAAACTCACGACTTCAGGATTATAATATTATTTTCTCTTTGTAAAATTGTGATGATATTCTGTATTAATACAATGTACTGAAAAAGGTGTTCTTTAGGACTCTCTCTTCTGAAAATGGTATTTTTAGTAAGACGCCATGTTCAGTAAGACGCTGGCTGATTCTGTATGAACTAAATAGGTAGGTATATAATAGCTACTAACGATATAATTCAGCAGCGGTCGCCCGCGACAGCGATCCCGTGCTCTTAATTTCTTAGAAAATATTGCCCTTCAAACCGAAATACGGCGATGTTTGCACTTTACTGCTTGGCGGTAGAATAACTGACAAATCGGCTGTCTAACTGTCTGGCTAATTCGTATCTACTAATAGTAAAATTGTTTGTTGTTCAATCCCGCCGCAACGGCTGAACAGACCAGGACGTCTACTCTAATTCAACGAAAACGTAATTTCGAAATAAACTCGCGATTTTCCAACTCCAATTCTACTTCGATCCGTCGTTTTGTCCGTTTAAATGTTCTAACCCTACTCTGATTAAAGTACGCTTAGAACATTTAAACGTCGAACAATGTTATATCGGACGAAACGAAGTAGCACGAGAGTAGGAAAGTCGCGAGTTAATTTCGAAATTACGTTTTTCGTTGAATTAGAGTAGACGTCCTGGTTCAATATTGGAACACAGTTATACTCCGCAATAGCACATAGGCTATTTTGTACCGCAGGAAAATAAGCAACTGTAAAATTCTGAATTTAAAATAATGATACGCAACACCCCGCGGCTGTACCCGCGTACTTCCCGTAATAATAAGTTGCCGGTGTGCTGTTCCACACTATAATCACATTGTGTTCTAAAATTTAACCTGATGTTCCGATGTGATTGAGCAACAAACGAACCTTTAGTATCCTACTAATCTTCCTAGTATTAGAAATGTCAAAGTTTGGATGCTTGTAGCAAGTCTAAACCGCGTCTAAACGGATCTGTTGAAATTGGAAAAATTGTAGTCTGGAAGAACACAGCCTACTTTTTATCCCAGAAAATAACAAAAAGAGTGGAGGATATTGTGTGTGGTCCTCCCGATCGTGTTTGCTGAGGGCGGCCCTCGCTGGTTCCACCGTCACAACATTAGAGAATCGTAAAAACGGAGTATAAAATTAGGTTTTCTAAAGTAAAGAGACGTGACGAGTAAGACGGGTAAGACTATACAGCCCACTAAATGTTCCCACTGCTGGGACTCGGGGTTTTCTTTCGCAAGAAGAGAGTCAAAGCCATAATCCACCACGCTGGCCCAGTGCGGTTTAGTGGATGGATGACCTCGAAAGATTATGGCACATGTCGGATTCCTCACGATGTTTTCGTTTACCATTTTTTAGTTAGCGGCATTTCGCACATGACTTCGAAAAGACAGTGGTGCGTGTGGGGTTTGAACCCGGGGGCTCCGGATCAGCAATCTCCCTTCTCCCGACTAGACCAGCCGTAATTTTTATAGGCATACCTGTGTTATGTACAGAAGTAATGGTAGCCATTACTCTCAGTAGCATTGCACTCAGAAATACAAGATGATTTATCTCTTCACGTTATAATTTGTTTATAATATTAGTGGATTGAATTTAATTTGTGGTTATTTAACTTTTGATCAATACTTCTGTTTTCTTATCGTTTATTTTTTTCATAAAGAGTGACGAGACGACCAGGACATGTGCCTGATGGTAAGCAATATGCCTGACACATAACAGCACAGTGACACGCAGCTATTGGAACATGAGTCCAAATCATTACCTAGCACTACACTGCGCTCGTCACCCAGAGATCTAAGATGTGATATCTCTAAGCCCTGTAATTTCTCTGGAAACATTGCCTTTCAAACCGGAGCACAGTAATGTTTGCACATTACTGCTTGGTGGTAGAATAACTGGCAAAGGTGTGGTAGTTCCCCAGGCGGCCCCTGCTAAGAGGCCACCACACATTGTAGCTCTACACTGCACTCCTCTCCTGCTACGACGCCGACGGCTAGAATGTTTGCTCTATAATGTAACTGGTACCGCAACTCGAGAAGTATGTGTTAACATGAAATAACACTGACACTTCATTTATTATGATCGGAGCGGCTCGGGGCCCGCGCTCTCCGGCCGTTAGTTCCGTCGATGTTAGGTTGTAGAGTTTACTCGATTTCTCATATTCTCAGACAGCAGTGATCGATGGTAACGCTAATATCTACGTCGAAACATTTCAACACACAACGACTTATGAGCTAATCATAAAGTACAATGGGTTTTGAAGTGAAAACTTCTTTTGGCGCGCCTAGACAGATTTTTCGTGGGTTGTGAATCGAATTCTATCGTCACGCTCGGGTATGATAAGAAATCTTCGGGTAAACTCGGGACCATGGCCATTGGCCTTCGAGAAATGCGTCAGCCAATGGGAAATGCTGAAAGGGCCCGGAACTGCCATCATGGCATGGCCATCTAGAAATGCCTGAGCCAATGGGAAACGCTGACGCATTTCTAGATGGCCATGCCATGATGGTCAGGCCACGCCCTCCAGTTACACCCGTGTAGTTTCCAAAGTAAGTTATCAAATTCTGAGTTATAAGATTTCACTTCTATCGGCAGTTCCTATGACTGGCGTTTTTTTTTGTTGAACCCGACCACCGTTTTACAAAATCTGTTTAGCTTCGTTCATTTCGTTTGACGTCACATAGTAGCTGTAAGGGCTCTTTGCAGAGTCCGGATGGGGAAGTACCATCCTATTCCAGTTATTCTGCCGCCTAGCAGTAATGTGAAAATAGCATTGTGCTCCAGTTTGAAGAGCAATATTTCAAACATCTTATATCTCTGGGTGACGAGCGAAATACAGTGCTACGTAATAATTTGGACTCTTCACGTTCCACACGTCAGTCCGTAATGGGGCGTCTAAACGGGCTATATTTTACGACAATTTGTGGCTGCAATTATTAGCAAACATTGCCCAGCCATCAAAAAAACATTTTAGTGCATTTTATGGCTGAGCAATCAATTGCAGGCAACATGTAGCAATATGGCTGCAATAGTATGGCCTTTGATGCAGAACTCTTTAATGAGCCACACAATCCAGCAACAATGGCCGACTAAATGACGCTCATCGCAGCCTTTATACATTGTTTTGGCAGAAAAACGAAAAAAAAGGACACGAATGTGGATTCGACCCTACCTAAGTAGGCGTGACACTTTGGATTCCGTAGACAAGGAATTAATGCTGGATAAATACTTATTTAAATAAAGTGGCCAAGTGCGAGTTGGACTCGCCCATGAAGGGTTCCGTTGCACCAAGTAACATAATATACATAGTACACATAGTTCTTGTAGTTCGTTGTAACTTTGATCGAAGTTTCCATAATAGTGTATTTATGACGTACTAAAAAAAACTACTCATCAGATCGAGTTCAAACTAATTTTCGTTGGTAGTTTACATGGTAATGTACATCATATATTTTTTTTAGATTTTTCATTCTCCTACTTTAGAAGTTAGAGGGGGGGGGGGGACACATTTTACCACTTTGGAAGTGTCTCTCGCGCAAATTATTCAGTGTAGACGAAAATGATTTTAGAAACCTCAACATCATTTTTGAAGACCTATTGATAGACACCCCACACGTGTAGGTTTGATGAAAAAAATAATTTTGTGTTTCAGTTCTCAGTATGGGGGGCAACCCTAATTTATCTTTTTTTTAAATTTTTTTTGTTCAAATCTTAATGCGGTTCACAGAATTCGTCTACTTACCAAGTTTCAACAGTGTAGTTATCATAGTTTCGGAGAAAAGTGGCTGTGACATACGGACGGACAGACAGACAGACAGACAGACAGACAGACAGACATGACGAATCTATAAGGGTTCCGTTTTTACGTTTTACGGAACCCTAAAAAATTACAAGAATGTCTAAGAGCGACTTCGAATTCCTTGTGAACAGAATTGGACCAAACATACAAAGGCAAGATACAAACATGAGGAATGCAATACCTGTGACTACAAGATTAGCAATAACTCTACGGTATTTAGCGACTGGAGATCCTTTCAAGAGTACCTTTTCAGAGTGTCCGCAAAGCAAAGCACTTCACGTCGCAGGGAGAAAGGGACGCGCATATACAGTAAAACAGAACAACAATATGGATGGCCCAGATATATTGCAGTATTTTCGATTGCGAGGCGATCGTTCGGCCACACGCCGGCTACACATAAAAACATTTTGACATACCAAAAAATATGTGGCTATAATGCCGAGCCATCCTTAAAATATTGCATAGTGTGGCTGGTATTGCTAGCAATGTTGCCGGCCACAGTATTGCAGCCACAAATTGTCGTAAAATATAGCCCGTTTAGACGCCCCATAACACAGTGCACCGCAACAAAAGGAACATGTAGAGTTCGGATCACTGCGTAACTCAATATATTATAGGCCGGGTACGGTTACCAGCGTATCCGTAGCGTCACGAATACGCTACCAAATGTAAACATTATTTTACGTCCACTAGACACATAATAATATTATAATTCGTATCTGGACGACGAGCTGTTACGCCCCGGCTTTCGAGGCTGTGATGCTTACCCAGCAACCCTGGATCAGCATCACGGACGTAGACCGGAGAGTTGGGTTACGACTCCGGGAGACCCGTCAGTCCGTTTCGAACCTCAGAACTGTGCGGTTGTTTTTACGAGGGTGTTCTAAGCAACCCCAAGTATATTTTTGTCCAAGTACTAAGTAAGAGTTATACCAATAAATCTTTTGTTTGTAATTTAGTCTTTTTTTAAAAAGACTCCAGACCACCACCGCGTAACAAATTGGTGGCAGCGGTGGGATCGGAAATCCCCAGTGCCGCAACCGCACCGACGGACTCACCCTCATCAAAACCCGTTCCAGTCTTCCAGTGCACAGTGCAGTGCTATAGTGCAGTGAGATCATATTCAAGTGCATCAAGCTATATCCCGTTTAGCCTGTGACCAGGCTACCATCTAACATCGCCGCAGCGCAGCTACCAGCCGGAGGCCAATCCGTGTCCAAGGCCTCCCTCCTGCAGCTTTACCTACTTCATCCATCACCACGAGAGATAAATCGAGCATCACATCGCGCACCGCGCCGGAATGCAGCCAGCCGCAATAATCCTTATCGCCGCCTTCCTGTACCAGTGAGTCTTTGGTCATTGTTCTAAAAAATTCCTTTAGGGTTGTCACTACAGTAAAATAATATTTAATAATTAAGTGTGTCCTAGTTATGTCAAAACAGAAAAAGGTAGACGACAAGTTGTTATTAGACATACCATCCCCTAACGTAGAGTTCGAGAAAGCACCCCTAAGCGCAACCCCTGTTGAGATGGACCTCAACACCCTATTTAAGTTCATAAAACCATTTGATGGGACCCGAGAAAAATTAAATTCATTTATACTGAACTGTTCCAATGCCTATGAGCTCGCCACGGAACCCCAAAAGCCAATCCTATTCAAATACATTATCAGCCAGTTAAGTGGCAAGGCGGAAACCGCCTGCTCAATCAAAGAATTCAATTCCTGGGAACAATTGAAAGACTTCCTTAAGACACAATTTAGTGAAAGGAAACATTACGCACACCTACTAACAGAGCTCCAGGAAAGTAGCCAAGGCCCTAGTGACAATGTTAGCCAATTCGCTCTCAGAGTAGAGACACTCTTATCACAATTATTAATCGAAATCTCATCATCAAATACAAAAATCAAGGAATTGCCCGGGCGCAGTGCTGCCATGGAGGACATTGCCCTCCACAGGTTTCTTATGGGGTTGCACCCCCGTATTTCCAATATCGTCCGATGCCGTTCACCGAAGACGTTGAACGAAGCTATAAATTTAGCGGTCTCGGAGGAACGGATACAACAAACGTTGTATAAAAAACCAGAGCCAAGGCCTAATAACAATCCAAATAGGTTTAACAATTCAAATAAACCTAACTTCTCAAGAGCCAACACCAACAGCAATACCACGAACTTTCAACCTAGGCCGACCTACTCACAAGGCTCAACCGATACAAGAGCATTCTGCCGCTATTGCAAACTTCCAGGCCACGATATCTCAAATTGTCGTAAGAGAGAATTCAACAACAATAGATTTAGGGTATCTCAAGGCCCATCTAACAGCCAAAATTATAGACCAGCCGCTCGCGTAAATATGATTAATCCCAACGAACCTGATGAAAACGACGATGTCGGCCAAGATGAAGTCGACTTCCCTGGGGAAAACCAGGATTTAAACGAATAAGCGTCTCGCCTCGGTGTCGCCCGAGACATAACCTTAAAGTCGACACCCACTTACAAGCCAACCGACAGGGTAACCAGCCCCAAACCGACGGCGTCTACAAAATCCGAGCCAACCCACAGGGTAACCAGCCCCAAACTGACGGCTCTTCCAAATTCCCAGCCAACCAACAGGGTAACCAGCCCCAAACTGACGGCGTTTCCAAAATCCGAGCCAACCCACAGGGTAACCAGCCCCAAACTGACGGCTCTTCCAAATTCCCAGCCAACCAACATGGTAACCAGCCCCAAACTGACGGCGTTTCCAAAATCCAAGCCTACCGACAGGGTAGCCAGCCCCAAACTGACGGCTCTTCTTTCAAAATCCAAGCCAACCGACAGGGTAGCCAGCCCCAAACTGACGGCTCTTCTTTCAAAATCCAAGCCAACCGACAGGGTAACCAGCCCCAAACTGACGGCTTCTCCAATACCCAAATATTCGAAGTCAATATAGACACATCTAAACGGCTCCTACCCCACGTAGTCGTAAACTCACAGGTATCCAACATCCCTCTAACTCTTTTGGTTGACTCAGGGTCAGCCGTATGCTTACTGAAACAAACCTGTATCCACAATGCCCAACAGTTATCCAAAGAACCTATCAAACTCAAGGGTATAGACCCTGGCGATGAGCCAACCCTCACTGAAGGTCACATCCAACTCAAACTAAAATTTCATGAAACAAAGCCTATATCCTACAAATTCCACGTTATAAAAACTATAAACCTCCCCTATGATGGTATCATAGGTACGGACTTCCTGACAACATTCGGATGCAAAATCGATTACACCCGAGACACCCTAAAGATAGGGAAACTAAACATAGAACTCCATTTCGTCAACCCTTCGTATATCATCCCACCTCGCACTGAGACAGTAATAGAATGTTCAGTGCAAAACACTAGCCTTACAGAAGGCGCTGTATTAGACCAACACTTATCCGACTCTCTACTAGTATCCAATTGCTTGGTAAAAGTAAAACCTAACCATAGAGTCAACGTAACAGTAGTCAATACATCCGAACAGCCAGTAAAATTGAAGTCAGACCTCAAGCTGAAACTCACTCCAATCGACTCCCTACAGATTAAAAATTATCCCGATGGTTTTACAAACAACCAACATAATGAACCAAACTGTGTCTCTCGAGCGGAGGAAGTCCTCCGCCAATTACGCGTGTCTCATCTCAACAACGAAGAAAGAGAAGCTCTTTTCCAGGTATGTTACGAATTCTCTGACATCTTCCACCTCCCTGGAGAAGGCCTGACTTATACCAATGCCCTTAAGCACGACATTAAAACAACAAGCGACATTCCGATACACGCGAAAACTTATCGATTCCCAGAAATTCATAAAACCGAAGTACGAAACCAAATTGATAAAATGTTACAACAACATATCATAGAGCCCTCAGAATCCCCTTGGTCATCCCCTATATGGGTCGTCCCGAAGAAGCTAGATGCGTCCAACACCCAAAAGTGGCGAGTAGTCATAGACTATAGGAAGCTTAATGATATCACAATTGGAGACACTTACCCTCTTCCACAGATCACAGAGATCCTTGACCAGCTCGGATGTAGTAAATACTTCTCCACTTTAGACCTTGCATCCGGGTTTCATCAGATTTTATTAAATGAAAACGACAAGGCCAAAACCGCGTTCAATGTACCTGAGGGACACTTCCAATTCCTGAGAATGCCATTCGGACTCAAAAATGCTCCGTCCACTTTCCAGCGACTGATGAACTCTGCCCTATCAGGTCTCCAGGGCACCCGTTGTTTTGTATATCTTGACGATATCGTCTGCTATGCTTACGATCTTCCAACCCATATTCTGAACCTAAAATCCATTTTCGAGAGAATCCGTAAGTTTAACTTGAAACTACAGCCTGACAAGTGTGAATTCCTCCGACGAGAAGTCGGCTATCTAGGTCATATCATAACTGAGCAAGGAGTCAAGCCAAACCCAGACAAAATCAAAGCCGTTACCGATTTCCCGATACCAAAGTCCCCTAAGGACATCAAATCATTTCTTGGGCTAATATCGTACTACCGCCGGTTCATACCAGATTTTTCAAAATCGGCTAAAGCCCTCACCAACTTACTCAAAAAGGACGTTCCATTTGAATGGAAAAACGAGCAACAGCTCGCCTTCGAAACCTTGAAATCCAAGCTCGTCACAGCTCCCATACTCGCGTATCCAGATTTTACACAACCTTTTCTATTGACCTGTGACGCTTCTAACTTCGGCATATCTGCCATTTTGTCCCAGGGACCTGTGGGACAAGACCGTCCCATAGCGTTTGCCTCTCGCACCCTGAACAAGGCCGAGTGTAATTATAGCACTACAGAGAAGGAATGCCTAGCCATAGTCTTTGGCACCAAAGTTTTCAGGCCATACCTCTTTGGACACCGTTTTAAAATACTAACAGACCACAAGCCCTTACAATGGCTATTTAATTGCAAAGACCCTGGATCACGACTGGTCCGATGGCGACTCAAACTAGAAGAGTTCGAGTACGACATCCAATACAAAAAGGGCAAAATAAACGCCAACGCTGACGCGCTCTCTCGATTCCCTGTAAACCCTGTCCAGCGAGATACGTCTCCAAGACCGGAAGCTCTTACTGAAAGCAGATCTCTACCCTTAGACGAAGATTTATTAGACTTATTAGTCTCACCTCCATCATTCAATCCTGATGAAGTCACCCCGACTTCTCCAGACCTTCTAGGCCCAATCGAAGACCTCGTGCCTCTACCAGAACTACAACCTGAAATACTCAACGAGGCCACGACAAGTAATGAGGAGGAGACGGGAACAGCAGATGCTGCCCCCGAACACTCTGCACCCCCTGAAGTTGAAGTTGTTGACTCTCCAGTCCCATCCACAAGCTCAGGTTTAGACATCCCCGTCGACGACTACCCTACGTTTCTTAAAGCCATGGCTACCAAGGATGCCACATATAACACTGAAATAGAAGAACATAATGAAAGCCTTTTAAAATGCCCTTCCAATATAATTCTAGTCCCTACGTCTCTTGACCTGGACGAGTCAAACCCATATATCCAAGAAATACTAGCCGACCCAGAAATAAATGAGAAGGTAACCAATTCGGAAAAGGAGCTTTTCTCTTACCAAAAATTAGAGATTGGTAACAAAATCTACTATCTAATATTCACGAAGGTCCACCACTTTGACGAGGCATCTTACCCTGAAATATTCCAGACACTTAAGTCAATAAGAGACGAGTTAGTTATATTTCAGAAATCCAAAGAAGTCGGTATTTCAGATCTCAAAAATCCTTTTGAAAAACACTAATTTATTAAAATTTATAATATGCTATCCTACTTGTTCCACAATACACAAATCAAAATTAAAATATATCACAACAACATTATATATCCAGTCCCAACCGAAATAAAGAAGATCCTATACGACAACCACGACATCCCTGTAGCAGGCCATCTAGGCTCCCTACGAATGTATAATAGAATTAAACAAACCTATTACTGGAAAGGAATGCGCAGTGACATTGAATCCTATGTAAAAGACTGTAAGTCTTGTCAAGAGAACAAGGCCCTCAGAAGGGTCAACCGAGCACCAATGCAGATAACTAGTACGTCCACGGCGCCAGGCCAACGTATAGCTCTAGATATAGTCGGGCCGTTACCCGAGTCCGGCCCTGCCAAACTCAAATATATCCTAACCATACAAGATGACCTTACCAAGTTCTCCTCCGCGTATCCAATCCGCAGCACTACAGCAGAAGAAACGAGTGAATGCCTAATTCATTACGTCTCTATCTTTGGCATTCCCAAAACGATCCTGACGGACCAAGGCTCTAACTTTACAGCAGACCTATTTAAGAAAACTTGCGAGTTTTTAAAGATAAAAAATCTCTGGTGTTCCCCTTATCATCCACAAACACAAGGCGCTCTAGAGCGTAGCCACTCTACCCTTAAAGAGTACCTAAAATCATACATAAACAGAGACCAAACAAACTGGCCCCGCTATGTATACACCGCTATGCTAGCGTATAACACATCTGTCCACTGTACAACTCACTACACACCCTACGAACTCATGTTTGGGGCCAAACCTCAAATTCCCAATTCCGTATATGACGAGACGTCTGGAGCTACATACCCAGACTATGTCAGAATGCTCCAGAACCGACTAAAATATTCCAGAGAAAAGGCCCTGGATTTCATTAGGAAATCTAAAGAGTCTTCTAAGGAATACTACGACGGGCATACTCGCCCAGCTAAATACAAGGTCGGTGACCTTGTATATCTCAAGAACCACTTGAGACTGCGTAAGGCTCTCTCCCCACTCTGGAAGGGGCCCTACAAAGTGGTAAGAGTCAACGGGAACAACACCCTGACCTTACTGATCAACCGGCGGCATGTCACACACCATTTCGATCAGGTGAAACCGGCAAGCCCCGAAATTAGTTTGTAGACTTATGAATTAGTGTAGGAATAGAATATATACATATATACTATAGTATGTAAGTAGGTATAGTGTGAGCGCAACAAGGGCGTCACCTCAAAGTTAATTACAACTATTATTTACAGTCAAGTACGAGGTCAGCCTCAGCAAGACCACGTCCAGCCGATAGTTACAAGCCCGGGTATCTACTTCGACCACCTGGGCACACTTAGGTTAAGTAACGTACAGTTAAGAGTTGTAATACCAGTCGATGTCTCTCGTTTTGGCCCGCACCTACAAAATATTCGGTCCACTCTAGCCACAATGGAACAGCTATGTAATCAGACTAGAGTTATTGAAATCAACATGGACTGCCGCAGTAGACTCCAACCCTTAACAGCACGGTACCAAGACGTTGCATCAGAGTTCTCTTCTATCTCCCACTTACTCGACAACAGGGTTAGACGCAGTGCCTGGATAGGAGGCTTAGGCACAAAAACACATTTTTGGAAATCTTGACGAAGAGGATGGACTAAAGTATGACACGGCGATAGAAATGATACAACAAGACCAGACTGAACTGGTCAACCTAATTCGGGAAAACATCTTAGTCACTTCTACTGCCATGTCTGCATATAACCACACCATCAGTACAATTAGAACTAATGAGATAAAATTAAATACGGCCATTGACGAGCTCACACGCATTATATCAAATATAACAGAAAAAACTAACGGGTTCCAAATACTCAACAGAGTAAATGGGATGTTAAACTCCCTCGAGACAGCCCTACTCACTTTGTCGTTTCAGTTAGAGGATGTGATCAATGGTATATTATTCGGTAAGCAAAACATTCTGCACCCGGCGATTATGTCGCCTTACGAGTTTTACCGAGAACTCGCCGATAACTATAGGCATTTGCCCAGCGACCTTGAGCTGCCAGCCGAGTTAAATTTAAACAACATACCTACATGTAATACTTAGTACGTCTACCTTAGTTTGTTACTACGTTAATTATAAAATAATTTTTGTATTGCAAGTACCATTAGTTAGCTCTAAGAAATTTATTTTGTCACATAGCATAAGTTTACCGACGCCCTACAACAGTAAAGAGTCTGACGCCTTCAGCGTCATACTTCCTGACTTTAAATATATAGCGATGACCAAAGACCAGTCTCAGTATTGTACTATGGATAGTCTACGCGACTGTACATCCATAGACCCAGGAACTTATATGTGTAAGATAGAGAATATATATATAACCGACGCAAAACCCATTTGTGAAAGTGAACTACTGTCTAAAGCAATCACTTCGAAACCCCCACAGTGTAAAACAAAAATGATTACCGGGAAATTAGATGTTATACACCCCATTTCAAAAAACAGATGGATTTATGTATTTTCTGACCCAAGTAAAATCAGAATTGACTGTCAAACTTCAAAATTGTACGAGACCACCTTGTCCGGAACGGGAATCATAGCTATCCCCGACAACTGTGTCGGGTATTGTAAAACTACATCCCTTGTACCGAAGTATGACATTTTAAATATAACTACCCCTACAAACTTTGTACCGGAATTTAATATCACGGATGACGCCTGTTGTGACGTCACTCAATTGTTAGCTCTGATTAAAGGTAATGTGTTTCCTACACGGTTAATCAATATATCAGACCTGGACAACCTCAGCTCAAATGGAGTGGAAGTCGAGTCTCTTCTAGACCGGCTGAACATAATTGAAACTCACCAGAGCAGGTCAAACCAGTATGGGACACATCATTCTATAGTCACGACCATAATTATAGTCTTAATTAGTCTCTATTTAGTATATACTAGTTATAAGCGTTTTTGTCTACGTAATAACAACCCGCAATTCTATTCCATTTTTACGCGTAGACCTCAAGTACCACCAGCCACACCATCAGGCTCTGCTGATGACTCCTCGGAAGGTCACGTCGAGCTAACGACCTCGCGAGTCCCAGTAGCACCCCTCAGACGCCAGATCTAATGGAGACCTGGAAGTACCCCATGTCTCCTCTAAAACGGGGAGGTGTTACGCCCCGGCTTTCGAGGCTGTGATGCTTACCCAGCAACCCTGGATCAGCATCACGGACGTAGACCGGAGAGTTGGGTTACGACTCCGGGAGACCCGTCAGTCCGTTTCGAACCTCAGAACTGTGCGGTTGTTTTTACGAGGGTGTTCTAAGCAACCCCAAGTATATTTTTGTCCAAGTACTAAGTAAGAGTTATACCAATAAATCTTTTGTTTGTAATTTAGTCTTTTTTTAAAAAGACTCCAGACCACCACCGCGTAACAGAGCGCAGTGCAGTGCTAGGCAATCATTTGGATTCTTCATGTTCCAATAGCTGCGTCTCACTATAAATGCTATTATGTGGCAGGCATGTTGCTTACTATCAGGCACATGTCCTGCTCGTCTCATCCCTATATTATAGTAGTAGCTTGTAGTGGTAGGACTCTTAGCAGAGTCCGCCTGGGGAAGTACCACACCTTTGCCAATTATTCTACCGCCAAGCTGTAATGTGCAAACATTACTGTGTTCCGGTTTGAAGGGCAATGTTTCCAGAGAAATTACAGGGCTTAGAGATATAACAACTTAGATCTCTGGGTGACGAGCGCAGTGCAGTGCTAGGTAATGATTTGGGCTCTCCATGTTCCAATAGCTGCGTGTCACTGTGCTGTTATGTGGCAGGCATGTTGCTTACCATCAGGCACATGTCCTGCTCGTCTCGTCACTCTTTATTTAAAAAAAAAACAAAAAAATTATAAAAAAAAGTGGAATCAAATTTCTACATGCTACAATAAGCCTCTTTGTAGTAGTGATGGTGGTAGGAAATAAGACACACCTTTAGTACTTATTCTACCGCCAAAAAGTAATGAGCAAACGTAGTAGTATGAGTAAACATCGCTGTGTCCCGGTTTGAAGGGTGTACGCAGGGTCCCTGTCTCTAGAGACCAATCTTCATGTATATTTGGATGATGAACGCGGTTTGGTGGATGGCGATGGTTTGGACTCTTCAAGTTCGAATAGCTGCGTGACGCTGTGCTGTTATAGGCAGGCGACTGCCTACCATCAGGTACAGTTCATGCTCGTTCTATCACTTTTTACCTAATATATATATATTACTATATTTAGCACAGCGTCACGCAGCTATTCGAACTTGAAGAGGTAAAAAGTGATAGAACGAGCCAAATAAATAAAATAAATATAGTTATTATTAACTATATTCATTTTATTTATTTGGCTTGACATTGAGGTGTAGTCCTTTGCGCGTCCGCTAAGCGTCAGAACGCATGCTTTAGGTATAGACTGGGGATGATCGACGAATATTACTTACACTACTAAGATTATGTTTGTCTGTTGATTACTCGCTTTGCTTTTTGATGTGACAACGTCTAATAAATCAATGAACGCCGGCGATTAATCCTTTCATTACGAATTCGTTCGTTCTAATTTTGCAATATCAGCAGATCAATTAGCATTTATAGCCTTAATCGGATTGAATGCGAAAATATTCTCGTGGGGTGATTTAAAACATTTAACTATTCAGACACTGAAGATCTCCCAATACAATAATAATAAATAATTAGTTGATGACAAATTATATTAAATAAATTTGCTACAATCCTTTTTAGGGTTCCGTAAAACGTAAAAACGGAACCCTTATAGATTCGTCATGTCTGTCTGTCTGTCTGTCTGTCTGTCTGTCTGTCTGTCTGTCTGTCTGTCTGTCTGTCTGTCTGTCTGTCCGTCCGTATGTCACAGCCACTTTTTGCCGAAACTATGAGAACTACACTGTTGAAACTTTGTAAGTAGATGTATTCTGTGAACCGCATTAAGATTTTTACAAAAGTTTTTCAAAAAAACAAAAATTAGGGGTGCCCCCCATACTGAGAACTGAAGCTCAAAAATGTTTTTTTCATCAAACCTACACGTGCGGGGTGTCTATCGATAGGTCTTAAAAAATGATGTTGAGGTTTCTAATATAATTTTTGTCTACACTGAATAACTTGCGCGAGAGACGCTTCCAAAGTGGTAAAATGTGTGTCCCCCCCCCTCTAACTTCTAAAGTAAGAGAGTGAAAAAACTAAAAAAAATATATGATGTACATTACCATGAAAACTACCAACGAAAATTAGTTTGAACTCGATCTGATGAGTAGTTTTTTTTTAGTACGTCATAAATACACTATTATTAAAACTTCGATCAAAGTTACAACGAACTACAAGAACTACTTGCTGGAACGGAACCCTTCATGGGCGAGTCCAACTCGCACTTGGCTACTTTATTTTAATATCTCTTGCATATTGCATTTAATTCACCAGAAACAATTGAATCACTACATAGTATAAAATGAAGTCGCTTTCTTTGTCCCTATTTCCCTGATTGTGCTTAAATCTTTAAAACTACCAAACAGATTTTGATGCGGGTTTTTTAATAGATAGAGTGATTCAAGAGGAAGGTTTTTTTATGTAGAATACATGCATAGTACAGTAGAGAGACACTGATAATTTTGAAGATTTCTAAAACGATGTCATAAATAAACACATTTATTGCGCTTAAATTGCAAACGCTGGCTGAAGAACCCTACGAGATAGATTAAAATTGTGTACTGCAATATTGTACACCTTAAAAAGGTGTACAAAAAAGTTAATTTTGGTATATGTATACCTTTTATGGATAAGCCACAATAACCATTTTATTAGTATATTTAGTATCAGCGTGCAAAGCCGGGGCGAGTCGCTAGTAAATAATAAACAAATAAATAATATTGGTGGGTAATTCACACAAAATTTTTAAAACTGTGACAAATGAAGAACTCATCGCGGATAGCGACAGCGTGGAACCGCGGGACGCAGCTAGTGAGCTCCTAGCTATTAATCTGATCACATGGAAATTACATTAAAACACTATAAAAAGATAATCTAAAACACTAAACAATTGTATGAAATGAAATTTATTAGGCATTAACAAACATTTGAAGATCATAGAATTAGTACAGATTATCTATCCTTGATTGGAAATTCAGATTGAAAAGCATTGTTACCCAAGCTAGGATTAAACCTGTGTTATGGCGTAACAATGCCCTCCTCCGGACACGATAAATGTAAATACAATTTTAGAAAGCTAAATTTTATCTTACTTTAAATCTAATTAAACAAAAAAGAATACTTAAAAACTAACCAGTAAATAATTGATTAAGGAAAAACAAAATATAATTATCACAAATATAAGAGCTGGGTTAGCATGATGAATGTATATGTGTGTGAAATAGAGTAGGTACATGTGTGTGTGTGTGTGTGAGTGTGAGTGTGTGTGTGTACGCGTGTGTGTGTGTTTGTGTGCATGGTGATTATGGAATATCAATCTTCGTGTCACAGACTTTCAATTAGGATACTTTCAGTAGCGTCATAGTCCTGTTTTAGGAGCCAATCTGTAAGTGTGCTTTTGCAGTCATATCTATTCAGATCATGTATCTTAACGCTTTTGTTGATTTTGTTATATATTTGAGGACCTCGAGCTTGTGAATGTCTTTGGGCGAAGGTTGTGTTACAACGCCAGATAGGGCAAATATTTTTATTACTCGTAGAACGTGCAGGACGTGTTGCGAGCTTTTCATTAAGTTTTGAGTACCTATGTTGAATTAAAGTAAGATTGAGAATGAATAACTGTCTTACTGTGAGTATTTTACAATTTGAAAAAAGAAGATGCGTAGGGTATCTAGTAGGTTTGAAAGTCATGACCTTTAAAATCAGACGTTGGGCTCGTTCCAATTTCTTAATTATAGATTTACATGCACCACCCCACACTGTTATGCAATATCCTATGACAGACTGGCAAATGGCAAAATAAACAGTTCGGATCAAATCAAATGAAGTAATTTGACGTAAATTCTTGAAAACCCATGTAAGTTTCCTAAGGCGGCAAGAAACTGCGTCTATCTGGGGAGCCCAGGTGAGGTATTCATCGACGATAACGCCTAGATATTTGATAGATTTAACCTGCTCTAAATGGATGCAGTTACATGTAGACGAAGACAGAGTATTGCATGTATGAGCTTGAATCATTATCGCTTCATTAGACGATTTAGGTTGTCTTCGCATATTAAAAGCTACAAATTTACTTTTACTGTAGTTCAAAGTTAGTAAATTCTTTTGAAGCCACAGTATAACGTCTTTCAGGCCCTGCTCCGCATTGGCACGCACTTGCTCCCAAGTATCACCTTCAAATATTATTGCCGTATCGTCTGCGAAGGCAAATATTATACCGTTTTGTGGGGAGTAAGTGCATAATTCGTTCATAAATATTAAAAATAGACTTGGACCTAGGATTGAACCTTGGGGGACACCATAAGTTACCGGTGCGTCATCACTGGTGATATCATTAATACGAACACGCTGGGTTCTGTTTGATAGATAATCCTCGAAAAGTTTTAACGTAATGCCACGTATCCCGAGCATTTCAAGCTTATTTAAGAGCAGGGGAATATGAACCGTGTCGAACGCCTTAGCCAAGTCTAAGAAGACACCCACACACTTCCTTCTCCCATCCAAGTGTTTGACAATGTAGTTGGTTAAACCTGAAATGGCTTGCTCAGTGTTCTTACCAACTCTAAACCCAAATTGAGACTCGGACAGTAGTCGTTCTTTTTCAAGGTATGCCATTAGTCTCTGATTTAGTATTTTTTCTATCACTTTTGATAATGATGGGAGAATTGAAATCGGTCGAAAATTATTTACGTCATTTTTTGGCCCACTTTTATGAATTGGATGTATAACAGATATTTTGAAAGGTTTAGGAAATGTACCGGTATCAAAACAGAGATTAATTAAATGTGTTAATGGGGGTACAATACTATTACTACATGATTTAAGAAAAGAATTTGGAATGTCATCCCACCCTCTTGCACAGTCACCTTTAAGATTAATTATAATTCGAGCCACCTCCTCTTCGTCTGTATCTACCAACACAAACGAGCGAGGATGAGATTTAGATAATATATTAGGCTTTGGGTTTGTAGATCTTGCTGTTTTGGATATCTTGTCTGCCAGTTGCTTGCCGATACCGGCAAAAAAATAATTGACATTGTTGACGGCTATATTTGGATTCGATTCCGTTTTCAACAGTTCAAGTGGAGGAGACTTAACGTGAGCAATGTTAGATAATTTTTTAATGACTTTCCAAGTTTGCTTGGGATTTTTGCCAGCCCTTTGAATTTCAGCACGTTCGTACTCTGTTTTAAGCTTTTTTAAAAGACGGTTACAAAAATTCCTATATCTAGTGTAGATTTTCCCCAGTGTTTGGTCATTAGGATGATTTTGAACTTTGAAATGCAGTTTATCTCTGTGCCTAATGCACCTTAGTAACCCAGAAGTGATCCATGGCTTAGAAGTACGTTTGTTAGAAGGTAATTTCTTGGTGGTTGAGGACTGCCGTATTACATCCATCAACACATTCACAAGTAAGTCTGCAGCCATGTTAGGGTCGTTACATTCCAAAACCGATGTTAAATTTGACATTTCTAGAAGTTTCTTGGCTTTGTCAATATCTATTTTTTTTACGAAACATTGTTTATTCTCTTTGAAAGGTACAGTTTTTATGCAAGCTAGGACAGGAAAATGGTCAGTTATGGCGGACTGAATTACAAAAGACATTGCCGCTGCTTTGGTCTTCAGAAGTACGTGGTCTAAACAAGTTTTGCCTCTGGTTGGAAAAGTGAATGCAGGCAAAAGACCATGCGCAGCCGCAAGACTAAGATATGGGTCACTTCTGGGGTCATCTCTGTCGGTATTGATATTAATATTAATATCCCCTGTAACGACAATATTTTTGAACGATTTTAGAGAAAAAAGAACGTTTTCTAGAGATTCCATAAATGAATTTGTACAATTGAAAGCACATGGTCTATATATGGCCAGAATTGCTGTATGATCGGAAATTTTGATAACAATGCAATTTGCACCCTCAAAAGGAACTTCCGTCACAATACACGGTATGGAGGTCTTAGAATATACGACCACGCCGTCATTTTGATTATAAAGCTGAGTCGAAGCCGTTGAATAATAATTTGGGAGTTGCGGGAGAGTTTTGTTAGAAGAAAGCCAGCACTCTGATAAAATTAAAAAATCACAGTCAAAATTCAGTGATGCTAGCATAGTGATCAGATTGTCAAAATTGGCGTTAATGCTCCTTATGTTTTGTGCTAAAATTTTTAGGTATGTGTTTGGCTGGGAAATAATGTCAGAACAGGTTTTGGGGGAGCATAAAAACGAATCAGCGATCCCAATCTCATCCAATTCATTCGTAATATGGCTATCCATTTTTAACTATTAAAGAGGTAACATGTTCCCGGGCAAACGCGCTCGATACTTTTAAGGTAAGCCTAGACCTGACTGCATTCGTAGCATTCCACGGAATGCTCAGAATTTCACATAATTTTCCAAAAATCACTTTAGGCATTTGGTTGTGTAATTTTCTAAACGTGAGTGTGTAGGAATTCGTGTAATGTGTGGATATGAATTTGTGTAGGTATGAGTATGATGTTATTATTTGTATACGAGATATAGTAGCTAGTCAAGTGGAGGTATCAAGTTGTTTAAGCTGATTTTCGCTTTTAATTAATATGGGAGGCAATCCGTCAGTTTTCCTCAGGAACACCTTTCCATTTGAGGTCCAGCAGTACTTATACAATTTCGCTTTTGTAAGTTCCCTGGCGAGGAAGTGTAAGCGGTTAGCCTTACTGGTCAGATGTTCAGCGACAAATACTGGCGCCACGTTACCGCGCATTCCGAGATGAGATGAGTTAAGTTTCGTTGCTCGGTTTGTTGCATTATATGTTCTAACAGCCTTGTATACTTTATTTTTCTGAAGGGTAGAAGTAAACTCAATAATGATGGGCTTGTTAGCATCTGTTTTTCCAGGTATGCGAAAGATGTCTCTTATGTCACTAGCAGATATTCTAGACTTAATAGATTCGCCCATCGCAACAGCATATTTGGTTAAACCTTCCTTGGTTTCATCAGGTGTGTGAGGTACATTTCTGACCTCCAATGATGATGATCTGGCACTACGAAGCAGACTTTCAATATTGTCTTCTAAAGTGGTGATTCTATTTAGACTGTCGCGGTAATCTTTCTTGACACTATCCAATTCTTTCTTTGTCTCCTCAACTCCAGCTGCCATGAAATCAAGAGATTTTTCTAAGTCGTTTTGGATATCAGATAGCCTCTTATTCAGGTTGTCGAATTTAGCATTCATGTCTTCTTTCCACGATGAAAATATCTCCAATATTCTATCCTCAAAATTTCTCAGTTTCTCGTCTGGTGAGCGGAGGCGCTTTGCTGCCCGCTGTCGCCTCCCTCCCTGATCGCTCTGCTTAGAAGACTCAGAATCCGAGCCATATTTCTCCATTGCTTTTGACGTATGGCAACAAAATGCAACCGAAGTTCGCAACGACAAGAATGGAATAAAAATAACAATAGCAACAGTAACCAGTCGAACGAAAAATAAAAGGTGCCTTACAATTTTGCAAGAGCAAAATTCCTTTATTGCCAGTGAGGATGAAAATGAATAGGTTTGTTTGAAAACGTTAGTACAAGTACCAGGTACCAGGGAGCTATGAGATGCGAAGAGGTAGATCGCACAGTGGAGCACACGTAGCACAGCTCACGTAGCGTAGCGCTCACCGTGTAGCAACGTAGCACTGGTTGGATATTAAAAATTGTGTTGACTCACGCCCGTGAATGCGATACAACGTCCAGGTATATTTGTCTTCGTCGTCGAGAGGCGAGCACCTCCTGCCGTGTTATGCAGCCCTATTTTTCTTGTAGTAATTTTTGCCGGAATAACGTATTTTTTCTTGACAACTTTTAGCGCGGTTTTGGCACGTCTACTCGTAATCGAGGTCCGGAGGGAAGGATATATTTTTATTTATTTACCAAAATGTCAGACTGCGCAGTTTTATATTCACATCCTTTTTTAGAATTTCAATCTCAAGGCTGCAAGTGTGTATTTATCTAGTTCATGATAAATAATATCATAAAGATTTTAAGGAATTATTTCTGTAACAAAAAGCGTTTATGATGACGCTCCATCGTAGATCAAGTTCTGATTAGATTAGAAATGGTGTTCAAGTGCGAACCTAATATAGTAAAAAAAATACTTAACACATTTTAACCCCGACGCAAAACCGACGGGTGGTAAAAGTTAGACGTTTCTCTCTCTGTGTGTGTTTCTTGTATGCGCATCATGTTTTCTGACTTGTCCCTCCATTATTGTCCATCCTTTAAGAGGTCGCTTTTAGCGATGAAGCCGCCAACTGGTCACAATAGTTGTAAGGTTTATTATATTTTTTATTGTGTATGTTTATTCTTTTGATGTGTCTATTTGGTATATCCATGTATCTATCTATATGAGATATCATAGATTCTAAACGAATGAACCGATTTGAAAGGTATTTTATCGGTCGGTAGTGTTCTTAGGTATGTTTTATCAAAATCGATTCAGCCGTTTCAAAGTAATCATGTGTCAACGCATGATGTGTGTTGTGCTTGCAAACATACGTGAGATTTAAAATTTTAAACAATTACACCGAGGTCTTTTTAAATATAAGCGTCTGAACTATTAACTTGATCTTGTGAGATAATTTTTAAATCTAATTTATACTTGTTAATAGTTACACCGCGCGATATTATCCGCCTAGTTCCCGTTATTTTCACGGGATAAAAATAAGCCTATGTGTTATTCCATTGTTATAAACTTCCAAGCTTTCGCATTCGTATTATTAGTATGATATAGGATAGTAGGATATATTTGATGTAATTTAATATTACGATTGATAATAAAAATAAATTTACAAGTGAATAGTCAAACTTACTCTACAATGGAAATCATTCGAACGCCGAGCAGGGAAGAGCTGAACCGTCATTCAAGGCTGGTAGCTACGGGGTGGAATGACCTAAGGCACCAGCTGTGTCTTCAACCACCCGGTTATAACCCACAGCCTTTTCTGCGACTAAACTTCCTAACTCCAGTGCGATGGTTCTCATAGCGATGCTTGATGTGGGAATGGATAGTGTTGTGTGACATATAGATAAAAGTCTATCAATATTTATTAATTTTTTGGCACATAACTTCGGTAGATGGTTGGTGTAATAGAACGACAGCCTATCCATACTCAGCAAAGGGATTAGGAAGGCTGATGGTGATGATGACTACACAGAGAGACAAAGAGAGAACCGATTTTATGTTTGGCGTAATTTCACGAGCCAGAGGATTCTTGAAAAATGTTTCATGGCTTCAAAATTATGTTATTCTAGATTTCCATTGGTTACATCATCATCATACTGAGTTGCTATGGGCAGGCATATAAGTTGGTTACCATCAGGCACATGTCCTGTTCGTCTCGTTACTGTACCTCTATACTATAAAAAAAACATTTCTAGAGCCTAACAGCAAACATCGGAAGAATATATAGTTCAGGGCAAAACTTCGAATTCGAGAAGTTGTTCGAGATTATCCGCAATATTTCTTAAGAGTGGCGGGACGAGTAAGACGTGTGCCTGATGGTAAGCTACACGCCTGTCCATAACAGAACAGTTTCAAACAGATATTGAAACTTGAAGAGTCCAAATCAGCACCAAGCACTGCACTGCGCTCGTCATCCAGATGATTTATCTCTATGCCCTGTAATTTCTCTGGGAACATGGCCCTTCAAACCAGAATATGGCACAATAACATATATATAGTGTAGTGATTTCAACTTAAACTCTCAAATCAGAGTCTAGCACTCCATTGGATTCCTCACCCGGGTATATATAATTATTTTAATTTTGTAATAAATTTATCTGTGAACATTGTCCTTTAAACTGGAGCACAGTAATGCTAGCATATTAATGTTTGACGGTAGAATAACTGGCAAAGGTGTGGTATTGCCCCTTCTCTTCTTCTGTAGGTAAATAATTAGACACGTAGGTACACAACACACAAACTGGTAATTTCGAATTGAATGTGAAGTGATGATGAACGGAAAATTTATCATTTACAGCCAATTTTAAGATGGTATCGAATCGATTCGATTATTATTAAGTTTGATTATAGCTTACAGTTGTTATAGAATTATAGGTTTTAATAATAGATCCTATAAGAACTAGTTTTGGATGGCTCGTGACCACATCCCGTCACTGATTGAAGTGGGTTGTACAAAACGTCGCGTCGGTCGACTAAAGAAATAAAATACAAAAAGGGCTACGTCTAATCCGGTAAGCTAGCATATTTCCATTCCTTTTTACATCCGTCTGCTGGCAATGTAAACTGGCTACGGGCTGCGGTTTCACCCGCACACCCACTTGTTGTAGGTTACTTATTTAAATAGCTAAAGCCAAACATCTAATAACTACACTCCAGCATCGGAAGCATTGGCAGTAGATAAAAACTAATTCCCGTGTTAAGGTGCGTCCCCCAGCAAAACGAGTTTTTGACCAGTTTTAAGAGCTATCTACTCATTAGCCAAAACCACAGAAATCTAAATAATAAGGTACTAGAAGTCGCATGACCGCGTGACATTGTCGCCGCACAGGTGGCTTGTAGGCCACCAGTGCTCGAATTGTAGTTTAGTCTTGTTCGAACCGGCAGGCGTGAATCATCTTTAAAAACTTGTGTTATGCAGCATAAACAACTGTGGAAGTTCTTCCACAACTTGCAATTATACCAATAATGAGATTACATTTCACCGATAGGTATTTTATTTTATTTTAATTGTATTTTTTAATAAAATAAACAAAGCCCAATGATTCACTATGATAGTTATACATTTTTGGTGTGATCGTCATTTTGCATACCATTGCTGCATACATTAATTAACATCTAAAGTGGTACAAGCATAAACAGCAATGTAATGTAAAATTAAAGATATCGTCATAACCTCTAATCTTCCATGGTACAACCGCAGGTAGCGATTGTGAGTTAGTGCTGTGACGGTCCAATTTTACTTTCCCAAAAATAAACGATGAAAAATTTATTTTAAATTTTACATAGTTTTATCGATAAAGTAACATAATAAATCGATAAAAAAAATTGTACGCAATTAACATTACACCCGTACGTACAATCTTTTAATTTGCGGTAAACATTACTTCATAATTCATTAATTATTAACAAAAGTATATACATACTGGCTATAACGCGCGATTGTTCGTCCTTGCAAAATAAATATTAAGATAACTGAGGCAGTATTTATCTATTGTAAGCTTTTATTTTTAAGACTTTATTAGTTTTCATACAAAATCAGCGAGCAACACGGAAGGGAGTAGGCATACACAGCGTTTCCCCTCTGTCAAAGTACAAGTCCGCGTGGACCATGGAGTTTGATAATATACTGTGGCGTGGAATACACTGAGGGCGGGGCTAGATTTGTGAATGGTGCTTTATTTTTTATGTGTTAGTGATTTGGCTGTGTGAGTATGGTCGGGAATGGATCGGTACAGGTATGTTTTGTATGTAATAGTGCGGCTTTACGCTAGTGTGCAACTTTCCCCTCCCGCAAGAAATGACAGAAAGATTTGAACAATAATTTTTAGCAAAGGCTACTTCCCTTCCGTGCTTGCGCGGAAGATCGAGTTGCTCGATGTACAAAATATACAACAACCTTTGTTCTTCAACTATACCTAAGCCCATGTGGTGTCAGAATTACATAGTTCAGTTTTCGAAACAATAGTATACCCCATGTGACTCACTTATTTTATAGGTAGGATATTGACTTTGTTGTAGTGTAATACACCTAATTAATGAAATCAATAATAACCTTTATCGAATGTTAAAATTGGACCGTACTTTGAAATATCGATATGTTTTAATTTTTGTCAAGCACTAGCGTATATGTGAAAAATTGTTAATTTTTCAATGTATTAGTAGGTTCACTGATAAGCGTTTATGGATGTGTGTGGTGCAATCACAGACCCAGGTTGATAATGTGCAGCTATTGGTGTGTGAGTGGAGCTCTATTTAAATACTACGCGCATGTAGTAGTGATCGTGGGGGTAGGGGAAATGTGGCGACAAGCGTTTTGCAAGTAATTTGAGAGTTGTGCCATTTCTATTACCTTATTATTTAGATTTCTGTGGCCAAAACAAATATCAACTGGTAAAAAATACATTAAATTTCTACTACTTCTTGGCTTCAAAATGGTAGTTTTATTTTTTTGATAATGAACTTATTGTTTAAATAATCGCCTCACCACGAAACCATGAAACAATTAAATAATTGTAGTTATCATGCATCTCCTCGATAATCGTCCATTATTATGATTTTGTTCTTACACCAACGGATAGACAATTCCATTACAAACATTTGGTAGTTTTATTTTTTTCAAAAGACCAAAATCTGATTTTATAAATAGTTTATTCTAAAATTTGAGCCTAAAACAGCGACAAATCCTACTGTTTCTCTCTTGCTCTTTCTTGCGGTGTGTGATAAGGTAAGAAATACTCAAGGTCATTTGCTCGGGGTACGCCCTTAACCAAGCTCAACTCTTGTTGCGGTTTACTGTAATGTCACGTGGAAGACAAACCGTTATATAGGGAGATCTGGGGTTACCATTGTTATTACACTAGCGGAACCGTGCGTGCGTCGCTACGCCATCTATAGAAAATTGGTCGTACCAATTAAAATTTTGAACAAATTCGGTTAATTTAGGTTCTAATGACGCAACCTAATGTAACAGTAATGTGCAAACATTACTGTGTTCCGGTATGAAGGGCAATGTTTCCAGAGAAATTACAGGGCTTAGAGATATCACACCTTAGATCTCTGGGTGACGAGCGCAGTGCAGTGCTAGGTAACGATTAGGACTTTTCATGTTCCAATAGCTGTGTGTCACTGTGCTGTTATGCGGCAGGCATGTTGCTTACCATCAGGGACATGACCTGATCGTCTCGTTACTTTTTATTAAAAAAAAAAAGAAAAAAACTTTTAAAAGATATAGACACATGCTGTCACACAACGAAAGCTCTCAAAAAGCAATATTTTTTCCGTTTTCGTTACATTTTTAATTCATGCTCCGATCCTGTTGATAGTAGCGTAATGTTAAATAGCCTATAATAGCCTTCCTCGATAAATGGACTATCCAACAGAGAAATAATCTTTCAATTCGGATCAGTAGTTCCCGAGATCCTTGCGTTCAAACAAACAAAGTCTTTAAGCTTTATAATATGATAGTATAGATTGATACTGGACATTCAGCCAATAGAGTTAGTATTTTAACTCTGTGATACCTTTTCATTAAATTTATAGTATGTATTATATTTGACAGCTGCCAGCTGACGGCTTCAACAGACATCAGAACTCACTCCTAGTTTTTATATTATTTACTCACCTCATTTTCGAGTATAGAAGCAATTAATAATTATGATGCCGAAACTTCATAGATTTGAATTTGCTTAAATAAAAATAAACATCGCGTTGATTTACTGCTTAAAGCTTCCAGCTATACAATTCTACAGTTTTTATTTATTCGACCTGCGCGTTTTATTATTATATTATGTGAATATTGGATTTTTATTAGGTAATACTTTGGTTGAACCAGAAATACATTAACGGAATAAAACCATGATGGCCGTTGTTAGTCATGGGTTGCTTTGTTGTTAAAATTTGTCATTAGTGTCCAAATGTCAAGGTCTGAATCTGTGTGCAGCGCTGCCGGATTGTTGTCGCTTCCTCTCTGGAAATCTGCGGGATATATTATATCCACAAAGTCAAATGTGTCTGTGTAAGACACAAGCGATATGTGAAAGATTTCTATTTTAAAATATATGCAAAGAACGAACTATGTACTTCTAATCCAGTGGAACAAATTTTACATGGTGTGTATTTTTTTGAAGCGAAAACTTCTTTTGGCGTACCTCATACAGATTTTCCGTAGTCTGTGAATTGAGCTCAAGCGTCACGTTCGTAAAGGAAAGAAATCTTCGGGTAAACTTAGCTGATCTAGATGGCCATGCTCATGACCACGCTCTCCAGTTTTACCCGTGTAGTCTCCAAAGTGTGCTATCAAATTCTGAGTTACAATTTTTCACTTCTATCGGCGCAGTCCCTATGACAGCCAATTTTTTGTAATATTTCGTTTTTGGTTTCTTGAAAAACTTACATATTGGAGAAGGGTTTAGTAGTTTTGGACCTTCTTATGACCTCTTTACATCCCCTGGTACAGTGACGTCACGCGTGCCTTAATACCCCTCGTCCCCGCCCCCCGCCGCACCCCGCAGTCTCCCCTTGACATCGACCTGCTCTTGATGTGACCCCTGATTCATTATTTACTAGAAAATTTGAATAAGGCCGACAAGTTTCCAAAGTAGCCTAATGGGTGTGTCCATTTGTCCGTCGCATCAGTAATATATTAATGTCTTCCTTTACATTGCAAAGTGACAATAAAATACGAATAATTAAAGAGGCCGCTGAGAAGTTAATTATTTTTGTTTGTGCATGTTCAATTCCGAAAGCATTAGTTCGATAACAACATAGAATTTCTTAAAGTCCAATGGCGGACCCGCTGGCATGCCGTGAAGGGACGCCGGAGCTTGTGATTTTTCTGGATAGTTTAGACCTCTACCAGTCCAAATTCAGTTGGGTATGTTTAGTGTAGACACTTATATTCAGTCAGATTAGGTACCCGTGTTATTGTAATTTAGCTTTAGCGTCTTTTGAAGACGTCGACACTTCTCGTTAATAAAACAATAACTAACATGTACAATACAGTCGTATAGAACCACATGAATCAATGGTTGTAGCTTCTTCTCGGTCAGTCCTCATGACTGCACTACTTGTACCTGTTATATCAGTTCTTCACCAAACAGTATGTAAGTAGGTTGAAGCGCAGTAGAGATGTCAGCTGCACCTACGACACGTTACGCAAGCGGCCATCCAAACCATCTCACATTTTTATGTAAATGAGAACGCGAGCGAGGTCTCCGGCGGAGGTACCCCCTGAGCTACCTCGTTGCATAACCAGGACCTTTGCTGCAAGGTCAACCTGCACCTCTGCTAATGACCTCATCGATCTCGTACCTACTCTATGATTTAGATCACCTAATCGTATCCGATCATCTTAAGGACAAAGGTTATACCGTAGCCAGAAGGTGTGCTTCTCTAGAATATTCTAATAATTTGTAAGGACGACCACTCATAGTATACTACCTCTATAATACAGAGAGATGCATTTTATTTTGTTGCACAAGTTAATATACAAATTCGTTAATCTTCAGTTCAGACTTTTTACTATACTTTTTATTTCTTGAAGGTAAACTTTTTTCGGAGCGCCACTTTAAATTGTTTGCTATCAAAGCATTCTTGGGGTTATAGTTATTTGGTCTGTTACAGTATATGTTTGTTGTCGCATAACCTGTTTGATATATGTACGTGGCCTGTTTTGGTAATGAAATATATTAGAATCTAGCTCTAAATATGTGTAGGTAAAGGTTAACACCAAGTTCTGGTGAGTGGAATGTAGGTACGAGCGATAGGATCTGCGGTTGCGCAAGCATTCCATTTGAAAGAGTTAACGATGCTCAGGGCAATTGTCGCACGAGAACTGGACAATAAAACATGTATGGAACAAATAAAAAACTAGATATATTTGGCACAGAAGGTAGAACGGAGTCGCGGGGATCACCAGCCGCTGCGGATGACGTGTCGCACGGGCGCGCGGACGGTCTTCACGACGCGGACGACCGGCGACACGTGGTGGTGGTAGTCATGGTGCAGGTCGTGGTGCAGGACGTCATGATGCAGGTCGTGATGCAGGTCGTGATGTAAGTCGTGATGCAGGTCGTGGTAGACGGGCGCGTGGACGTGGGAGGTGAGGAGAGGAGCGTGCACGTGGGAAGAGACAAGGGGAGCGTGCACGTGGGAGGTGACTAGGGGTGCGTGCACGTGGGAGGAGAGGAGAGGTGCACGCAGGTGTGAGTGCCCGTGCGAGGTGGTGATGACGGGGGAGGCGTGGTGGTGGCTGAGGCCGTGCAGCAGCGCGTGGTCGTGCAGGTCGTGGCCGTGCAGCCCCGAGTCCAGCCGCAGCGAGGAGCCGCCCAGCGCCAGCCCGCCCGCGCCCAGCCCGCTCAGCCCGCTCAGCCCGCTCAGCCCCAGCCCGCCGGGCTCGCCGTAGATGCCGCGTCGCTCGCGAGGAGCCGCCGCCGCCGCCGCCACCAACAAGGTCAGGAGCTGCCGAAACATACATTACATTTGTTAATACCGTACGTCTAAATGCACAAAGTGTTAATAATACTGCAATATTAGGCCGTACACGATAAAAGGGAACAGATTGGGATTGAAATGATCAGGATCAGTTACTTCAGAAGTAGCGTTAAAAAAGAAGACGTAAACGTTTTTACTTTGAGACGGCGCATTTATCGCCGATCGTAAAGAGGGATTATAGAAACTTGATCAGTTTCAAAATTGGGTAAACCAACGAGACCGTCGACCTCGCTCGTAAACTGACATTTGGACTCGTATCTTTCCGAAAGTAATTTAAAACTGCCTTTAATGGAAATCTGAGGTTACGAGGTTGTGACATGGTGGCATGCGACCATAACCGGTGACGTCACGCGGCCACGATACGAAACTAATCAGTACTAGGGCTAATTGAATTAATTCAATGATGATTATAACGCTGATATAATGAGATTATTTCACGGTCCGATCTAATCCTTTCAAGTTAATAGTGTATATCTAATATCTATCTACACGTAGAACCAATTCAATATCAATGTTCAAGTTTATGATATGGTTCATGATCTGACAAAGAAGTAGGACCATTATGTAGATACATTATTGATATTAAAATTGACGGTTCAAGCATGGGTGGTAACCACTCCACATGGCCACCAATCTAAAAAAAATCTCGGATGAAATTGGATGGTCGTAAATGTAAATAATCCAGGCTACAACTACTTCCTAATCAATCAATCCTTCAAATTGAAACTTGTACTGGACGATATAATACGTTTTGATGAGTGACGGTGGCTGATGACAATACTTACGAAGAGTTTCATGTCTGTCTGCTAGGGTTCACTCGGTCGGAGTCGGCGCAGCACGTGTGATGAATGCGACACTTCTTGGACACATTTATATGAACGAAGGGCTATTAATTCTGCAGTTGCGCAAACCGTCCCTCCGCCGGACACCGAAACGTCCCAAACTCGCCGTGACGTAACGTGGCGGTTGTGAAATAACAACAAATTATACAAACACCAATGATGCACGTGGATTAATTACCAATACTGACTAAACAATACTATAAAGCTCTCCAGGGAGCCCCGCCGGCGACGCGTGGGCGGCATGCTTCTCAGCTGCAGTGGCGACAGGTTGCAGTCATCTCTGTGAAGCTGCGTGAACGAAAACACAGCAAGTAATCAACAACAATACAATGCTAGCTAACAGCTTCAATATTTGTAAATCCGGTGAACAATAAGCTAATAATAATGCTATCTTTTTTTAGGACAGAGTGACGAGAGGAACATGCCATGTGCCTGGTGGTAAGCAACATAATAGCACAATGATATCAGCTATTGGAATATGAGGAGTTCAAATCAGTTAGCACTGAACTGCGCTCGTCACCCAGAGATATAAGATGCTTTATCTTTATGCCCTATAATTTCACTAGTAACATTGGTCTTCAAACCAAAACACAGTAATGTTTGCATATTACTGCATGGCGTTAGAATAACTTACAACGGTGTGGTACTTCCCTAGGGGGATTCTGCAAAGAGTACTACGTAATAGTAAGTAAGAGTACTACCACTACTAAACTCTCACTACTACACACACACACACACTACTATCTCAGGGAAAGAGTCCTATTAACCCATTAAGCCCGACTCGCGACGCGGCCGGCGTCGTGACGTCACACAAAAAATCATTACTAAAAAATGAAACCGAATTTTGTGTGTCTGTAAACGACAATGAATTTATTAATAATATCGCCTATCTCTTAGGCATCAAAATAAACTAATATTCGAGTATGTATATAATGAAAAAATAAGGTTTTTAAGTCTCAAAACCGGTTTTGCCCAAATCTGGCCTCCCGGGGCTAGACAGCTTTAAGTGGAAATCTCCAGTCCAGTCTACAAAGCCGTCAGCCCAATTTGTGTGTCGGTGTTGCCCTGCACTTCACACCCGATTATCATGAGATGTGAAATTAATTATTGAGCTCATTGTATCTTTAAAAAAATATGGTTCCATCATTTTTTTTCACCTTCATTTCACCATAGCTCATGATCGAGACATACACTTCCGCTCGTGGCTGAGGTGATTGATTGATACGAAAACTGCAGCAGCGATAGCAGTTAGTAAGTATGACAACCCTAGCTTAAGAATATATCTTAGATGGGTACATATAAATTAGATGCCTCCTTGATATAATAACGACCCTTTAAAGTAATATCACGAAGAGGGCCAATTAGTTTGTTACTGGTGATTACTTCATCTCTAGGAAACTTCAAAGTCGAAAAGTTAAGTTTTCAGTTTCAGTAACTCAGTTCATCGTCGTAGCTGTTACACTAAATAATATCTATTACAAACCCTCAAAGTTAAGAACTCACTGTACCTACGACTAAGAAATCCTCATAAGGTGTGTCATGAAACACTTAAATGGACACATAACGAACAATCATATTTATCTTGCTTATATTATAAATGTTAAGATATTGTTGTTGGTCCATTAATCTCGGCTGCATGGCTGAACGGGTCGGGTTGAACTTCGGAACACAGATTATAGTCGGACATAGCACATAGGCTACTTTTTATGTCGGCAAAATTGCAGCAACGAGAACTACGCGGCTAAAACCGCGGGGCGCTGCTAGTAACAGATATTCATCATTCCACTATACCTACATATTGTAGTGGTACCACTCTTGACAGAGTCCGCCTGGGGAAGTACCACACCTTTGCCAGTTATTCTACCGCCAAGCAGTAAAGTCCAAACATTACTGTGTTGCGGTTTGAAAGGCAATGTTTCCAGTGAAATTACAGGGCTTAGAGATATAATATCATCTCTGGGGGACGAGCGCAGTGCAGTGCTAGGTAATGATTTGGACTCTACGTGATCCAATAGCTGCGTGTCACTGTGCTGTTATGTGGCAGGCATGTTGCTTACCACCAGGCACACGTCCTGCTCGTCTCGCTACTCTATACTATAAAAAAAATAGTTGTCTGTAAAGTCGGGTTACTGACGTTAGTTGAACGTGACAACTTCAACTCCGCCTTAGAGCGAGGTAACGCCGGCGGCTAGGTAACGGCGTTAACGGCACATAACGTCATGTTTTGCGGGCGTGCAGCCAGCTTCATCGAATTATAAGACGTTGTCACGTCAAAAAATGTCTGACCAGGGGTTTAGCAGACTAGAATGGTCTTTGATATTCCAAGAGAGAATATCAATACAACCGTTGTCGTCAACCGGTTGAAGGGCGTGATTCGAACTCCTTCGGGTTCAGCACCGCGGAGACAAGCAGACTCTCGTCATCCGGACTCAGCTGCCTAATCAAGTATCTTGATAGTTCTTTAAACTGGACCAAAATAAGCATTTGTTAGGCGGCAGCCGTGATAATAAGAATATTCACTCATATTTAAATGTAACTAGGTAAGCGTCAAATTGTGTCAATCACCCACACACGGCTCGCGGGGCTACGCAAAACGCTTATACTGAACCGATGGATGGATGTATCGCAACCTCTCAACGTTGTGAACAAATTTTAAAACCAATCTATAGAGATCCATCAATATTTTTATACACATACCTAAATAAAAATGAATCATTTGTTGGTAACTCCAAATAAAAAAAAACACTAAATGCATAATATGAGAGTAAATGTACTCGATACTTCCATTAAAAAAAAATCAAGGTTTGTCTGTCTATTTCTTCCGATTTTACTTGGCTTGGGCCGATTTTCGTTGGACTTTTACTGGCAGATAGTTGTAGTAAAAAGGAGTAACTTTGGTTATTTTAGTTTAAAAATTCTTGGGGTTTCAAGATTTGCCAAATAGTTAAAACTAGATAAAACCACAACTTCCCATACCAACTTTTTCGTCACTTTTGTATTTAAACCTTGTTTTGTAGTGATGAGTGCAAAGCGCTCCTTTCAACTTATCATAGGCGTCTTGGAAACCCCTGCTCCAATAGTGTCGGCTGCAGAGAGCACACGCGGTGCCTGCGAACTAGGCGTTATATCACGCCGCCCTTCGGAAAAGAAACCACGTTGACAACGCTGTCACGTAAATTGACAAGTTGACTCCAAAATCTGGTCGAGTCCTTAATTGCCTCTTCTCCGTATCAGACTGGCGCAACTGACGTGTTTTTTTACGTCAGAATGGGCCAGCATGTGACCACAACAACAACAGTTACGTGGTCTAAGGGCTCCTACACCAAACTACAGTGCGATGCGATGCGACGCCGCATCAGAGGAATTTGCTATGTCGACTGGTTCCGATGTGGCGTGGCATCGCATCGCACCGCAGTTTTGTGTGGGAGCCCTTAGTCAATCCCGCTTGACCCATTTTTTAGGAAATACCGAGACTGGGAGAGAGCATTCCATTATTTCCAGGACGCACTTAACCGGAACTTTAAAAGCATTGAATGCAGATCTTGCTGAAGTTTATAATGTAAGGGTGATATATTTGCCTCGGTGTAGGTATTTATATTCTGTATCAGAAAATCGTTTTCATCGATCTTAGTTTAAATGCGCTCGCTCTCAGAAGTCTGCCCTCTTGAATTAAAACTTTAATTAAACGTAGCCGCACTTAAAATTAACACGAATATTTCGGTGTGAATTTTGAATATTGCCTGTTGATGACTGACCTTTGTCCAGCGACCTAGTTAAATACTGATCTTGATCTTCAGATCGCAACATCATCGTAGAGACCAAACTGATAATCATTGTAATTGGTGTGAAACTACGCAACGGTTTATGGCTCTCGTGGCTTCTGTATAAACGGTGATTTATTCAAATTAACTCGTAGTCTGATGCGATGATTCTAAAATAGAAGCATATTAAGTAAGTGTAACAAATTACAAATTGTTTAACAACGATGTTTCCGCGCTATTAGCTGCCGTTATGGTTATTGGGTACTAATGATATGGGCGTTTTAATAATAGAGATGCACATGTAGGTAATGACATAGATGGGTTTGATTTATAGAATTTTTAATGAGGTAGTATACTCGATTAAATTATTAAAACATTTTTACTAAAAAACTATAAATGTGAAAGTATGGATGTTTAGATGTTTGAATGTTTGTTGCTTAATCACATCGGAACGTCTGAACGGGTTGGATTGAAATTTAGAGCACAGTTAGATTACCTATAGTCTTGCATAACACATAGACACTTTGTATTACAGGAAGACAACAGGAACGGGGAGTGCACTGCTAAAACCGCATAACGCTGCTACTAAAAAATAAGCTGAATAAAAAGACATGAAATATTTAAAGTTAGTAGATAAGAACGTGTGTGTAGTTCTGTTCTGTAGTTCTGGTTAATTATAATTGCTGCAGCCTCTGTAGCTGTAGGTAAGTAGGTACTGCCAGAGGAAATATAGGAGAGACCCACTCCAATCACCTCTTTAGCAGGTTTGTAAGTCAAAGCTGTAAGATATTAATAACCTTTCATTCTCTCTATAGTACCTGCACCTTTGAGATAGTTGGTCTGTGACCTGTACCTACCTTCAGTTCTAGCACCAAAACTTTTGAAAATACTTTCTACTACGGAATACCTCGGAAGCCTAACGCAATCTCTAGAAGATATATTTGTTTTTCAAAACTGTCATGCATTATTTTTAAGTCTGACAGCTGCTCTGTGTCCTCCCGTTCGGCGATGATAACGAATATCTTCTGAACATAGAATGGATCTGGAACTTACAGTTTATGTTCTTTCTTCTCCCTCATCGCTGGTCCGTATTATTGTTATTTTTCTTTCCAATAAAGAGTTTTTCTATCTACTATTTCTTCAACAATAATTTACATTAAAACCATCGAAAGAAATGTAGCAGAAAATCTTTAACTTAACTAAAGAACAAAAAAAAGAAAAAAAAAGAACTAAAATAGCTCTGAATACAATATAAGGATAAGATTTGTGATCATGGCAGATTTCTCCGATACGCGCATAACGCCTGAAGAGATTTACATAGCAATCATAAGCGAAACTTTGCATGATTTGGTTCGCAGGCTCTATGACGCGGTAAAGATTGCATTGCGAAGCTCTTTTAACGATCTGTAGCTCGGTGGTGATGTAGATTATGTGTATCAAAACATTAATTGACCTAATTTTGAAACTCGATAATTAAATTCGACATTGAAACCATAAATCGTATCTAAATCTCTACGTTATCAACTTTAATAAGTCTGTTGTTGCGTACTATCTCCGTTTATCATCCAATCAATAAACTACGAGTACTATTATGTTATGTTAATTCCGGAAGAATTCATAAAGGGCGACCTTAAACTTTAATCTCGTATCGAAAGGGCCCTGACTGTTAATAGGTAGATAGATTTCAAAGTAATCCAAAATATCTACTCAATAATCAATGTCAGGGTTAATCGTTGTTGTCAACGATTTCTCATACTATTAATATCAAATAGGTAAGTGTATGGGGAGCGTCCTGACCCCTGACCGTCCTGTCAGCTGCTGTCGGAGCCGCTGAACACTGACACCGGCACGGATACTGAAGGACAACAACGATAGACTGTGCAACTGATCTCCATGATCTAATACTACCATGATTATGTTTTATAGTTGACAGACTCGAACGAAGAGGTTTGATTACACTTGTGATAAAAAAAAGTCTAAGATGTGGAATTCGTTGCCTGAGTGGATTTTTCCCGATGGTTACAATCTTGGTGTCTTCAAATCGAAAATGAATAGGTTTCTTTTCTAAGTAACCGATCCGTAGTAGATCGCATCGTCGCTGAACATCAGGCGAGATGGCGGTCAAATAAGAATAAGAATAATTCATTTACACACAGAAAGTTACATCATACACAAAAACTTGACAAGATAGCAGAAAAGGTTGACAATATTATTACAGTATTTGTGTATATAAAAGACGTTTAGCGGGCCCTAAACTAAGCACCGAGCTTGATGTATCTTGGGGTCCTGGTGCGCAGTAATACAAGTCTTCCTGGGCTGAATCTAAGTTGCAAGGAGATTTACAAGTTATGCATTCACGGTTAAGCCGTGAAGTAATAAAATAAACAATTAAAAAAATATAAAACCCGACTAAAACTATGGGACATACTAGTTTGGGTTTTTACAAGTAGATTTTTATCACAGTTATTGTGTAGGTCAGCTTTACTAATCGCCGACCTTCTCGAAACAATCGATTCCTGCCTCATTATCCGACGATAAGATACCCTCGGCAATATATAACATCACCGGCGATGGACGAGGATCAAACATTGAACAATGAAGGGTTACACGAGTATACTGGTCCTGGTGGCGATAGCAGTGGCGTGCCCGGCGGTGGCAGGCCACGAGCCCATACCGGCGCCCTATCCAGAATCGATGGGCGTCCCAGAAGTACCCTACTACGCAAAAGAAGCCATCCCAGAGGCACGCTACCATGAAGCTGTGGGCATCCCAGAAGCACAACAGATTAAAGAAGCAGAGTATGCTCAAGATCAAGAAGGCATCAGGATCGTGGGGGGCTCGCCCGCTGCGCTGGGAGCGTATCCTTTCCTGGTGAGTCGCTGTTTACATTTCAACACTATACCTGAATGGGAACTTGAAAGCCGAAAACAAATGTTTACCTACTTATCAATAAAATATGACTTGAAAAACCGTCAACGCTATTTGATGGACTAGTAAGTCGTTTCGGGCGATCATGTCACGCTCTCAGTGTCCTGACTCATGGCACTTTGTCCAGTCTGTTTTCGGCTTTACCTTCTATTCCAGTCTAGATATAGGTCTCTGCCCCAGTTCTATTCAGCCATTCCCTCTGGGGCGAAATACAGGGAGAGTATCATCAATTGCACTATTGCTTCAATGAAGAAAAAAAGTTTTAAGAGGATCAGGTTAGCGAAAATTGAAGAGTTAGAGGAAGTCGCTGAAGTGGACCATTGAGTGTAGTGATTGGTGTGTGTCGGCAGGTGGGCCTGGTGATCACGCTGCAGAGCGGCGCCTCGTCGGTGTGCGGCTCGTCCATGCTGAGCAACACGCGCGCGGTGACGGCGGCGCACTGCTGGTGGGACGGCCGCAGCCGCGCGCGCCACTTCACGCTGGTGTTCGGCTCCACGCGGCTGTTCTCCGGCGGCACGCGCGTCACCACCTCCAACGTGGCCATGCACGCCTCCTACAACCCCAGCACGCTCAGCAACGACGTCGCCATGATCGCGTTCAACTTCGTCGCTTACACCAGTCAGTTGATAGAATCTTCTTTTTATGTTAAGTAAAAATACCACCATCGGAAAACCGTATGGATCTGGAATGCTAACCAATCCAATCCCTAATACCTTGTAGCTTTCCTAGGAGGAATCTGAACAGTATCACTTCTCATATTTAAACGTTTCAGTTCGAAAAATGAAGTACGTTTGGTACTCTTTGACACGATTTCTTGCCCCTTTGTAAGTTTAAGTGATCAAATTTGAAGTGATGAAATTTCTGATCGGTATGTTTTTAAAACTTCGAGTAAACGGCACCCACAACACGTGCGCTAAATGTCGATATCAATCGCAGTATATTGTGCGGATCCAGATTTGGCGCCAGAGGGGGGGGGGGAGGTCACATAGTCGTAGCCAAGTCGCAAGGTACCTAGATTCTAGACCTACCCCAGGGGGGGTCATGACCGCCCCTTGAATCCACCCTTGATGTTGTGTGTTCTCATGTCACATCGCATGTTGGCTGTTCCAGACGTGATCCAGCGTGTGGCGCTCCCGTCGGGGTCACTGCTTAGCAACAGTTTCGTGGGTGCGCAGGCGCAGGCCGCCGGCTACGGCCGCACCAGCGACGGTAAGCCACTGTACTGCTATACCACCATAGTATATTAATCACCATCTATAAGCTAGTTTTACCGCCAGTCTTCACAACCCTCGTGGCTCAATCGTAGATTCGTAAGAATCGTAGATTGTGATTTCGAGTCCCACCGAGGACGAACATTTGTATGATGATAACAAACATTTGTCCTATGTCTGGGTGTTTCTAATTATCCTATGTACTCTACAATTATATATTTGGTTCTCATCATAGGTTTGCTTAGTTTGAGGCTAGACAGTCAGGAATGTCCACTAGTACCTTCATCTGGACGCAACACACGATGTTGCAACGTGATGTCAAATAATCTGCAAACTTTCTCAGGAATCAATTTATCTAAAACAAATGTCTAATTTTCAAACTAGTTCCGTTCAACCAAGTAGCAGTTTCAGAGATTACACTCCAAAAATAATCCATAGTTCAAAATTTCTTGGTAGTTCGAGACTAACTAGGAAGAGTTGAAACTGATAATTATGAAAAAAATATCTACTGGATGTGTCGTAGATCCGAGCACCCGCCGCTGACTGCAGGTTAAGCCCAAGTATAGGTGCCGGAGTATGTTGACTAGTGGTTCAGTTGGTTGCGAGTCTGCGTTACTGAACCGTAGTTCGTGGATTCAGTTCCCATCCTGGATACCTACCTATTTATGAGAATATGGAATACGAAATATGGTTGTTTTGTGTCTGGGTATAAATCATTACTATGTATTAACAGTTATCAAACTATATGTACCACATGAACCAGTTGCTTTCCTTAAAATGGAGCTAGATGGTTTTATGCGGGTAATGTCCATTAAACACCACTTATACTTATAACTCCACTTATATTTTTGTTTTCTTCGGGTATATTCTTGTTAACAGAAGCAAAGCACATCTGAATCACCCATAGACCGATTAAGGTTTTAAGATAGTCAAAATAATCAAGTTCACTGCCAATCAGAAACGTACCAAGATTATGGTCAACATAACCATGTAGAAAGTCAATGCTTGGACCATGGACGTATAAAAAAGTCAGACGTAGTCTCGCTAAAACAAAAACTGTGCACATAGAGTCGGCCACATAATATGCACGTGTGCGCTGTCACGTACAGACTGATACGCACACATATACGCATCAGTGGGTCATTTACACGCGCAAAATTATGTAAATATGTGCTTGTCAGCCTATCAGTGACAACCTGACAACGCACACGTGCAAATGTGGCTGACTCTAGTGACACAGTTTTTGTTTTAGCGAGATTACGTCCAATTTTTTTGTACGTCCATGGCTTGTACGTTGAGCCAATTGTGGTAATATGAAGATGTAGTATGATGACGTAGTGTTTGTGTCGCAGGCGCGGGCATCTCGTCGAACCAGGTGCAGAGCCACGTGACGCTGTCGGTGATCGGGAACGCGGCGTGCCAGCAGTCGTTCGGCGGCATGGTGCTGGGCTCCACGCTGTGCACGAGCGGCGCCGGCGGGCGCGGCACGTGCGGCGGGGACTCCGGCGGCCCGCTCGTCGTCAGCAGCGGCGGGCAGCGCGTGCTGGTAACACTTTCATTGTATTCAAGTGAAAACTTCTTTTGGCGCACCTCACACAGATTTTTGGTGGGCTGTGAACACTGAAAGAAATGTACGGGTGAACTCGGGACCATGGCCATCTAGAAACGCGTTAGCCATGGCGTGTTACTATTTTTTATTTACAGTATAGAGTGACGAGACGAGCAGGACATGTTCCTGATGGTAAGCAACATGCCTGCCACATAACAGCACAGTGACACGCAGCAATTGGAACACGAAGAGTCTAAATCATTACTGCAGCACTGCACTGCGCTCGTCACCCAGAGATCTAAGACATTATATCTCTAAGCCCTAGAATAACTGGCAAAAGTGTGGTACTTCTCCTGGCGGACTCTGCCAAGAGTCCTACCACTACTATGGTTACCATTACATATTTACACATCTAACCATGACTATGTATGGTCATTGCTTAGAAGACTTATTTAGGCTCCAGACTAGCAGCGCTCTCCAGTTTCACCCGCGTAGTTTCCAAAGCTAGCTTATGTGTTCCTTCAGACTATAACTAGCGTTCCAAATTTCAACCCCATCCATTCAGACGTTACGACGTTATTGAGGACAAACATCCAAACTTTTATATTTAGTAAGATGTTAATTTCATCCATGAGTTTAAACGGCGGTGTTGCTAGAGGAGTAGAGCAGGGAGGGAATAATATTGTTTTGTTCCCAGATCGGAGTGACGTCGTTCGGTTCGTCGCGCGGCTGTCAGGTAGGGCTCCCGGCAGGGTTCGCGCGCGTCACCTCCTTCGCCGCCTGGATCCAGGCGCGCCTCTGAGCCCCGGGCTTCGCCCCCTCGCCGCCTGACGCGGGGCGCGGGGCGCGGGGCGGGGGGCAGACGTACTCGAACTATTAGCATAGCTAGCTGTAAGCACTGTACCTTAACTTAGACAGTAAGTAGCTCGTAAGATGAAAAATATAAAATATTTCTTGTATTTTGTTTTTCATTTCGATAAAGGTGTTTATTTATATTGATTTAAATACTAGCAGTGCTCCGCGTTTTTACCCGCGTAGTTCCTGTCGTTCTCGTTATTTTTTCGGGATAAAAAGTAGCCATGTGTTCTTCCAAACTAAAATCTAACTGTGTTCCAAATTTCAGCCCGATCCGTTCATAAGTTACGACGTGATTGAGCAATAAATATCCATATATTTACATTTATAACATTTGTAGGATAAATAAACACCATTTTCCGTACTCGCTCGATCACAGTATCTTGGAAAAAGTAGGTTATTATACTATTATCGTAAAAACTTCCTCAAGTGTATTGTGAACTAGAGGTGTTCTCTCAAAGGTACCTACTTCGAGTCTGAACAGTTTTGTTCCCATAATATCAAACACAAATTCGCTCTTGTATGGAGTACTGTTTACATTTTTATGATGGATCGGCTAAGTATCAGCTGGAGGCTCTGGAATTGATCGAGAGACGTGCGAAAAGGCTCATAGACAATAACACCCTTGTGCGAAAAAAAAACTGAAGTTTCTAACGTGGCCGCAAAATTTGCTGGCATTTCGGAGAGTGTGCAACTGATTTATATCCGCCTTGCTCATGTTTCTATCGAGGAGCTTGTAGTTTGCAAAAGCGGTATCGTTTCATGGTTTACGTTCCAAAGACTCGAGTAAAGAGGTTCGACTCTACATTTGTGGTAAAAACGTCTAGGCTGTGGAATGCGTTGTCTGGGTTTTTCCCGATGGTTATAGTCTTAGTGCAAATAGTACAGTAACTTTATTATGTAAAGCATGCGAGTTTTAACTCACTAATTCACATGAATTCATATTAAGTTTAAATGGAATCACACTTATTACCATCTACTCTACTACTCTATGGGGATGAAAGAAAAGGCGTGGTTGTGAGTCAGCAACATAGTAGCGGTGTCGGCGCACGCGCCGGTTGCACAACACTGGAGCTATTAACGGAGCAGGCTGGCTGCCGCGTGTGTGGTACTTTTTCCCATGTGTAGAAATGCGGCGAATAAGGAAACGTTCCAATTCCGGACATGTTTGCCCAGACTGGTGGAGAGAACTATAACTAAAACTAGAGTGCCTATGAGGTCAGGTTCGCACGTTAGAAGCTTGTGTATGTTGTAACTTACCTTTACGTCTTATCGAAGGATCTATGTAATTTCTGGTAAGACATATTTTATCACAGTATAGAGTTACGGGACGAGCACATGCGCCTGCGCTCATAACATTACTGCATTATGTAGCTATGGGAAGATGAGAAAGTCTTATATTATTCATAGATAAATACTAACTCAATCCCACGGTGTGACCAGCGACCAATCACTAACCTTGACGGCATAAAAAAACATATTTTGCTATAATCTCGCTGAGGAACTATTTAAAGAGGTATATTTTTGACCCAGTCGACATTCAGAGGAGGTAAAACATTAATTGAGAGCCTTTTTACGTTATTTTGACAGCACCAACAATTTTACGAGAAAAATTGGCATATTTTAGACTCACAAAATCGTTGAGAATTTATTAACTCAGTCGTTTTGAAATACTGCGTACAGTCATTTTAAATATAGATTAGATATATTTAAAATAATTAACGAAATCTTGAGTTTTACATTCCTTACACTTGGTGATTTTATACTTATTTAAATTAATTAAAATTGGATAGAGCCAAAAAGCGACTTGGATAAACCCGCAGTGGTCGCAACATACACAACGAAACTAGCTAAGATGTCGCAACTGCGCCGCTGATAACGTATCCGGTGACCAGGTGACATCTGACTGATGCTCTTGGAATATTAATCATCGCCCGATTGAGTAATTTACAATGAATATGGATTCAATATTAATAAACTCAATATCACGGAAACGTACCATGTCGACATCGGACAACATATATAAGTTACGTCGTGCGGAGCCGCGAAACCTTTCTTGTCCAGACTCCGAGGTTTGTCAACGCTCGTCATGTATAATTTATTACATTTTCTCAGTAAGTGTAAGGCGGGTGTGTCGATATTTCACATATTAAGGTTCAACAGCGTTAGATTTAATTTCGCAAGCGCAATGTGCAGTTTCCTCTTGCGACAGCGAGCGCCAAAACCCGCCGGCGACTTCCTGCGCAAATGCTGTGACTATATAATTAAGAAATTAAATGTAAACTGCGCGGATTCAGTAATTTGATGCTAATTTGTATGCAGTTTATTTCCATTTACTTGGGTTGACTGCAGTTATCTTATAAACCAACAAGTTTGGGTGAGAATAGTTTATGAAATTAGACATTCGCTTAGTGTTTCGCCAATAGAATAATTCTTATTCATACACCAAAATTGCCGTCTTCGGACGCAAAACGGATTTGGGACGGATTTATTTTCTAAAATAGTTAAACGTTGAAACTGTTCAGATGAACACGTTGGAATCTACGTGGAAGTTATATACAGATACCTCGACAGATACCTCGAACTATAGCAGAAAAACTCCACAAATGTATTTGGAATGGGTTTACATTTGACCGGTGGTCATTGATATATGATGCAGTTGATTTATTATAATACTTGATTTATTAAAATCCGATTAATTTTACACCCAAATTATATTCATCAGGAAATCCACTTAGCCAACGTATTTCACAATTTAAATGTCCTTATTACGATTTATTATTACGATACGAAAGTTAAACCTCTTAAAACCATATATGTAGGTACCACTAGTCTCGAGTATCACTACATAACAACATAAAACATAAATATTTATTTAGATAAAGAAAACAATTATACACAAGAAATGCGTAGTTGAATGTTAAGCTTATGTTACGGTGTGACACAAGAGATTGGTTTGTTTGTAGTTGGTGGACAATTCACACACAACACCATCTGACCCCAAACTAAGCAAAGCTTGAAAAATGATGGCGGCCAGATAGTTGAAATAATACTTATATAGTTTTAAATACATGCTTATTATACATAGAAACACCCAGACACGGTGCAAACATTTGAATTCATCACACAAATATTTGCACTGGGTGGGAATCGAACCCACGACCCTCGGCGAGTTTACAGTTTTACAGTTTGGTCTGACTGAAGCTGTACTCTATGAAGCCGAGACTGAGCTCGTCTGTCTGTCTGTCTGTCTGGTTCGAGCGCGGTTTTGCTAAAACACTCAATTATATTTTCCTAGTTTTTAATCTTTCGCGATTTGCACTCATATTGTAAACATAGTTAATGAGTGAGACTTTTAGCGGTTGTAACGCTGCCGAAACGTCGCGGTAAGTAAATAATAATTTAGATCGTGATTAAGTCCTGTGTTATGTTTACAATAAGTACTATGTACCTATATGTTTTCCTACGTCGTCGTCGTCGGGTGATGTAGAGTGCTATTCAATCAATTTCAATGATATAGTAGGTCAACTGGCGTCGTGGCCCTGTCGGTAGTGCGTCTGTTCCCTGAACTGTAGGTCGTGGGTTGGATTCCCATTCCGGACAAACATTTATTTGCACGCGATGACCACGATTGCTTGTTTTGTGTATGGGTGTATCTAGGTATATGTTTGAAACCATATGAGTATTAGATCATGTACATAAAATATGTATATGGCTTGCATAGTACGAAATCATCATAGCTTGGGGATAGAATTTGGAAGGCTAGATGACGAGTGAAAAAGTGTATTGGTTGACACTTTGGTCGGGAGAAAGGGTATTTGGTCGATACTTTGGCAGTGACATTACAAAGGTGGTGGTCGTGGCAAAGGGATATTTCCTGGTATTAAAAAAAACACTGTAATAGATTAAAATAAAAAATGTATTAAAAAGAGTATGTGGGCGCGGCGAGCGGCGCGCGACGTAGCACAGCGAGGCTGCGGCTCAGTGGCAGCCGTCCGCAGCGCAGCGGCGAGCTGTGGCCGGCGCGCGGCGGGCTCAGTGCCAGCCGTGGCCCACCGCGAGCGGCGCGCTGTACGCCACCGGGCTCACCAGCGGCGCGTGCGCCAGCCCGTGCCCTGCGGGACAGAGGGACGGACGACGGGTCAGCATCGCCGGCGCTAGCCGGCCGGAGCCCGCGACTATCACATACACAGAAATCTAAATAATAAGGTTTTTATTTAGATTTCTGTGATCACAAATTATGTTTCCTACTAATATTACAAAAAAAATAGTTTAGGTTTTTAATAAATAATAAAACAAAAATACATGTCCCATATTATTTCATAATTTACTTGATGGAGTAATTGGAACGGTTTATTTTTGACCCAGCCCCCACGCCAATTGTACAGATCACGCTGGAATCTGGAACTCGGAGAGATCGAAATCTAGGATAGGGTCAAGTGATATTTTCAACTCGAAAAATATAAAGTACTAGGTATAAAAAATATGTTTTCTAATCTATACGAAACGTTGACTTATAATAAGAATGTTGAAGTAGGATTACTACGGTACGACCGGATTTGAGTTTGGAATGGAGATAGATTATATTCTAGAATGACATTTGGGACTAAACATATTTATATTCCGAGCAAATGGAGCAATCTAGAAGCAGTAGTTCTTTCCATTCTCCTCGTGAACAAATACTAGTTTTAAAAACTAAAAACAACTTTTTAAACAAAGGGGCTGTCCCAGAAATGATGGCGTTGAAACGAAAAATAAACTCTTCAGCTATACAAGATAACGGAAATCATACCTAAAGGCCTGTTTTCATTTTGATTATTACGAGTGCGAGTGAGTAGTGTAGGTGTTGAGTGATCAGTAGCAAATACGTGTGGACACCGATTGATTATTGTGAGTGCCTATGCACTCGCAATAATCAATCGGTTACTATTAATCAATCACGATTACTCACTCGCATTCGCAATCGCACTCGCACTCACACTCGCTCTAATCAAAATGCAACCCGGCCTTAAGCCGAAAGAGTTGCTTTCCAGTCGACATCATAAATAAGTTGTAGGTATATTGTGGAGCCAACAACTAACTCGGCTCTCGAAAAAGTAAAAAATATCGAAAATATATAATTATAACAGTTGATTTACTCCGTGGTTCCAGGGTACACACGCAGACAGACCACACAGGAAAAGTTTTTCACAATAGTAAGTCGATTGCTAATCTTTTGGTTCAATCAGAGTGTTCTGCGCGATGCGATGTATTAGTTAGATCTATGTACCTATTTCCATGAATTAAAAAGTACATATTTATGTCCATTTGGAGCGAGTCTATACTATCTTTGCTTCAGTTACGACATAGATTTGAAAATTATCTCTACTTTACTTGGCCTGTATTTTCGATAGCCAGGAACCAAAATTAATGTATCCAGTAAAACTTCAAAACCAGATTCACTGTGATTCTACGCTATCATAGACCAAACTATACGAGTATCAGCACTTCTTTGTGGTTCAGTTGTTAGACACTTACATGACTGATAAAATTTGTACATTTTTGTTCTATTTTTTTAATTTTTCCATCTGTATGCTAATTCAAAACGCAGTCAGAACGGAAATCCTAGTTTTTGTCATTCTAAACGGCTTAGAGAAAAATCGAGAGTTTTGATTCCGTCTCGAGACCAATCCAATCGCATTGTGAATCAGAGTACTGAACCGCAGAAATAAACATACCAATTAAAAATTCAGACCGGCTCAAATAACAGTATTTCGGACATAACCGCGAATACTTTTTATATCTTTGATCAACCGAGATTTGCACCAAACATACCTAATCCTGCATATCCTCCATAATAGCCTCCGTAGCCTCCGTAGCCGAGGCCGCCATGGCTGAGACTGCTATAGCCGAGACCGCCATGGCTGAGGCTGCTATAGCCGAGGCCGCCATGGCTGAGGCCGCCATAGCCGAGGCCGCCGTAGCCAAGGCCGCCGTAGCCGAGGCCGCCGTAGCCGAGGCTGCCGTGTCCGAGGCCGCCGTGGCTGTAGAGGCCGAGCCCGTGTCCGTAGTACCCGGGTGAGAGCGCCGGTGCTCCGATCCCGTACCCGAGCCCCGTGCCGATGACGCCGCGTTTCTCCGGCTTCTTCTCTTCGGCGGCGCACGCGCACGCCACCAGCACCAGGACACACAGCTGACAAACAAACACATTCATAAATATCTTAGGCCGGGAGCTCATCTCATTTTCTAAAGCCTTTCCGAGTGCTTGCTCGACGCGTATGTAGCGTAGTGTAGTTCTCATTGTATTTTAGTTTTGTTAATAAATACATTCATACACATTAGTGGACAGTTCTATTTGCATAGTATGAAAACTACGTGGTTACGACACATTTTAAATGAATTTACGAGTAACTCACGTGTTCTATTTTCCGTACAGTCCGACTTAAGTTTCTGCCGCATCTGGCGGCCTTTTTCAAGGACGCACGTGCGTGATCACTGCGTGTTTGGCAGTTTTTTTAATTTATTTTTTTAACTTCTATAGGTTTACACTTGACCGCCATCTCGCCTGATGTTAAGCGACGATGCGATCTACGATGGAGCGTGTTTACCTAGAAGAAACCGATTCACTCTCGATTTGAAGACACAAAGATTGTAACCATCGGCAACTCAGGCAACGTATTCCACAGCCTAGACTTTTTTATCACAAAAGTAGAGTCAAATCTCTTCGTTCGTGTTTTTCGAACATCAACCGTGAAACAATGTCGCTTTTTCGAATATTCCGATAGAGAATTCCGTACATAATATTCCATATTATTTACGAGTAGCTTTAAATTTAGAAAATATACGTCTATTTACAATCGGTATGTATGCATGTAACGAAGCGTCGTCCTGGTTCGAAAAACATTTTCAAAGGACTTTTTTTTTATATTCGAATTTCAGCATCTTCTCATGTATGTACGTTACTCACCACTAGCTTCAAAATCTGGCCAAGAAATTGCGAGAAATGTTGCTCGTCAGAAACAAGAAAACGTGATCCTACATTTTGGTCGTTCATTAATTTGGGGTACAAATGTTTCTATAGAGTAAGATCCCAGAGCTGCCAGACGTCACGTATTTTCTAATCAACGAAAGGTTATGCAGGTACATAAAAGTTACTTACTTCACGTAAGTTCTCCAAACTGATTTACACGTATATTATAGACAATATCCTTAAAAATGTGTCGTCAATACTCCCAGACACATTCCGTGTGCCGTTTTGCTTTGCTTTGACAAATTGAGTTTTGTGGATGATTGGTCCCTTAGATTGGTATCCCTTCTTGTAAAAGGTTTGAAAATAGTTATCTGGCGGACATATCTAAAATTAAAGCATCAGAATTTACGTACAATTAAGTCATTATTTTAGGAGTTTTAATGCTGCAAAGCAAAACGGCGCACGGAATGTGTCTTCGGGAGTATTGGCAATATTGTTAAGGATATTGCCAAAAATATACGAGAAAATCAGTTTAAAGAACTTACGTGAAGTAAGTAACTTTCAAGTACCTTTATTACCTCAATCTCAAAATTGGCCGTCTAAGCAAGGTAGGGAGTATGCATGCGTTCTTAGTACATACTAACACTACTCAATCGTCCACATTTCGTTCATCAGAAAATACGTGACGTCTGGCGCCTCTGGAATCTTGGACCAACAGTTTTGCTCTATCTGCAGCTGCAACTGCTTGCTTTATCCTGGTGTTTCGAATATACAGATATGTTAAACGTCAAATAAAACTTAGGAATATCAGTCATTACATTAATATGCAAACTTTATGTACGTCTGTCTGTGAGTAAGTTGAAAAGTATTTTCGGTAGAGAAAATGAAAGGTTAATTAATTCAATTTGTAACTAATGGTATGCCTCGGTTTTGTCCGTGGTATATATATATATATATAGCCTATAGCATTCAAGGATAACGTACATAGCCTATGGTGAAACTCCCTGAAATTAGCGCTTTCAAACAAAAACCCTCTTGAGCTTTATAATTATTATTAATTAGTACTAGATTTAGCAAATAATTTTTTGCTATAATTATTATGAATATGTTATTTCAGGCTAATTATTTTCTGGATTAAAGTTGTAAATATGAAGGTGTCTCGTGACTCACAGCAGACTTCATGTTGAGCGGCGAGCGAGGTGGAGGCGAGGTGCAGACGAGGTAGAGGCGAGCTGGGGCGGGCAGCAGTCAGCGCCGGGCGGCGCGGCCGGGCCTTATATCCCAGCCCGGCGCGCTGGGCGCAGCGCTGGCGCGCGCTCGGTGCCGCGCCAGCGCCGCCCAGCGGGGCCCGGCCCGGGCCCGAAAGGTTGCACAGTACAGTCAGTACACACTCCGCAATCGCACATCGATTCTAATTGTAATTAACAACTGAAATTTTAGGTTAGGGACGTTCATATGCGTGGGAAAGATGTACATGTACTTGGCAATTCATTTTGGCAAACTATCGAAATTTTGCAATACCGCGTTAATTGAAGTAACTTAATCCAAACACGCGGTAGCATGTCAAGCCAAGTTCAAGATAACAGAACTGGCGAGCAGCACTAAACGCACGAGTAATTTAACACGAACATTTAAATTTAAGGGGAGGTGGACCGTAATTTTGCGTTTATAAAACATTTTTGAGACCTACAAAATCGTGTATTAAACTCTGAAAAAAATATATGTATTAGTTAAGGATATAATCTAGTGTAATTCGCAGTCAATAACACGATTTAAAGCATTTCACTCGATAGAAAAAAAAGACCAAAGTTATCCCTTTTTGTAAAGTGTTTCAAGATTATGACTAAACTATTGAATTTTTGTACTCAACGAAAGCCACTAAAAAGTTATAGATTAATTCGCAGGGTTTGACTTGATAAAAAGTATTAGTTGTTATTTACTATGCTTAAATACCTACAACATATATAGTGCGCCGTTCGGCAGGCCCGACCAGTCGCGTTTTGGGGCTCGCGGACAACAGACCTGTGCTTGTTTTTGCAACCGATAAATCTTTAATATTACGATCATAGTGCCACAGTATAACAATATCAGTAGGTATTACTACTGAAGAACTCTATGGTTTTTGATACCGTTTCTATTGGAATTGCAAACAGGCACCAATACTAATTAGTACGCTGTTTACTTTATGTTGTAGGCCAATAAGGCAGCCTCAAAAAACTGACGTCGATACCGCCTCAATAATAAATTCTCTTACTACCGGATTCAACGGAAAATAGATAAGTATCGGTTAAAGTGTTCCTCCGTCAAATTAGAGGTTTCCAGAAAACTTTTTTTTCGAACTTTCCGATTATGATTTATGTCCCATTTAATGGTAGCAATGTAAAAAAAATAAGATGAAAACTCTGTTCCCAGTAGCATAAACATTGCCCTTTTTACACAACTGGAAGAAGGGTTATGTTTTTCGCACGTATCTTGTATGTTTGTAAACTTTTATTTCCACGTATATTCCAAACGGCTGGATGGATTTTGGTAATTAAGATATTGTTAGACTAGTCTCATTCACCAAAGTGTCCTTAGTTTATAATGTTTTTAACGTGTTTTTTTTATTAAAGTTATTCTATCACATTGCTTGTTGCTCGAAAAAACGACATCGTTCATCATCATGAGTGAAGAGTCGAACGAAGAGTTTTGTCTCCACTTGTAATTAGAACAACTAAGCTGTCCTGTGCTAACGCATTACCAGAGTGGGTTTTTCTCGATGTTTCGAACCTTGGTGTTTTCAAGTCGAGAGTGAATTTGTTTCTATTAGAGAAGCTAGTTCCGTTGTAGGATCTTTGGCATCAATTAATTATATATTCAATGAATATAATACATGTAAATTAGTAATAAAAATACATTTTATTTTACGTTGGCTTGGCAATCATTTAGATCTCACTTATTTTGGTGTTGTCGTAGAAGTCAATTAAGGGATAAATCATAATATTGAACTTGGCTCTAATTTTAGATTTATAGTTTTGACGGGATAGAAGTGTAAAAAGAAGTGGTTCCTAAGAAACTCTGTGAGTAGACAGTAGCCAGCTAATCATAGCTGGTGATGGTCTACTCACATCTACATGATTTCCAAATTTCAGCCTTGTTCATTTAGTGCTAATGACTTAATCGCGTAATTAATATCAAAAGTTTCGCGTATACTTGAGCTTATCTGATTTGTGGGATTCCTTTGAAGAGGTTACTTAAGTTTTGTAATTGTAAAGATCCTATGGTTTATCCTATGGTTTGTATGTTGCTGTTCAAGCTTGGTTTCGATTAAGAAATATAATTCCCAGGCCGCAGGTTGTGCGGAGGTGCCCGCGCCGGCGGTACCCGCTCGGTGCAGGGTGCGCCGCGGCACTGCAGGCGGATTATTCTCTAAAAGCAAGCTGAGAGCTACGTTTGACAACCACCACCCACCACCTATCTAACACTTGACTTTAGATTTCTTCCAAGTCTTGAATAATTGGATGACAATCACGGCATGGCTTTTACAAACTAATACACACTCAAAACTAGAAAGCGAGCTCTCGGCACAAATCCTGGAGCGTCATCTCAGCCGGAGTCTACATAGATACGGAGATGCCTTTAGACGTCTATAATAGACGATCTGATCAATATCTATGGAAAACTTAAGGACACTTCTTCTGATGGCTAAAAATACTAAGACGGGCTCGGAGTTTAGGGTCCTAATAATATAGGCTTTACAATAACTTACTCTTTAATTTTATAGCAATAGTAAGTACAAACCACCAGTGTCGAGTTTGGTTCCACGGAGTCGCCGGCCGCGGGCGAGGGCGCCGGAGTCGCTCCCGTGAGATCGGGTCCGTATTGTTCCGATCGGATCACAAAGGGCGCCGAACCATTGTAGCTAGTGGCCGCCACTTCATTGATAAGATTACACGCAACTGCTGTACTGAGCGGGAAAGGAGTACCATACGCACCATTATCAACAACTTGCAATATGCAACCAATACCAGAATTGTACAGAAAGACAGAACAATCAAAAGCAAATAAGCCAATCCACGTCAATCAAAATCCACGTTACGTTAAAAAAATTAGTTTTTAAGAAAATTTAAGTGTAGATGCTAGACTTCTGTAGAATTCAGCTAAATAGAAAAAGTCTCTCTGTCAAAAATATTCTTTCGACTCGACACAAAACACGAAACATACGTTTTTACATAGGGTAAAAACGGGACCCGATTACTAAGACTTCGCTGTCCGTCCGGCCATCCGTTCGTCTGTCACCAGTATCTCAAGAAAAAAATAGTTTAAAAAAAAAAATGCCGTTAACAATAACAATGGTGCGTTAGGTTTACTGCGTGTGTTCTGCCTAGCCCTACATTATCCTCACGTTGAAAAACCTGCACGATTGTACTGAGCTCTTAGCATTGTTTAAGACGTCAGTAAAACCAATAATTAAGAATAGGCAATTTTGCAGTATTGTTCTCCTTTGATAGATCATATCTTACTTAGGTAAATTCAATAGGTACCCTATGTATATTTGAAACATTCAATTAAGATTCATAAAAAGTCATAATATTTTTCAGTAAAGGAAAATCGGTATTGTCGACGCCTGTGACTTGAAAAAGCATACATTGTGCTCGTATAATGTGTAGTACCTGGGTGACCGAGCTTTGCTCGGTTTAAATACTAAATATACATAGATACCTACAGATAAGAGAAACAAAGTTAAAAAAAAGAATTGAAAAATAAGAGAAGCCGTCTGGATTCGAGCCCGGAGCTACTAAATCGTGACCGCACGTCTGAGCTAATTATGCTGTCGCGTCACGCGGCGAAATTTACCTTCGCATTCTAATGTCTAATGTGACAGTTTTTCATTGCCTAAAAACGCGCGTAATATGCGTTTTTAGGGTTCCGTAAAACGTAAAAACGGAACCCTTATAGATTCGTCATGTCTGTCTGTCTGTCTGTCTGTCTGTCTGTCTGTCTGTCTGTCTGTCCGTCCGTATGTCACAGCCACTTTTTGCCGAAACTATGAGAACTACACTGTTGAAACTTAGTAAGTAGATGTATTCTGTGAACCGCATTAAGATTTGAACAAAAAAGTTTAAAAAAAAGAAAAATTAGGGTTGCCCCCCATACTGAGAACTGAAACTCAAAAAATTTTTTTTCATCAAACCTACACGTGTGAGGTGTGTACATTACCATGTAAACTACCAACGAAAATTAGTTTGAACTCGATCTGATGAGTAGTTTTTTTTTAGTACGTCATAAATACACTATTATTGAAACTTCGATCAAAGTTACAACGAACTACAAGAACTATGTGTACTATGTACTGTATGTTACTGGCTGCAACGGAACCCTTCATGGGCGAGTCCAACTCGCACTTGGCCACTTTATTTTTAATGAATCCTAGTTAGATCGATTATTCTTCACCGAAATTCCCTGCATACATAACTTCATCAAAATCGTTCGAGCCGTTTTCGAGATTCAGATTCTATATACCTATATATTTATACAAGAATTGCTCGTTTAAAGGTATAAGATAAGATAATGGAGGATACGGAGGTAAGAAGAGTTGTACCTACTAGTAATCTTCGCAGAGTCCATCTGGGGAAGTACCTACCACACTTTTACCAGTTATTTTAATGTTAAGCAGTAATGTGTAGATATTATTGTCTTCTAGTTTAAAAGGCAATTTCCAGAGAAATTACTATGCTACGGAGATGAATCATGTTATATATCTGGGTAACGATCGCGGTGCAGCCCTAGGCTTGGACTCTTCTTGTTCGATAAATAATTGCGTGGCACATTGCGGTTTTGAGCAAGCTTACCATCAGGCACATGTCTTACTCGTTTAGCCACTTTTTATTATATAAACCATAATTTACCATCATTGACCTGCAGGAGTAGATAGGGGAGGTACCTAGTTAAAACAGGGTACAGGTAAGGTACAGGGATAGGATCTCACTTTTTTTTTTAAATAAAGATTGACGAGTCGAGCATGACATGTGCCTGATGGTAAGCAACATGCCTGTCACATAACAATACAGTGACACGCAGCTATTGAATCATGAAGAGTCCAAATAATTACCTAGCACTGCACTGCGCTCGTCACCCAGAGATCTAGGTTGTTATATCTCTAAGCCCTGTAATTTCTCTGAAAACATTGCCCTTCAAACCGGAACACAGTAATGTTTGCACATTACTGCTTGGCGGTAGAATAACTGGCAAAGGTGTGGTCCTTCCCCAGGCGGACTCTGCCAAGAGTCCTACCACTACTTTGTGTACTTCGGGGGGTCTGCTGCCTAACGAAAACGTTTTGACGCTTTGACGCTTTGACATTGCCGTCTCTTTCATTTCAAGCGAGAAGAAAAGAGACAGCAATGTCAAAGCGTCAAAGCGTTTTTCGTTAGGCGGTGGAAGCGCGGTACAGCTTGCCGTCTTCCTCCGTTCTATCTCTATCATTCATCATGTAATATTTGACTAGCTAACTTCTTTCCTATTCGTGTCTGCTTAACAGAAGTAAGAAACAGTACAATTTTAGAATTGTTCAAATATTGGAAAAAATAAATTTTAAAATAACTGAAATTACTTTCGATAAAATTCGATAATGGCAAAAATTTAGACCCAAAAATATTCTCGTACATCTACACGACGATGATTTTATTAAAATGGCGAGATGTACATAGTACATAGCTTGCTAGAATGGTGCCGTGCGGCTTCCAAAGACATCAACGCGCCGTTGTAGCGACTGCTACATTGACTATTTCGTCAGGCGTCTTGTGGATAGATCGTTTTCGAACTACCAGTTATTTCGGTTAAGTGTATTAATAATGTACTAATAATAAATCTTGGTCTGTAACTGTGTCGTGCTCGACGAATTACTTGAAACAGGTCACACAACGTGCAATGTGTCGCAGTTCCGTGATACAAACATACTCGATACCGTGTTGCAGCTCCGAGGTTCTATTCGGTAAGATGATATTTCTTGCAGGTGTTTGTTAAGTACGTACGTTACAACATTTTTGAATTAAATCTGAAATAATAATATAATAGAAAGTGATATTTTTTCTATCGGAATGCTCGTAGCTCCAAAAAGCGACATCGTTTCATGGTTGATGTTCCAAAGACACGAATGAAGAGATTTGACTCTACTTTTGTGATAAGAACATCTAGGCTGTGGAATACGTTGCCTGAGTGGGTTTTCCCCGATGGTTACATTTATATATGTATATCTACATATCTTTGTCTTCAAATCGAGAGTGGATCGTTCCATCCTAGACCGCATCGTGCATCAGGCGAGATGGCGGTCAAGAGTAAACCTATGGAACTAAGTTATAAAAAAAAATGAGTTACTCGAACGTTATGACTGAGTTTTTAGAGTCCACTATCATAGTAAACATATCTATACTGTACAATGCGATGTCTGACACAATATTTCTTGATATATAAGATGTGTTTATTGGTAACTGGTTACAAAACACTGAAAAAAAAATGTTTTTTCGTAGCTGGTTACGAATCACTCGGTTACGAAAGTGGCTGAAGGAGATCTACCGTAGACTGTACTCTGTACTGTGTGTAAAAATATTCTATAGCAGGCTGTTTTCTAACTTAAAATGAGGCGAAATGGTTATCAAACGCAAAACGGTAAAAATAATCGTTCGAAAATACACATATTTGAGACTCAGGAATTCACAATCAGTCTGAACAACAAAGTACGTCATCAAAGGATTTTTTTTCAATTCTTCGTGTTAAATTTTCTAAGTTTGGCTCATACCGAGCTCCAATAGTCCTGGAATTGTCTCATACCTCATAGGTAATCCACGGGTTATCTTCAATTAGCCACATTATTTTCGTTGACGGCTGTTGAAAGCCACCCTTCACGAAATTCGTCATGTAAGCTCGACCTCTCTCAAATTCAGCAAACCGTCGCCTCACGGTGCTCAAACAAGGTGCTTCTCTCCCAAAAACATTTTGAAGACTAGCGGCACAGTCTTGCGGATAAAGAGAAAACTTTTAAAATCATCGCTTTAAAATCTTTTCTACTTAATTCCATTTTTGTTACGTACGTAGAACTTTGAAGTGTGATTGTGTGATAAAAAAACAAATCATTTCCCTACAATTGTTTTTTTTTATTAAAATATAACATTCGAATTCGAAATTCAAATAGTTCGCATTAGCTAGAAGTGCAAAACTTTGAGTGTGCCCCATGTTTTACTTTTTTTTTTTTTTTTAACTTTTATAGGCTTACACTTGACCGCCATCTCACCTGATGTGAAGCGACGATGCGGTCTATGATGGAGCGTGTTTACCTAGAAGAAACCGATTCACTCTCGATTTGAAGACACAAAGATTGTAGTCAACAGGGAAAACCCACTCAGGCAACGCATTCCACAGCCTAGACGTTCTTATCACAAAAGTAGAGTCAAATCTCTTCGTTCACGTCTTTGGAACATCAACCATGAAACGATGTCGTTTTTTCGAGCTACGAGCATTCCGATAGAAAAAAGGGCAAGGTGGTATTAGATCATGTAAATCAATCGCACACTCTCCGAAGTGTATTCGATAAAAAACCGAAAGGCTAGCGACTTTTCGGCGATGTTCAAGACTTTGTAGTCTTTTTCGCACAATAGTGTCGTTGCCTATGAGCCTTTTGGCACGTCTCTCGATCGATTCCAAGGCCTCCAGCTGATACTTAGCCGAACCATCCCAAAGATGCGAACAGTACTCCATACAAGAACGAATTTGAGCCCTATATAACGTGAGCAACTGCTCAGACTTGAAGTACCTTCGCACCTTTGAGAGGACACCTAGCTTTTTGGCAGCTAATTTGGCCTTGGACTCGATATACGAACCAAAGTTCAGCGTAGATGTCAATGTAACGCCCAAAAGCTCAAGACGGTCAGATATCGGAACGGATACACCTCTAAAGGTTGGAGTCAGTTGAAAAGGACTCCTTTTTGCGGAGAACAGACACGCCTGCGTCTTACTCTCGTTGAACTTGACCAGATTGGCATCGCCCCATGTAGACACCGCCTCAAGGGTCAAGCTCAAACGCTCGATCAGACTCTCTCTTAGTACCTGAGTTTGCTGCCCACTGGCTCTCGCACTAGATATGTAACTCTCTACAACGGTGCTATCATCTGCGTACCCAAAGATACCGGGCTTCAACAGATCGTTGATATGTAGCAGGAAGAGCGTCGCAGAGAGTACCGACCCTTGAGGGACTCCGGCATTGATAGCCATTTGATCCGACGAGCAGCCATCAATGACGACTCGTATGGATCGATCCCTCAAGAAGTCCGATATCCACGAAATAAACCCAGGAGACAAACCATAACTAGAAAGCTTGCTTATAAGGCCATCATGCCAAACCCTGTCAAAAGCCTTCGAAATATCCAGGGAGACTGCAAGTGCTTCCCCGTGTTTCTCTAATACTAATACTATTAATGTAAATAAATAGTTATTATGGGTAGATACAAACACCTAGATAAAGAAAAAAAATGTTCACTCATCGCACAAATATTTGTCCTGGGTAGGAATGAAACAAGCTACTTCCTGTTCCGCAGATGATGGATCACAGGAGGATGGATGCTTATAGGATAGGTAGGGTTTGACTCTTTGACCTCATGATTGTACAATCTGATGTGTTTGCCACTACGCTACTACAGTTTTAATGTCCCTTGCTTCATGCAAAAATAGAGCAAATATATACCTGTTAACAGACACGTTCGCATTTATCGAAGTAATCTCCACAGCTGCGGCCAAAGGCGTACGTACGCACTCGCCGGCAGGTGCTTGGAACATATAATAATGACGCATAATTGCACAACTAACTTGACAGATTTTGTCTATCTAGATGAAAATAATGTTTTAAATAAGTACTTTTAGTTCCTTTCGTAATACTCGTAGATAACTAAAATTTTACAACGCTCTTAATGCTTCTAATACATTTACTTATTCGTTTACTAGTACATGTCTGTGTCTGTCGTTGTCCACTTATAATCTTGAGTATTTCCAAAATAACTATTTTTAGGGATAAAAATAGCCTAGTGTAATAGACCACAACTTAACTGAAATATAAATTTCAGCCCGACCCATTCAGTTCTACCGACATGATTGAGCAACCAACACCCAAACATCTAAAGACGTAAACATCCAAACTTTCGTGTTATATTAGTAGGATTTAAACATTAATATCTGTTGTAAAACGTCGTGAAGAATTTCCGGTGGGAGGCTGTATAAGGCATAGCGAGAGTACACATGAGCCCTACAAATCTATATCGGGTGGTTTACTGCATCGCGGCTGCACTAGCCGGGGTTAAGTAATCATATCAAGTGAGGCAATGCCGGGGCCGGAATACCGGGAATTATGGCGAGTTGCGCAATGTTCGCTGGAAATGTTTACGAGTTTCGTCGATATGATTTGCGGACGACTGCGGGCGTGGGAACTGACAGCGGCCGCGCGGGAAGCCCCGCCTGTGGTTAGTCGCTGCACGTGCCGTCAAATAGCTCTAGATTCTTCTTACGAATGCACTGACTAGCAGCACAGTATAAAGAAATACTACCAGTAGTTCATCGCCTTTGATCTTGGAAGAAACGCCGACAATGTTTACACACGGGTAGGGTTGCCACAATTTTAAAAACGTGGCACCAAAATAAAATTAAAACATACGGAAGACTACAGGACAGCCCTGAGCCGTGCTCCTGCAATACTAACATTGTAATGTAGGCTATGCAGGAGCGCGCTTCCCGCGTCTCACCCCACACGCCCCGCACGATTGCCCCGTCTAGACGGCTTCGTCGAACGAGTGTACCTATGATTAAATAGACTGTGATAGCAGTGTGATCATAGAGATTTCAATTGTTCAAACAAACATGGAGAACGAACTTAGAAGATACGGGTAAACGAACGAACGAACGGAACGAACTTAAGATTGACTCCGGGTGGGCTCTCGCCAGAATCTCTGCGGTCAGCCCTGAGTGTCACTTCTCCATACTCGGCCTGCGCTCCACTACGGAGGTCGCCGGCTCGCTTCGCTCGCCACCTCCCCCCTTCGCTACGCTTGGCCTCGCTTGGCTTGACCTCCCTTGAGCTTCTGGCTCCCACATTTTTTAAATACACTCTAGGGGTAGTAGCGACAAGACTAGGTGGAGTCGGGGTGCTCCGAGTCGGATCTGGACCCTGGTTATATATTACGTAGCACAACAAATAATTAAAAAATGCCTAAATGCGTCTGAGCAACAGTCGAATCGAACGTAGTACAATAGATTTTTATGATTAAAACACATTACGCCAAAAAACGATTATGCAAAAGTTACATTAAGACAGCATACATAAATGTTATGCTACATCTATTATGACAAATTAAATGAGGGAAAAAAATAAAGCGATTTAAACGGCACCTTAAAAAAATAGAACAAATAAAAATATGCCTAAAACTATAATGCGTCTTATCAATAGTCGAATTAAATGTAGTACAATAGATTGTTATGCTTAAAACACATGACGCCAAAAAATTATTATGCGAAAGTTGCATTATGACACTATACATTATGCTACATTCATTATGACAAAGTAAATTAGGAACAAAAAGTTATGCGTTTTAATCACAGAAATCTAAATAATAAGGTACTAGAAGTCGCATGACCGCGTGACATTGTCGCCGCACAGGTGACTTGTAGGCCACCAGTGCTCGAGTTGTAGTTTAGTCTTCTTCGAACCGGCTGGCGTGAATCATCTTTAAAACTTGTGTTATGCAGCATAAACAACTATTTACTGTGGAAGTTCTTCCACAACCTGCAATTATACCAATAATGAGATTATATTTCACTGATAGGTATTTTATTTTAATTGTATTTTTTACTAAAATAAACGGAGCCCAATGATTCACTATGATAGTTATTCATTTTTAGTGTTATCGTCGTTTTGCATAACATTGCTGCGTACATTAATTAACATCTAGAGTGGTACAAGCATAAACAGCAATGTAATGTAAAATTAAAGAAATCGTCATAACCTCTAATCTTCCATATCCTCGTCTAATCTCTAATCTTACCTTATTATTTAGATTTCTGTGGTTTTAATAGACTCCCGAAGATCCAACTCAGATAACAACTCTCAGTATAAGTGCGTCACTACAAACTGTATATTCTACGGATGAAGCAAACAGACTCAAATTAAAATTACGATAAATATACAGCTTTGTAAGTTGTAGATAATAGATTTTTGAACAAACGTGTCCTAGTGAATGCTAACAGCAACATGAATCTTTTAATACAATTAATATTTTGCCTCAATTTGACAGCAATTGTTCAATACGCAGGATGAAGTTCGTATTTACCGCTAACACAGACTAATCATATTATCATTCGTAACGTCATGTAATGCTACCCTGGTACCCTGATCGGCTGCAGAGATTGTCTGGAGATTGTAGCAGGGTGCGCCTGCGCCGGCCGCCGATCACCGGTCGCCCGTCACTGCATGTCGCACGACATGACACGCGACACACGTGTGCTCCAGATCTGGCCGGAGTTCGCCGCCCGCCGCCCGCCACCCTCTTCGAGTGAACTCGGGAACATGGTCATCGAGAAATTTCTAGATAGTCATGGCCAGAAGACTTATTTAGATGACAATGCTTTGAAGATTTATTCCATACTATCAGCGCCGTCCCGTACGCGAAACAGACGCATCGAAGCGTCGAGTTGCGGAAACCGCCCGCCAACAAATACGAGCCCTTATTGTTACAATCTTTGTGTCTTCAAATCGAGAGTGAATCGGTTTCTTCTAGGTTAACACTAAACACGCTCCATCGTAGACGCGCATCGTCGCTTAGCAGCATCGTCGTCGTTGAATTTTTTGACTATTTACTATAGTAAATAGTAACGAGACGAGCAGGACATGTGCTTGATGATAAGCAACATGCCTGCCCATAACAGCACATTGACACGCTGCTATCGGAATATGAAGAGTCCACTGTACCTAGCACTGCACTGCGCTTGTCACTCAGAGATATAAGATGTTTTATCTCTATGCCCTGTAATTTCAGGGAACATAATGTTTGCACATTACTGCTCAGCGGTAGAATAACTGGCAAAGGTGTGGTACTTCCCCAGGCGGACTATCCAAAGAATCTTACTACTACACCATTAAAAAGCTTAGATATTGCTCTCTATTCTGTTTTGAATTGAAATTACAGTGAAAGCTATAGCAAAGCTAATTTAGCTATATGCGATAGAAGGGCAGAACTGCCTTGCTTAGTCTGAGCAGCACAAATAGGTCATTATTTTCTTCAGCCCAACATTATGTTACCAGTGCTGGGGGTCGGGACATTTTGTCGCAAGGTGAGAAGCAACCGTGTTAGAGTGATTCCCCTAGGTTAGTCAAGGAAGAATTTCCTGTACTCAGGTTATATTATGACGTATTCTGTCATTGGATCTCCCCCTGAGGGTTTAACCTAACTAAAACTGTCTTACCCTTGATTTGACTCTCTCTTTTGTTTTTGCTTGAAATTATAGAGACAGCAATAGCAAACCCAAAGCCGATTTAGTTAGGGGGTAAAAGGGTCGGCTACGGTCGAAGAACATGCGGAATACACTCAATTACTGCTGTATCTCTCATCAACACCTCTCTGAATACATATATTAAGATGATGGACCAAGGCTACGGTCCACCTGATGGTAAGTGGTAGACTTCACTTGTAATAAGTAAACACAGGGGCGGCCTTACCCATTGCGAGGCTCCGGGCGGCAGGTCTTTCTTTAGGAGTAAACATTTTCAGCATCAAAAACGTTGACGATGCTTTAACACCCAGGCTCCCCGACATATGCTGATAGATGCCCTTTTAAAAATGTGCCTCAGTGAGCCATTTTTGGAATAAGAACTCAAAGGTCCAAGCTAGGTACTACATAGCGGTAGTGGTTATGTAGTAATAAATTGTAACTATTAACTTTACTATGTAGGTAGGTTAGCTTGTAATTGCCATTTTATGTTAGTATTCGTACAAGTCATGGCCAAAACAGATTGTTGCTTTACTCTATCGTATTTGTGTATGGTGAAACGTAGAATTATAATGGAGTATCAAAAACCACGCCTGCTTAACCTTAACGAAAATAAAATATCTGCTTAGCGAATTTAATTTGTTAAAACATCCGCCAGTTAGTAGAGTTCCTAATTGATAGTGATAGAACTTTAGTGGCAAGTTGGCGCCATCTATTATAATGAATCAATATTTCTCACATTCTACACAGCTAGATGAATGTTTATTGAATCATTAATTATTATTTATCAGATTAAACAATTAATAGATATATCGATCGAAGAACTAGTGTGTCTTTTACTGAGTTATGGTGTTTGGTGCTTAGCATCTCAAACTGGATATTAGGTACAATGAATAATATTTTTTAAGTTATTCTTTTTATTAAAAAAACAATTTTTAAATGTAAATCTAACCTAGGTTATTAAATTACTCTAAATGTTAAGGCAATATTACGAACAATAAATACAACAACGAGAACAAAGAGAGCGGTCACAGAGCTAGAGGCCGGCTCCACTCCTGCGCACTTACACTATGACTCGGGAACTCAACAACAACACACTGACAAGTTTGGCTATATGAATGAGGTTTAAACACATCCATGGTCTTTGCAAGTCTTGTCATCGCCATATCTTATTTTAATCTGTGGGATGAACCATCTTTTGTAGACCACGTCTAATTTTCCATATCCAATCAAATCAGTGTGCTGTAGCGTCGCGCCGCCTCGCTCTCGGATCCGGCTCTCTTTGGTCCACAAATATTCGACTCGTTTATCACAAATTCGACGACGTCACTCATAAATGCCGGAGAAGGGTGAGGCTACCGGAAGTGGTCGAGGGGCCGGTCGATGGGCGGCTGCAGGCCCAGTGGGATGTGGTCGTGGTAGAGCTGCGGGCCGGGCTCCTCCCCCGGCGAGCTGCGGCCCTCCGCGCCCCCCGGGGGGCCGTACTCCGGCGCCGGCGCCCCGAGCCCGCCCTGATGCTGCCCCTGTGCGCTCTGATCGAACTGCGCCTGGTCCAACTGGTGCTGAATGTGATGCTGCAACTGCGTCTGATAGTCATGGTACTGCTGATCGTTACCCCCCTGCTCGAACCCCTGGTCGGGAGTGAACTGGTGGTGTCCGTCGTGCGGGTAGTGCTCCCCGTGGCCCACGTCGCTCGGCTGCGCCGGCACCGGCGACCAACCGTTGCTGTCCACCGTCGGCTGCGTCGGTTGCGGCACTCCGGCCTGGTTGTAGTCAGGTTGACCAGGTTGCAAGTTGTAATTGGGTTGCGGTTGGAGGTTGTAGTCGGGTTGCTGTTGTGAATTGTAGTCGGGCTGTTGTAAATTATAGTCGGGTTGACCAGGTTGCAAGTTGTAATTGGGTTGCGGTTGCAAGCTGTAGTCCGGTTGCGGTTGCAAGTTGTAGTCGGGTTGGGTCTGATGGATGTGGTAGTCTGGCTGCGGCAGCTGAAGGTCCGGGTGACCTCCTTGGAAGTGGAACTCGGGAACCTGCTGGAGGTGCACATCCGTGTGGCCGGGCTGCAGGTGAACGTCGGGGTGTCCGGGTTGGAGGGGTATGTCGGTATGCCCCTGGTGGAACTGCACATCGGTATGCCCCTGGTGGAGATGAACGTCTGTATGGCCCGGTTGCAGGTGGTACTCGGGCTGCACCGGTTGTAGGTTGAATCCCGGTTGCGCGGGTTGGAAGTGAATATCAGGTTGCTCGTGAACGTGGACCCCGGGTTGCAGGTGCAGGTCAGGTTGTCCAGGGAGCGCGGGGACGCCGGGCTGGAGGTGCAGCTCGGGCTGCGCGGACTGCAGGTGTACTCCAGGCTGTCCCGGCTGCAGGTGGAACTCAGGCTGAGCGGTTTGGAAGTGGAATTCTGGTTGACCGGGGTGCAGGTGGACGGCGGGCTGCGCGGGCTCCAAGTGAACTCCATGCTGTTCCAAGTGGACTCCATGCTGTTCCAAGTGGACTCCATGCTGTTCCAAGTGGACTCCATGAGGCTCCAGATGGATTCCTTGAGGCTCTAAATGTACTCCAGGTTGCGGCAGCTCGCCGTGCGTGTGCACCAGCGCGGGAGTCGGCAGCACGGGTACGGCGCCCTGGGGCTCCGCCACCGGCGCCGGTCCCTGCGGCACCAGGTACTGGTGCGGGACGAGCTGACTGTAAGCGGAGGCTCCCAGCGGTATCAGCGGGGTCGGGTAGTTGCTGAACGGGTACCTGGGGTACGAGGCAAATATAGACTGCTGTGCGGCGCCGCCCGCGCGCAGGATGTAGGGGAACTGAGGGGCGAAGGAGGAGAAGGCGGGCGCGACCACCGGCCTGGGGGCGCCCGGGAGCAGCGGAGCGGGGGCCAGGGGGCGCAGGGGGAGGGGGCCGGGGGGGAGCAGCTGCACCGGGGGAGGGAGCGGGGAGGGCTGGGGCACGAACACGGGCGGGGAGGGGACCGGCACCGGCCGCGCGATCGTAGGCGCCGGCAGCGGAAGGGGGGCCACCGGCACGAGCGGCCTCGGCGCGACGTGGTGGTGGTGGTGGTGGTAGTGGTGGTCCGGCTTCGGCAGCACCACAGCTTTAGTATGGTGGGGAAACTTTAGACCGTAATGAGGGTGGGGCAGATGGGGAACTCTCTGTCCGACGCCGACGGGGTACCGATGCAGAAGGGGGTGCGACAGGGGGACCTTGACGGCCGCGACCGTCGCCGTGGGGGGGTACGTGACCACCAGCGGCTTGACGAGCGAGTGCGTGACGTGCGGGATGTCGTGCCCCAGCTTGTAGGGCGGCACGTGGGACAGCACGCCGCGCTTGTGCAGCTTGCCCGCCAGCCGCGCCAGCTTCCCCTTCCCGAGCGCGTCCGCCGTGCAAGCGTATGCGCACGCGCACAACACCAACGCGATCTGAAACACACCGCGATCCATTTTAAGCCAAACACTAACACTTGTCACTGAACAATCACTATTTATCACTGTACACTCCTTACAGCTGTAAGTCTCATGTCGAAACGGTCGCCCGGTCGGCGCGGCTACCACTCGGAAACGTCGCGCCATCGGAGACCTCCACTCATACTTATAACTTAGAAGAGCAGACATTAGTATGTAGCCGGCGGCGCGGGGTTTCACTCGGGGCAGCCGGACACGCCGCGAACTTCGTCCTTACGCGATAATGCTTTCCAGCGGTCCTAAACGAATGCATCCACTCTAGACTCCTTCCGACTGATGTGCAGGGAAATGTGACCCCAGTCTTCGGGGCGTAAGGTATACAATGCTTCGAGGAAAATCGCTAACGCCGGCACGTCGCCGGCTGCCGTCATTCCTGTAACAGGCGTGCGCGCGCGCATATCAATCGATGAACAAACGTAATCGAGAGAAAATTGTAGCAATGGATGCAGGGCTGGACTTAGACGTGTTTATATCCACGCGCATAAACAACGAATTAGTTTTCATGTGTAGTGAAAAATATAAATTGTTTATTAAAGAACGTAGGTTGCTTATGCTACGTTGTTATTCTTCCAGTCTTGTAGAGTTGCTTATGGATCAGCAAGCCAGTACGAGCACGAATATTCTGAAGCACACGCTTAGGCTTAGTTTGGATATTCAAGGCTCAAAATATACATGTAGGTAACGACTTCTGGCAATTTGGAACTCTCAATTTCTAAAACCCTACTGTGTACCTGTAATGCATTACTCTACTACAGTTATTACGGCTACTTTGTACTAAACTTCTTACTGTGACTATATGAATTATTATTATTAAAATCAGTCATTATCCGTATTTAGTGACAACGGTAACGACTTATAATATCACTCCTGATTCCAGTCAAACAATTTTGTCCATATAAGTATTTGCTAAACCTAGCACTTTATATTCGTGCATCCGGGAGGTACACTCTGGTAGGTCTACGTACGCCTGCTAGCCACACTAGTTTCATCCTCACCCTGAGTCCGGCCCGCGTCCGAGGACATTAGTATGCGCCGGCGCATTCAGAAGTTACCAAATCTACGGCGATCACTTTCCTCGCTCTCACTGCGCGCCCGCAGCGATCATTCAATACCACGTCCTTTACATTACCCTCCTATGGTTTTAGAACATGAATTGCGTAACGTGAACCAATGGGCAAAATTGGGTAAAAACTTCACATAGTTATTCTAGTTCTGTCGCCGCGAGTAGCGATCGTGAATACTTGATTTCCAGTGGAAGTTGCCAAGAATTTTACGTCAATTTCGCAACGAGGAAATTCATCAATTTTATGAGCTCGTTTCTTAATACATAGTAGGTGTTTCACCACTTCGTGCGCTGTATCGCTAGTGCATTAAGTTGGTTGGTTTATTTATGGAATGGGCCCATAAACACACATAGCTACTGGTTAGAGATACTCATAAACATACCTATAGCGCCTAGACCCTGTGTAAGTACTCGTGTAATTATTTTAATGCAGAATAATATCATGCGTAATTATCATCTAGCGGAATCAATAGTACTTACCACGCTGATTTATTCAGTCGCTCATTTCCACCGCGGACCCGAAGAATAAGTTAGTAGTCATCCTCCTTCCTCCCGGATAAAGGAAAATGTCTTCAAAGATGGCAATATGCCGATGACACCCATCGCATTTGTAAGTGTCAATAACTATTGACCATCAACCGGGAATCGGGGAAACAGTGGATGACGGAGGCGCTAACCGAGCTCAGTGGCGTAATTGGGAGAGCCCCACGTCCAGCAGTGGAAGAGGCTGATGATTATGATAACTGATTACCATCAAAAACTTACTTGGTGCGTTATGCTTTCAAATAAATGCACAAATCCATTTATTTTAAAACATATTCACTACATTGACTGTTTGATACATACAGACGACAACATTACACAGTGTTTTTTTTTATAATATAGAGTGACGAGACTAGCAGGGGTCATGTGCTTGATGGTAAACAACATGCCTGCCACAAAACAGCACAGTGACACGCTGACACGCAGCTATTGGAACATGTAGAGTCCAAATCATTACCTAGCACTGCACTGAGTTCATCACCCAGAGATCTAAGATATTATTATAACTTTTCACGTAGGTAAGCCTAAATATTACCTAGGTACTTTATCTTTGTGAATATGTTCGTCTCGTCACTCGTTATTTAAAAAAGATAAAAAATATGAATACCTAGTTCTGTGTCTGTGTGTTTTTAGGGTTCCGTACCCAAAGGGTAAAAACGGGACCCTATTACTGGGACTTGGCTGTCCGTCCGTCCGTCCGTCTGTCACCAGGACGTCTACTCTGTTTCTACGAAAACGAAATTTCGAAAAAAAACTCGCGACTTTCCTTCTCTCGTTCTACGTCGTGACGTCCGATACAACATTGTTTGACGTTTAAATGTTCTAAGTATACTCTAATTAGAGTAGGCTTAGAACATTTAAACGGACAAAACGACGGATCGAAGTAGAATCGGAGTTGGAAAATCGCGAGTTTATTTCGAAATTAAGTTTTCGTTGAATTAGAGTAGACGTCCAGGCTGTATCTCAAGAACCGTGATAGCTAGACTGTTGAAATTTTCACAGATGATGTATCTACTTATATTGCTGCTATAACAAATACTAAAAATAAAATAAATATTTAACGGGGGCTCCCATACAACAAACTTGATGTTGTACCGTTTCTTACTCGATTAGTCCGTTCCAAGCAAACTAGATGGCGGCACTAGTACACTAAAACGCGCTATCGACCTAGTCGTTAAAATCGTAAGCTAAAATCAAAATTTTAGTTAAAACTTTTTGATGAAAGCCTGTCTGTGGAAACTGCGATGGTTTTATGTATACAGAATTCAAATAAACCCAAAAAGGTTTTCGCCGTATTTGCTAATGGCACGGAACCCTTCGTGCGGGAGTTCCACCCGCACTTGGCCACTTTTATTTATTTAGGTAGGTAGATATCACAGAAATCGAAATAGTAAGGTACTTACATTATTTAGATATCTGTGAGTAAAACCGATCGTTGACGTTGCGACGCTTACCGAAGGGTTCACCCTACCAAAAGGGACCGACACAAATAATAAGTAATAATTGAAGTGAAAACTTAATTATGTATAGATCAGATTAATTTATGTAGGTAGTAGGTGCTAGCGGCGTCCCGCGGTCTTACTCGTCTAGTTCTTGTTATTTCCCCAGGGTAAAAAGTGAAGCCTATGTGTTATTCCAGACCACCATCTATCTGTGTTTCAATAACCCGATTCGTTCAAATTATCTGACGTGATTGAGCAACAAACATCCGAACTTTCGCGTACCATATAATATTAGTAGGATAGATGAGAAAAATGACAGTCAAGTTAAAGTTATTTGTTCAAAATAGTACCTAACCACAACAACACAGCAGTGAAGAGTAGCTGACTGTCTCTTTCTAACACAGCGATACAGCAGTGAAGAACAGCTGACTATTTCTTTATTGCTCGGGTACACTCGGCGGTCCCGATCCCGATCCCGAGTTCACACGATCGAACCTTTCACCACAAAGCGCCAAGGTCACCCTCTAACAGAGGCTGTAAGATGCTGTAAGTCAGCCTACGAATAAATCCGTGCGTGGTGCGCCTAAAGACATTTTCACTTCAAAAATGAACGAACTTGGCGCGCAAAGTCATTTCGATGTTTCAAATCTGCCAGGCGTTCCGTAACAGCGCACATATTTTTTTATTTCTAACTTTATTACTACCTACTTGAAGTAGTGCTTGCAATACTGCAAGAGTGCATTATTCTACCGCCAAACATAATAATATGTGCAAACATTATTGTGTTCCGCTTTGAAGGGCAATGTTTCCAGTGAAATTACAGGGCATAGAAATAAAACATCTTATATCTCTGGGTGACAAGCGCAGTGCAGTGCTAGGTAATGATTTGGACTCTTCATGTTTCAATAGCTGCGTGTCACTGTGCTGTTATGTGACAGGCATCGTTCTTACCATCAGGCACATGTCCTGCTCCTCTCGTTGTTCTATAGACTCTAAACTTACTTTAAAAAAATGGCAGTTATAGGAACTGCCCATAGAAGTGAAAACGTATAACTCAGAATTTGATAGCTTAATACTTTGGAAACTACGCGTGTGAAACCGGAGGGCGTGCCCATGAGTATGGCCACAGAAACCTAAATTATTATTATTTCGATTTTTGTGAGTATCGCTGACGCATTTCTAGATGGCCAATGGGAAATTCTGACGAATTGCTAGATGGCCAATAGCCATGGTCCCGAGTTTACTCGAAGATTTCTTATGATTCCCGAGCATGACGCTAGAATTCTTATTATTTTTCTTCTTATTTATTGTAGTATTTTTTTTTTTAGAAATAGAGCGTAAAGATACAGCTAATCAGCTAAGTATCCGACGTCATAAAGTCTACTTTTCCTAGTTGTCAACGTTATGTCAGTGTGCGTCTTGTCAGTCTGTCAGTCTGTCACTGTTAAAGTTGTTTGTAAACAAATTCTTACCAAACAGGAAGACGAAACGAAAAGCTGAATTGTAAAACTAATAAGAAACGTTTGTCTAATAATGAACATAACTAGCGACGATAACGTCTGTAGGATTTGCCTGAAAAGGCAAGACACGCTGTTTTCCCTGTTCCGGAAACTCCACGGAGCTTCGCCTTACCAGAAGCTGGCGAGCAGAACCAACTTGAAGATAGAACTGAATGACGCTGGGCCTTCGTCTATCTGCTCCCAGTGCTTGATCGACCTGGACACGACCGTGAGCTTCCTAGAGAGATGCGAGCAATCAAACCGCGCTCTCGCGGCTGTGGTCGAATTTAACAGTGTACATAGGGATTCAAATAGTGATCTGTGTTCGAATATTAAAGAGGCATGTTCTGTTAAATTCAAAGAGGAGTCCTGGGTAGAAGTAGAGCCGTTAATACGTGATGAGTCTCCCACTGAAGTTGTCAATGCGCAGTCAGTTCCTGATAGCGAAGATGTTGACAAAACTTGGAGCTTGCTGATGGAGGAGCAGAAATGCCCCGAGTGCGGCTCGAAGCGCCGCTGCGCGCACTGGTCGCCCCCCACCTCCTTCTCCTGCCATCACTGTGATAAAGTATTCAATAAGAAGTACAACTTTCAAATTCATCTGTAAGTATTTTGACTTTGTATATGAATTAAACACTAAAAACAATATTGCACAATATGTTCAGCTACGTTACAGGGTTTTCAGAAAAGCTGTGTGTGTGTGTATGTGTGTTATTTCAATTGAATAAAAGGATATTATCTAGGTAAGGAAGATCCATCATAGACGTAGACTGCATTGTCGGTTTACATCAGGTGAGATCATTAGAATTAAGCTTCCGAATTATCAAATAATTGAAAAGGCTTTAGTAGTTTCAAATTTTATTAATTACACACAAACATGTCAGAGCAAATAACTGCCCCACTAAATTTCCAAGAAGTCCGTGTGTAGCATGTAGTGCAACTATCTAGTTTAAGGTTACGCAGTCACTATTTTTTTTTTACAATAGCTTTACTCATCAATCGTTGTCACTCCTGTTAGAGTTGTGAGGAAATAGACATGTTTGTTTTAAGAATCATCTGTTGATCTTTGATTTTTGCCACATTAATTATGGGCTTAGCCATCGCTGCTTGAGAACATACAGAACTAGCACCTGAGACTCCGTACACTTGCTTGAGAACTGACAGCTTAGTTGTAGTTGTGAGAATGTAAGAGGGTTTATGCTGATAAAGCATACTCATAAAATCATCATATTTTATTGGCATTGTGTAGTATAAACAGGATGTCACACAAATACATGTAGGTGTTGTAAACTGTGTTTCATAAAGATTATTTCTTAGTATTTAGATTTCTGTGGTTACACCTAAGTGAATAGGAGCTTATTTAAGGGACAGTTACTTATACCTATAACTTTTTGAATTTTGTCCCTGTTTAGTCTGATGACGTTGCTGGCAAGTTTTTTAGATGCTTCCGGAACAGCATTTTTTGTTTGCTTGCATCCTTCATTGTTTTTCCATTCTGTTAAATGGGCTTCTTCAGTATTTCTACACAGCCATGTTTTTATTTGAGCTTGGGTATAGCCATTAGTGGTTCCGGTCCATGTACCTTCGCCTTTGCTCCCCTTTTGTGCAGCTCATCTGCTGCGTCATTGCCTAGTGAATCGCTGTGTCAATTAATCCATTATTGGAGGGTTATTTTGTTCGTTCCCCCTATGGATCGGAGTGTATTGTCACATTCCAGTATAAGGACAGAGGTTATAGTATTATTATTAACGGCTTCAAGCATGGAGGCGTTGTCGGAGACAATTTTGATTTGAGTGTTTTTTTTAGTGTTGTGTTTCTATGTTTTGTTTTCACAGTCCATTTGCTCTTAGTCTTAGGGCGGCTGCCGTGGCCTCCTCCTGTATGACTAAATGTAGAGGTCTACTGTGGCTTTGTATGGGCGTCAGTTCACCGTCCGAAACACTTGTCGCGGTCTCAGTGCGAACCGACAGCTTAACTCTGCTATGTCGTGTGTATACGTCAGCACACAGCTCTGCTGTGGTGTATGTGTTGTGATGTACGTTGTGTGTGACGTCAGCAGGCGGCACGCCGGCCCGCGCTGGGCGTGCGGCGCGTGCGGCGCGGCGCAGCTGTCCCCGGGGCTGGCCGCGCGCCACTGCCGGCCGCGCGCGCGCCGCCGCTGCGCCGCGCCGGGCTGCGGCCGCTCCTTCACCAGCGGAGCCAACCTGCGCATACACATGAGGACTCACACCGGTAAACAAACATTATTTGTTTTTAAACATTCGCTAAAACTACTCCCCCGAGCCTCAGTATCCAAGAGAGAAAAGTCGAGACTGATTTCCGACTAGGGATGCGTTCGTTTCCAAATGATTACAACGTTCAGTTGATTGCAATAAAAACCTGATTTTATATCATTAATTTTACAAATGCCAAAGGTAGCCGTTCTATTCTAAACAAAACCCATGTTGCTTAGTTTGACTGTGGCCTTTCCCACTGAGCGTTACAAATCCTATCTACGTGAAATGATCAATGGCTCAGTGGAGAGGTCTATGCCCAGCTGTGCGTTGATGCAGGCTGAAAATGATGACGTAAAAAGTGAGTTGTCATTAGTTTATCATTTTAGTCCATACTTTTATTTTTGACGTGATAACGTCTTATAATTCGATAAAGCCGGCTGCACGCCCACAAAACATGACGTCATGTACCGTTACCGTCGGTCGTTACCTCGCCGCATGTTTGTTACAATTGTATTAATTATTTAGACCAGTAGTTTTGTAGTGGTAGGACTCTTAGCAGAGTCCGCCTGGGGAAGTACCACACCTTTACCAATTATTCTACCGCCAAGCAGTAATGTGCAAACATTACTGTGTTCCGGTTTGAAGGGCAATGTTTCCAGAGAAATTACAGGGCTTAGAGATATAACAACTTAGATCTCTGGGTGACGAGCGCAGTGCAGTGCTAGGTAATGATTTGGGCTCTCCATGTTCCAATAGCTGCGTGTCACTGTGCTGTTATGTGGCAGGCATGTTGCTTACCATCAGGCACATGTCCTGCTCGTCTCGTCACTCTTTATTTAAAAAAAAAAAAAAAAAAAAAGTTCATGCGGGGATGTAGCTCAGTGGTAGAGCGTTCGCTTTGCATGTGAAATGCCCCGGGTTCGATCCCCGGCATCTAAAAGCTTTTTTGCATTGTTTTTTGCATTGTTTTGATTGAAAATGACTAAATTCTACTGATTACTTTTTACATACAAATCTATTGAATAAATGAAATTAAAATTTTCTTTTGAAAAATGCTACCATTCCATCAGTATTTTCTTAAGACGTTGTCACGTTCTATCGTCAGTAAACCGACTTTACAGACACACATTTTTTTTTTGTAACAGAAAACAAACGTGGCACAGCTATGGGGAGAGCTATGCTTGGGGTTTCTCTGAGAGATTACATCCCCAATGAAGTAATACGTCAGAGAACTAAAGCCACAGACAAAGCTCAGCGTATTATCAAACTGAAGTGGCAATGAGCCGGTCACATCTGTCGCAGACCCGATAACTGTTGGGGTAAACGGGTTTTGGAGTGGAGACCGCGAATCGGTAAACGTAGTGTAGGATGCCCTGAGAGTAGGTGGAATGACGATATACGAAAGAAGACTGGTGGCGGTTGGAAACGTAAGACCGAGTATCGGGCTGACTGGCGTATAATTGGTGAGGCCTATGTCCAGCAGTGGACGAACATGGTCTGATGCTGATGATGAACAGAAAACAGACAACCTCAAATAGTGACTGCTTTTGATTTCATCCACATAGATTTTAGAAAACAAGCTATCCTTTTTTTGTAAGGCTATCTGTGCTATATCCATGTATATGAAACATTTTTGTAACTCAGTAATTTTGGAGTCATCAATATGTAACCCTTTCTAGTGGCAGCATTTAATTACTGAGTTTTTGAAAAAAAAACTGTATAAGATATAGACTACAGGCCCGTGAACAAAATTTACATAGTAAACGAACCACCAGCAGACCTATGTAGGATGATAGAAGGGTATAAAGTAATAAGATTCAGCACTATGCCGTTACTTGTAAGCTGTCCAACTGAGTACAGTCGAAGAGGGGGGGTTGCAACCCTCGATCATTTCTCCTTGTCGCATTATTTTTGTACCGCGTTGCGAAATAATGGATTAGAAGAGGTATTGAAACTGTATGGAACCAATTGACTGCCCTCGTGGCTTAGTGGGTAGTAGCTCTGCCTGCGAAGCCGAGGGCCGTGGGTTCGATCCCCACCCAGTGCAAATATTTGTGTGATGAATTCAAATGTTTGCAGTGTGTCTGGGTGTTTCTATTAGACTACAGGCCCGTGAACAAAATTTACGGGTCAAATGAACCAGCAGGAGACCTATGTAGGATGATAGACGGGTACAAAATAATAAGATTCAGCACTATGCCGTCACTTGTAAGCTGTCCAACTGAGTGCAGGTGAGAATTCAAAAGTGCAAGTAGAGTGGGTACATTTTGGTCATTTGTTTCTGTACGGCATTCTTACCATCCAATAGATCCATGAAAAATAATGAGAAAACGCGTAGTGCCGTACAAAAATAGTGGTCCACGAAGTCGGAAACATTATTGATAATCCGGAAATTTTGAGGGAAAATTTGGTCATTTGATACAGTACGGCATCGATTCCATACGGTTGCAATACCTCTTCTAACCCATTATTCCGCAACGCCGTACAAAAATAATGGTCCAAGAGGAAATGATCTGGGGTTCAACTTCCTCTTTTCAGTGATCCGGAGGGGTGATTTGATACAACGTAAAATTAATTTATTCCGAAAGTATTTTGTGCATAGATACAAATTTTATACGTGCCGTACATTTTTGTTAGTCCAATAGTCAGTAAATGGCAATAAACCTCCAGAACATTGCATATGACGAAATGTACTTTAGGGTGATAGTTGGTACGATTTTTTAACGGCATTCTGATAATTTATTTGAATTTAATATATGTCTAAGAAAAGTTAATGCCGTACAAATCTGAAAGTTCATATTAAAGGCCCGTAAAAATAGAATTTAACTTTTAAATTTTCAAGTATGATCACTTAATGAGCATAAAATCACGAAATGTTGACAGATTCAGGTGGATCTTTAAGCGTCATCTTGAAAAAACGTTGTCTCGGGCACTATGTACTTTAGGGCAAAAAATATTGAAGTCATTATTGTAGAAAATATAATTTTACACCTTTTGTTGCCCAAAACTTATTTGTTAAAAGTACCTACCGTTTACGGCTCATTTAGTGAACCGGGTTTTCTATCGCCGGTATGCCGATAACTCTTGAGATATTTAGATAAATAAGATGCATCAATCCATGTTTAAAGACCAGTTTATTCTCTACAAATTTTGCCAAAATTGTTTTTTTAAAGTCTGTGCTTTTTGAGTTATAAGAAGTTTAATGTTGAACGCATCACTATATTGCCATAGCTAACATACACCTCATCTGCATGAAAAACCTGATCTATATATTTTCTTTATCAAAGTTTTCATCGTCTAATAACCCACCACAAACAAAACTATTGTTTATTTTAATACGATTTATAATATTTTTGGCGGAATAACAGATTTTGAACGTCTTATAAATCAAAACGTATGGACATTACAAAAAAAAGCGCTTTACTAAAGTTGTAGAAAATAAACTGATCTTTAAGAATAGTTCAATGCGTTTTATTGATTAATCAAATATTTCAAGAGTTATCGGCCGTGATAGAAAAATCGGTATTTTAAATGGGTCATAAATCGCAAACGGTACGTTTCACAAAAAAGTTTTCTCGGCACAAAAAGTGTAAAATTTTATTTTCTACAATAGTTAGCTCAATAATTTTTGCCCCAAAGTACATAGTTTCTAAGTTTCCAAGTTTCTAACTAAGTGGTACATATTTTGTTTGATTAAGGGTTAAAATGTACGGCATTATTTTTTTCAAATTTATTTACTTGAATACTATTTAAAACAATGATAATATGTTGAACTTTGCTATAGTTAATTAATCTATGGTTATTCAAATAAATGAAAACTTGCATGTTTTGTATTCCTCTGTAACTTTTTTTAGAACACTTTCTTTTGTACGGCATTATTATACAACAATAGTTGTTAGCAATGTCATGTAGAAAAATAAGACGCCGTACAGGATCAAATGACCTACTACCTTTATAAATGAAGTATACGATGAAATTAAGGTAATTATCGATAAACATTCAAATGAACAGTTATTTTTAGACGGCATTATTTTTAATTGTTCGTTTGAGTGCTAGATAATCATTTGGAACCGATGCCGTACTTTTTCAAATCGCCCCTCCGGATCACTGAAAAGAGGAAGTTGAACCCCAGATCATTTCCTCTTGGACCATTATTTTTGTACGGCGTTGCGGAATAATGGGTTAGAAGAGGTATTGCAACCGTATGGAATCGATGCCGTACTGTATCAAATGACCAAATTTTCCCTCAAAATTTCCGGATTATCAATAATGTTTCCGACTTCGTGGACCACTATTTTTGTACGGCACTACGCGTTTTCTCATTATTTTTCATGGATCTATTGGATGGTAAGAATGCCGTACAGAAACAAATGACCAAAATGTACCCACTCTACTTGCACTTTTGAATTCTCACCTGCACTCAGTTGGACAGCTTACAAGTGACGGCATAGTGCTGAATCTTATTATTTTGTACCCGTCTATCATCCTATATAGGTCTCCTGCTGGTTCATTTGACCCGTAAATTTTGTTCACGGGCCTGTAGTCTATATGTATAATAAGTATGTATTTAAAACTATTTAAGTATTGTATCAGCTATCTGGCCGCCATCATACAAGCTTTGCTTAGTTTGGGATCAGATGGTGTTGTATGTGAATTGTCCACCAATATTTATTTACTTATTTATATTGAATGGCGTACATGATCAAATGCCCAAATTTATTCTGTAAATCGTCGGAAAATCACGAATTTTTCCGACAAACTAATAATTGAAACCATACAATTTATAACTTTTCTAGTTTCAATACCTCTTCTAATCTATTATTCTGCAATGCCGTACAAAAATCATGCGAAAAAGAGAAATGATCGAGGATTGCAACCCAGGGGGGAGGGGGGGATACAACCCTCGATCATTTCTCGATTGTACTCAGTTGGACAGCTTACAAGTGACGGCATAGTGCTGAATCTTATTACTTTATACTTATACCCTTCTATCATCCCTCCTGGTGGTTCATTTACTGTAGTCTATCAGAGTCAACAACAAGCAGAACATTAATCTAAATTACTGTACTCGGCTACCATACTTGACACAAGATGATAATGCAACAAACACCTACAATTTCACTTCTTACAATTTTATTACAATTATATTTCAACTTTTGTTTATCCAAGGTATCATAAGCACAACATGTAACCTCTGATAAACCGAGCAGTGTGAGTGAAGCACTGCCTGATGTTGCAGGAGAGAGGCCGTTCGAGTGCCACGACTGCGGGAAGCGGTTCACCAGCAAGAAGACATTGAAGGACCATGTGCGCATACACACAGGTGCGTCAGAACTTATTATGACGGGCTTATTTTAATGATATTTAGCAACAAGCCAGCTTCATACCATAGAACCACAGAGTAGATAAATTGAAGTCAAATCCTTTGATTGAAGACTTTTCAGGATTGCTGGT